>CM061560.1:195573972-196056472 GCA_030864225.1 Capsicum baccatum var. pendulum
CAATAATTTTTTTAATTTCAGCACTTTTATTCAAATATGTAACTACTTATTTTTAAAATGACTTTCAACACTTTCAAAAGTATTGGAGGACCATTTGTGAGTTAAGTCGACACTGACTTTCCAACATACATTTAAAGCGCCGATCAAAGAGGCAGCAATATAATGACCCACATAAACATAAACTAAAAAGCTTTAGAGGTAATTCCTAGTCTTATTTTACTCGATTTAAATTGGGATGATACAGCTATTAAAGAAAATAATAAATAATATAATTAGTTTATCATAATACTCTTATTAAATGATGTTTATAGTTTAATTTAAAGAAAAAATAATTAATGCAAAGGGTAAAATATAAAAAAAATTATCTTATCTTAATAAGTAAAAAAAATAATTAAAATAGGATACTAAATTAGAAAATTTAGAACGGATAAAATGGAATTAAAAGAGTAATTATTTTGTAGAGGATGGTTCACTTTGTACCAATAGTCAAATTGAAAGTCAAACCCACATCACATGCAACTATTCTGATTCATAGCACATACTTTTTTTTTAGAAAATGACAAAAATCGGTCTTGATGTTAAAGTTTTTTAAAATGATCAATTAAGTATACTTCATAACAATCTTGGTCCATAAAATTTGTTAAAAGTGAGTATACTTGATCTTCGTCAAATATTAACAAACCATTAATGTATGTTAACACGAATTGTGAAAAAAAGAAAATGATTCAATATGTATTCACATTTGAACAAGTAGTTTTTTTAATTAATTCTACAATTCGATACATGCATACAACTTTCAGAGGTGTAATTTTTGCTACTCTATCCGTCCTAAGTAGGGGTGGGCATATTTTGGTTTAAATAAAAAAAAAATGAAAAATTAAATCGAAATTTAATTTTCGTTTTGATTTTTTAATTTTTCGGATTGAATTCGGTTTGTAATTTTAGAATTTTGATTTTTCGATTCGGTTTTCGATTTTAAAAATAATTGGTTTAAACCGAAAAAACCAAAATTTTATAAATAAATAATATATATTTTATTATATATGTATAATATATATATATATATATATAATATTATATATATATATATATATATATTATATAATATTATGTTATATATATAATATTTAGTAATTCACTTTCACAATTAACATTTAACAGCAAATTCACATACGACGCAGGCTGTTTATGGATTGTTTTAATGACTCAAATATTTTATGGACTATTTTGATGACTTTGAACTGTTTTATGAACTATTTATGCAGAAAGTATGTTGTTTCATGGATTATTTGTACGAGTTTTGTGTTGTTTTATAGACTATTTATGCAAGGTTATATTATATGTAATGATTGATGACGTTATGTATTATGTTAAGCTTATAATTATTTCATTTTGTTTCATCCATGTTGAGTTATTTATAATTATTTATATTTGGGAATGAAAAACAGGTTTGAAAAAAATAATTTTTCTAAAAAAATCTATCAATTTAAATGCTCAGTTATGAAAAAGAGAGGATAACTACTTTAAAAATTTCAAAACGAAATAAAAATCCAAAATAACCGAACCGAATTTGTAAAAACTGAACCAAACCGAATTTATTTCGGTTTGGTTATGGATGTCATTTTTATCAATCCAAAAACTGATAAATCGAACCGATATTAAACAATCAGACCGAACCGACCGAACGCCCACCCCTGGTCCTAAGTCTTATCATTCTTTCAATTCTCAGAAATTATGTTGCATCTTTGGGTGTGTGTGGTATGAAGGAAAACATTTTCTGGAAAATATTTTTCAATTTTCTCATGTTTTGTTGGCTTAAAGATTTTGAAAAATGTTTTCCAAATCAACTTATTTTCCTCAAATCTAAGAAAAATGACTTCTCTTCAAAAAGTAAGGAAAACATTTTCCAAAATTCTCTTTCAACCTCACTTTAAATTGAAATATTCACACAACTATCAAAATCATCCATCCCTACTCCGACCCTCAATCCCCCACCCCCAGCCCCACCCCGCCCCCTATCACCCCTATTAAAAAAGATATTTAATTTTTTTTTCTTATTTCACCCCCTACCTAAAACCCTACTCCCTTTCCCTTTTCAATTTTTTTAAATAATTGAAACTTTTTTCTTACCTCCCCTTACCGACCACCCTACCAACTTCCTCCCCACCCCCCCCACCCAAAAAAAAAAAGAATTAAATTTATTTTTTGAAAAATTTTAATTTTTTCCTTACCCCACCCTCACTCCCCTACCCCGACCCCCACCCCCATTCAAAAAAATTATTTCAAATTTTTTTCTCACCCCACTCTTACTCCCCTACCTCTACCCCCACCTCTTACTACCCCTCCCCCCCCACACACAAAAAAATTTTTTTTATAAAAATCAAAACTATTTTCTTAACCACCCTTACTAACTATTTTGACAACCCCACCCCCCACCTATCAACCCCCACTTAAAAAAAAAAATTATATTTTTAATTTGTTTTCTAAAAAAAATCAAAAAACTTTTCTTATACCACTCTTTTTATCATTTTCGTTCTCATCGTTTTTGTTATATATATATAAATATATTTTAAAAACATATACTTATCCAATTTGCATAACGAACACACAAATATAAGTAAGAAATAAATTATTTTTTTAGAAAATATTTTTCATCCTTCATATCGAACACACCCTAAAAGAAAAAAATTTCGAAGATCAAAAATTGTTTTTTTTAAATGTATTTTTACGCTTTAGCTAAATATTAAAATGTATTTTTTGAAAAATATTTTTTCATTCACCAACCAAACATTACAAAATATTTTCTGGAAAATATTTTCCATTCACTAATCAAACATAGGAAAACAAGTAAGAAATTAACTTATTTTCCAAGAAAACATTTTCTAGGAAAGCATTTTCCATGGAAAATATGGAAAATATTTTCCTTCATACCAAACACACCCTTTATGTGATAGTTGCTTAACTGTTTAATAATCTTTATTCTATCTTAATGTCAGTAATGCATACACTGCTTGGAAATTTTAATGTAGTGCCAGACACTCGGATATGATGCATAGTCCATGGACCGTGATAAGTGGATAACTATGAAACTAATGTTTCAGAAGGCTAGGTAAGATCACATGAGAATAGATATTCCGTGTCCCATGAACAGTGATCAATGCCCTCGAGGTAGGTTGAGAGAGCGAATCAATAACCTTGTTTGGGTTCTTTAGATTCATAATTATTGCATGAGGGTAGGAGTAGTAGTCAGGGAGATGGCTCGAGCTTGTAGCCTATTCGTCCAGTTGTGATGAGCCATCACTAGATGTAAAGAGAAAACTGAGTTCATAGACACTCCTTCCCAAGTTTTTAATTAAAAAAAGGAGATAAGTAGGTCCTACAATGTTATTAAGTAAAAAAATAAAATCACTTAAAGAATTGAGACAGTTGTTCGACAACTGCATTAGTTGTTTCAACAACTTCGCACAGTTTTTAACAACTTCGTAAAGTTGTCGAACAATTTCACAAAATTATCGAACAACTTTGATAGTTGTTGAACAACTTGACAAAGTTATCGAACAATTATCAACTAGATGTAAAGAGAAAAATAAATTCATAGACCCTCCTTCCCAAGAAAAATAAGTTCATAGACCCTCCTTCCCAAGTTTTTAATTAAAAAAATGAGACAAATGGATCCTACAATGTTATAAAGTTAAAAAAATAAAGTCACTTTTTGATAATTGTTGAACAACTTGATAAAGTTGTCAAATAATTATCAAAGTTGTTCGACAACTTTACAAAGTTGTTGGAACGAAAATATTTAAAAAAAAATTAAATTTTCTTTTGTTCCTTTCACCTAATTTTTAAAACTAGAAGGAATCTCACTTAATTGAGAAACTTATTTATCCCTTTTAATTTAAGGTTCCACATATAAAGGTGTAATCTCAAATTTTTTTAATAAGAGGTAAATGAGTAATTTAGTTTATATTATAATTATTAATTAAGAGAATTTAAAGAGAGTGGGTCACACCCACTCCCTTTATTTAATTTTTACGTTTCAGTTCCACCAAGTTGTAAAAATTAAGGTATTTAATCCCATTATTTCTGAAAGAAAGAAACAACAGTTGAGGGGCTTTTGGGTAGTGCATGTTGAGTCAAAAAAAATAACGCAAAGAGGAAAAAGAAAGGTTTCTTTGCCCAGGTATTAATTATTAGTCAATGTTGATTAGTTACACTATAACATTATGCATCTATAGCTACAAATTCTCAATTATGAGTTTAAAAATCGTGGTCAATACTTAACAATAGCCACAAAATTTAAACTTTCGTAAGTTTTATAATTTCATAAAATTTCTTAATTACAAAAATTAAATGACAAGACTAATTTCTTATTTTTTCTACAGTTACTAACTATAGTGAGAATAATTACTCATATAGCTATAAAATTATTACAATAAAATATTATAGCTACATCTAGCATTTTTGCCATGAGTTTGAAGTCACTCTAACAATAGTAATCTTATGGTTACGAAAAATTAATTGAATCATAACGTTATAGCTAAATATATTTTTTTGCTTCATGTTATAAAAATTTGAGACAATAATTACCGAAATGGCTATAATCATTGCTACAGTAAAATGCCGTAACTAAATTATACCTTTTTGCTATGAGTTTGAAGTTGTTGTAGCAATAATAGTCTTATAGCCACACAAAAAAATTAAAACAAAATATTGGAACTAAATAAAACTTTTGCTTCAAGCTATAAAAAATTGTGGTAATAATTATCCAAATAGCTATAAATTTATTGTTACAATAGAATGTCGTAGCTATATTGTATGTTTTTACCACATTTTTGAAGTAATTGTAACAGTAGTAATTTTATAGCCGCAAAAATTTGCTTGAACAAAATCTTATAGATAAATAACTATTTTTGCTTCAAGTTATAAAATATTTTGTGACAATAATTACCCAAATAACTATAAAGTTATTGCTACAACAAGATGACATAGCTAAATCATACGCTTTTGGCCACAAATTTAGAGTTATTGTATCAATAGTAATCTTATCACCACAACAAAATTAGCTGAAAAAAATATTATAACTAAATTGATATTTTTGCTACAAGTTATTTAAATTTGTGGTAATACTTATCCTAAAAGATATAAACCTGTTTATAAAATATTGTAATAAATATAACTTTTGTCAAGCATTTTATTACTAGTCTTAGCGTACACGCAGTGGCGGATGTAGAGTAAAAGGTGTGGGGTTCCGGGAACCCACACCCACTACCGTAAGGCTTAAAATTACATAGAAAAATCGTCAAAAGTTATAAATATTAATAATAGGTGGGAACCCATAATTAAACCAAGGGATAACTTAGCGGTAGGAAAGGAGCCCTTGGGAGCCCACAAGTTTGAAATTCTGAATCCGCCTCTGTGTACACGTCCTCACGTATGTCTCTTATATTAATAAGAATGAAATTTGAAAAATAACACAAAGAATATTTAAAAGATGTGTTTGTATAACAATCACTATAAGAATTTAGAAAGAAAATTAGAAATTTTAAATTGATAATTGATCATGTTTACGATTTTGATTCAATCTAGTATTCATTCCTTTGTTTTGTTCTAATAATTGTTTTATTGAACAGAAGCGTCGTATAAATAGTGTTTGATTGAAAGGTAAAAAATTCTTTCCTTTTTATAATAAACTTAAGCATTAATTATCTGCATATTTCATGCCAATTTTTTTAAAAAAATTATATACTAAATCATTAACATTTAATATAAATATTTTTTTCGAAGATGCATAGCAATATTATGATTTATTATTGACTTCTTTTGGCCTAATAAATTGATATTGTATCACAAATTCATTATTTATTTGTAATTGATCATTAAGTAATTGTTATGCCATCAAACTAAGTAAAACTTATCAAAATTACTGAATGCGGAAACTAATGCTTACATTAGTGGGATGCTTTGTGCACCGAATCTTATTTTTTTAATTCTATTTTTAAATGCCCTAAATATAAGGTTGGTTTGCATTATAGGTACAATTGGGGCTAGCCACAAACAGTTCAGAAGTAGCTTAATTCTCTTAGGAAAATGCATCTTGCTTTCCTGATCTAATGGATTCCCTTTTTACTGCAACTGCAACAGAAGGGGCTAGGGATTATTCAACGTATAATTATTTCTTAAAAGTGAAAATATTAATTCGTTTTAAATTTCTATATATTAAATTTATATAATTTAATTAATTTAAAATTTTAAATATTAAATTTAAAAATAATTAAACGACATAAACTTTAGCCGAGGAAAAGAGGGTAAAGGATTTCATTTCTTGCATTTAACGTATTACATAAAATACAAACAAGTTATACATGGAACATCCTATAATAGCTAATTTACATATCTAATTATATCACATTTAGAAATTATGTGCTTATATCTAATTATATTCAATTCTAATAAGCAAAAACAAGCTATTGAAGTTATCGTATACTGTAATTCTAAAAACTTGATAATTAGATAAATCTACTTAAATATTAAAAATAATAATTTAATATAATTAAAATTTGAACATATGACCCAACTCATAATATTATAATTCAATTAAAAAGGTATAACATGTTACCTTTCATATTAACAATCCAAATAATTATGTAATAATTATCATCACTAAATTAGTGAACTTAATCATTCTTCCTAGTTCTAATTATTTCTAGTTTTATATGTGCATACATACACACACGCACACATACATACATTCATATATTTACAATTTTTTTTTTTCATGAAATGAATTAATTGGTTATATTCCGTTAAATGTATATCTTATATCTTTATAATTTACCAACAAATATAATTATTTTTGAGCATATGCATCTTTTTAGCCATAATTGTTACAACATTTTTAATTGGGTGAAAATAATTTTCCCCTCTCAACGGTATTTTAAAAATCAAACTCATCTCTCAACTTTGAATAATAGTCATTTTCTCCCTTTTTACCTAGACACTGTCTATTTTAACCTTGACATTTACAATTTTCACTTATATAATATCTTTTCATACTATATATTATTTATTTTACTCAAGTATTTATATATTTTTTTATTTAAATTCTTTATTTTTATAAGTAAAATAATAATTTTATGAACTTGCCACAAAAGCGAATACTATTTTTTATGATTGATTTTATTACATGCATTGTTTCATGTGCGTGTGTCTTTGTGCGCGCAAGGGTATTGTGTACATATTCAAGTTTCACTTTTCTCCTGTTTACATAGATAAATGAGTTTCGATTGTCATTAATGAAATATTCTAAATAATAACTTAAACTATATTGACAATATAAGTAAACTGTAGGAATTAATCTGTTATAAAATATATCTCCATACTTATATTATTATATTACATGCATTGGAATATGTTTATTAAGTTATTTTTATTTGTTATTTTCACTTGTATAAATCGATATTATAGTTTTGATTATTATGTATAAATTAATTTTCTTGTCTAAATCATTTATTTCATTTAGAACATCATTAATTTATATACTAAATAAATATTTCTAACTTTTTTTTTATTTAGAATAATACTTAACTTTTATTTATATAAATTTACTAAACATATGAAAAAATAAGGAAAATATCATGATTTTAAAGAGATAAAGAAAAATAAATATTAATAGTGTAAAATGAATATTTAAAAAGACAAAAAAGAAAAAAAAAGGAAAGTATTTATTATTAAAATTAAGGGAGTTTAATTTTTAAAATAAAATAAAAGAGAAAAATGATTTTCTTCCTTTAAAATTTTGTATAAAAAAGGAAAAAAGGAGAAGACATAGGGAGATAAACAGCAAGGCCAAGAGGCCAACACCAAAAATCTTTTGCCTTGACTTCTTTTCCTCTCTCTAGCTGTCACGCCGCTCCGCCCCTTTCCCCTTTGCTAGTTTAAATTTGCTATCTTTAATTTTAATTTTTTCTTGCTTAAGTTTTAATTTTCTCTCCTTTCTATTATTGTTCAAGAATATTTTTATCTTTTTCTTGAAGCTGTTATGATCGTAGATATTGAAACAATTTTTTTTATTTATTTATGTAAGTTGGTTTTCATCAATCTACGGTGAACAATGATACTCTATTTTATATTGAGTTAAATCGAAGCTAAAGTAAATTGGACTTTTACTTTCTAAATATTTTTCTTTTTGAGTAAAATTGATGTCTTTTTATTGTACACACCATTAGAATCAAATATTTGTTATTGTAAATTTACTAATATCAGTAGATTTTTAAAACTTTGTTAAAAGAAACCTTTCATGGAAAAGATTGAATTGTTTGGATCTTGTGATTCCTTTGAAGGTTATAGAGTTTCATTATCTTAAGAAAATTGGTCATATAAGAATGTAATAGGAGATTTTGATAAAGATATTTTAGGTAAAGCATATTGTTACAATACCTTTTAAATTATATATAGGATACAATTGGTTTTGCTTTTTAGTATTAATTTATTTTATCAAAAATTTATAGGGGTAAAGTGTAATTTGAAATATTCTTATAAAATCGAAACCGAATCAATAACCCAATAATTTTTTTTTATAAAACCATTAAAAAATCGTTAACCCAATAAACCAACAACTCAACAACAATAAACCAATAATATTTTTATTAATTCGATTTATTGATCAGTTCAATTTTTGCATCCCCAAATGAAAATCACTTTGTCTTCTATTGAATGGAGGAATAAGTGTTAGTCAATGTTGATTAGTTGGAAAAAAAATTAAAGAAGAAGGAAGAAGGAAACTACTTAAAAAAAAGGCCAAAAAGCGACGGCCAAAAGCGACACCTAGCGTCGCTTTTTTGGTCAAAACCGACAAAAAAGCGTCGCTTTTTTTCCACCGCAAAAAGGCCCATTTATTTTAAAATCGATGGTATGCATCGCTTTTTTTACGACGAACAACGTCACTTTTTGAAAAAAAAATTTAGTTACTTTTAAAAAAAGCGACGCTGTGCGTCGTTTTTTGTTCTTGATGTGAAGAACACATGATGAACAAAAAACAACTATGCGTCGTTTTTTTGTTCTTCATGTGAAGAACACATGATGAACAAAAAACAACTATGCGTCGTTTTATTGAAGGAAATTTTTTTTTTTTTAAAAAAGACATTGTCCGTCATATTTTGAGAAAAATAAAATCTTTTTTTTCATAATGAAGACAAAAATCAACGTTGGCCTTCGCTTTTTAAAAATTTTATTTTAAAAAATTTCAGAAAAGCGACGGACAAAATGGACCATGTCCGTCGCTTTTCTGCATTCTTTTTGAATGCAAAAATATGCACATTTTGCATCCCACCTATCAAATAAAAATGCAATCCAATATACACAGCCTCATGCAACACATATTTCTAAAATAATCATACAACGCACTACATTATCAAAACATTTAAGCAATTCAAATCAACAACGCATAAACAATCAAATCCAAAATACAAAACACTTAATAACTAATCCAATAACCACCAAAACACTTGAACAATCCTAAAGTTTTTTCATTGGAGTCTACAGGTGTCCGAGATTTCTTTTTAGCAGTTGACTTTGAACTCTTATCAAGACGTGACCAATCACCGTCACCATCAGATGTCATTTGTATGCAAGTTTACATCAAAACATATAAAAATCAAGTCATTAGTTCATATTTCATGTGACTACACTTACTACTTTCAAGTTACTAGTACACATTTCAAGAAACTACACTCAAACCATTTTCAAATATCTAATTGATTTCACTATAGTTAACCATTTAAAATAAGTAGTAGACATTTTAAGTAACTACACTTAACCATTTTCAAGTCGCTACTACACGTTTAAGTCACTATACTTAAAACATTTTCAAATAACTAATTTACATTGAAAATCACCACACTTAAAATATTTTCAAGTCGCTAATACACATTTCAAATCACTACACTTAACTATTTTCAATTAACTAAATCACATTTCAAGTCAATATACTTAATCATTTTCAAGTGACTATACTTTATTATTTTAAAGTTATTAGTACACATTTCCAGTGACTACACTTAACCATTTTTAAGCATTCATGTACTAGCATTTCAAGTCACTACACTTAACTATTTTCAATTAACTAATTCACATTTTAAATAGCTAGTACACATTTTAAGTCACTACACTCAAACCATTTTCAAATAGCTAATTAACATTGCAAGTCACTATACTTAAAGTATTTTCAAATAACTACACTTAACCATTTTCAAGTCACTAGTACACATTTCAAGTCACTATACTTAACCATTTTCAAATAACTAGTAGACATTTCAAGTCACTAAACTTAACTATTTTTAAATAACTAATTCATATTTCAAGTCACCACACTTAACCATTTTCAAATAATTAATTCACATTTCAAGTCACCACGCTTAACCATTTTCAAGTAACTACTTCACATTTAAAATAACTATACTTAACCGTTTTCAAGTCACTACACTTAATCATTAATTTCAAGTCACTATACTTAACCACTTTCAAGTAACTAATTCACATTTCAAGTAACTACACTTAACCATTTTCAAGTCACTAGTAACCATTTTCAAGTCACAAGTTTACAATTTCAAGTAACTACACTAAACCATTTCCAAGTCACTGTACTTAATAGTTTTCAAATAACTTATTCACATTTCAAGTCACTACACTCTAACCATTTTCAAATAGCTAATTGACATTTCAAGTCACTATACTTAACCATTTTTAAGTAACTACACTTAACCATTTTCAAGTCATATACTAGTATTTCAAGTCACTACACTTAACTATTTTCAATTAACGAATTCATATTTTTAAGTCACTATACTTAAACCATTTTCAAATAGGCTAGAATTTAAATGAATAGTGAACTTGAATTGAATTAGGCTACTATGTAATAATGACGAGAACAAAATAATAAGGCGTATTTGAAATTATATAAATTATCGATATTGGTAATAATAAAGACAATACATTTATAAATTGTGAGTGTGCATATTTACGAAAAATAATTTAATAAATATTAAAAAACTTACATAAAATGTTGTATCTGAACTAATAAATCATAAAAATGATACCAAAAGTTAACAAAATAAGTTTAAGTTATGAATGTGACATGTCAAAAATCTATTTATGCGAGAAAAATGTGCAAAAAATATTAACATTTAAAATTGATAATTTTTCTAAAATAGTAGTCTAAAAGGAGCATCGGGTGGTCAAAATTGAGTGTCAATAGAGATCAAAATTAATATCAATTTGGCTAAATTTAATATTAATTGAGTACAAAAATGGCTAAAAATTAAAGGCATGAAGAAATTAAATTAAATTGGTTGTCATTTTAATAATTTATATCTATAATCTATATCTATATCTATATCTATATCTATATCTATATCTATATCTATATCTATATCTATATCTATATCTATATCTATATCTATATCTATATCTATATCTATATCTATATCTATATCTATATCTATATCTATGTCTATATCCATGTCTATATCTATATCTATATCTATATCTATATCTATATCTATATCTATATCTATATCTATATCTATATCTATATCTATATCTATATCTATATCTATATCTATATCTATATCTATATCTATATCTATATCTATATCTATATCAATATCTATATCTAATTGTTTGCACTTAACTAAAAAATTGTGGAATAGATAAAATTATTTAATTTTAAATAATCAAATATTACACGTGCGAGACACGTGCGATTAATAATAGTAATAATAATAATAATAGTAATAATAATAATAATAGTAATAATAATAATAGTAATAATAATAATAATAATAATAATAATAATAATAATAATAATAATATACCACTACTACTACTAATAATAATAATAATGAAAAACTAGACAATATATTTGCAAAAAATATGAGTGTGCACCATTGCGTGAAAAAAATAATTTAATAAAATTATGTGAAATGTCATATTTGAGTTTAAAAATTATAGAAAATGGTACTAAAATAATTTGTGCATTTTTCTAAATTATGAATGTGATACGTCAATATGTATTTAATATAAGAATAATGTGTACAAAAATATTAATAATTAAAATCAAATAATTTTGAGAAAATAGCAGCCTAAAAGTAGTATCGAGAGGTTAAAATTGGGTGTCAACATCAGTCCTTGGATCAATTTTGATCAATGACTGAGATTAAAATTACTTTAAAATAGGTCAAAAATAGAATTAATATCAGTTTGGTTAAAATTGACATTAATTGTCTACAAGCTGGCTAGAAAATAAACACATTGAGAAATTGAATTGAATTGAATTATGCCCGCTATTTTAATAAATGTGATATGATGAGAAAAATAATAGACATCGATATCAAAATAAACTAAGCATGTAAAAAAATTAATGTTATATAAAATTATCGATAGTAGTAACAATAAAGACAATGCATTTGTAAATTGTGAATGTGCACATTTACTTAAAAATAAATAAATATTAATAAAATTTATGTAAAATGTCGGATTTGAATTAATAAATTGTGAAAAATGATAATTTAATAAATGTAAATGACGAGCAAAATAGTAAGACGTTGATATTAAAATAAACTAAGCATGTAAGAATTAATGTTACGTAAAACTACTATATAAAATAGAAGCCCGAGAGGGGTATCGTGATGTCAAAATTGGGTGTCAACACAATTAAACCGATTTAGTTCCACAAATTAGGTTTGTGGAGGGTACATTGTACGCAGACCTTCTCGAAAACCTATTCAAGCTTGAAGATTCTTGTAAAATAAAACACATCGTGTAGGATTTTTGTTGCAATTAAGATTTTATTTTTTTTCTTGTTAATTAGTTGCTGCTATTTCTATTTTATGCATATTTTCTTATTGGTTAAATCGAAAATCGAACCGTTAAGGACTAAAAATCCATAAACAAAAAACTAATAAAAAAATACCTTATTGATTTGATTATTGATTTAACTTATTTAAAAATCGATAATCGATAAACCAAATCGATAATATATAAAATCAAAATGAATCGACCAATGCACACCCCTAATTTCAAGAAAAAAATGGTAAGAATTGATTTTAATATTGATCGTTGATCAAATATGATGAACGGTTGAGACTAAAATTGAGGAGATGAGTCAAATTGAGATTAGAAATTGGGTTAAAAAAGATTGAATTGGAGATTTCGATTACGTTAATACAACGTATTAATATGATGAATTGTTGGTTAATTGGCTTCATTATTATAACTTCAATAGTGTATTATTACCTCGATCATATGATGTTAACATATTATTAAAAATATTTGGATATATAGATTCAATTATCTAGCTTTTAACTACTATGTACATCACTATACGAGAGATACCTATTTATACATATATATATATATATATATATATATATATATATATATATATATATATATATATATATATATATATATATATATATATAGATATATGTATATATATATTTGATTGATTGACTATCAACTTTATAATATGTACTATATATATCACATACACGAGTATATTACCTCGTAATACAACGTATTTTGTTTCTACTCTAATGAATTATCGTTTAATTTATTAGCTTACATAATTATATTAGAGCTTCAATAATATATTATTACCTTGATCAATCGATTGTGTGATATCAATGTATTCAATATATATAGTTGATTGACTATAAAATTCACAATATGTACTAGATACATTACATACACATGTAAATTACCTCGTAATACAACGTTTTGAATACATACAACGATAAAATATCATTTAGTTTAGCTTATATTATTATATTATAACTTCAACAGTATATTATTTTTTTTGATCAATCGATCGTATGATATCAATATATAATTAAATACATTTAATTTTTTTAAATATAAAAATTATTTATTTAATGGTAAATTAAAAATATCAAATATCGACGGATAGTATCATTTTCATAAAGTTAATTTTTATTTAGTTTTAACAAAAGCGACGTTGTCCGTCGCTTTTTGTAAAAAAATAAAGAAAAATTAAAAATATTCATAAATTGCGACGGACAGTGTCCCTTTTTTAGAATTAATATTTTAAAAATAAAAATTATAGCGACGTTGTCCGTCCCTTTTAATAAAAATAAACAAAAATAAAATTAAATTTATATCCATCGCTTTTCAAAAAATTATTTTTATTTAGTTTTAAAAAAAGTGACGCTGTCCGTCGCTTTTTGTAAAAATAAAAAAAAATTAAAAATAATTATAAATTGCGATGGACAACGTCGTTTTTCTAGAATTAATATTTTCAAAAATAAAAATTATAGCGACGTTGTCCGTCGCTTTTAATAAAAATAAATAAAAATAAAAATTAAATTTAAAAAGCGACTGACAATGTTGCTTTTCAAAAAATTAATTTTTATACAAAAGCGATGCTGTCCGTTGTTTTTTTTTTTTTTTAAATAAAGAAAAATTAAAATAATTATAAATTGCGCTGGACAACATCGCTTTTCTAAAATTAATATTTTAAAAATAAAAATTATAGCGACGTTGACCGTCGCTTTTAATAAAAATAAACAAAAATAAAAATTAAATTTAAAAAGCGACGGATAATGTCGCTTTTCAAAAAATTAATTTTTATTTAGTTTTAACAAAAGTGACGCTGTCCGTCGCCTTTTGTAAAAAATAAAGAAAAATTAAAAATAATTACAAATTGCGATGGACAGCGTCGCTTTTCTAGAATTAATATTTTGAAAAATAAAATTATAGCGACGTTGTCCGTCACTTTTAATAAAAAAAAACAAAAATAAAAATCAAATTCAAAAATTGACGGACTACATCGCTTTTTAAAAACTAAATATTATTATTTGTAAGTAATTACGACGCTATCCGTCGCATTTATTGAAAAAAATTATAAATTATTTTTAATTACTTGGTACAATTATCCGTGAAAAAAAGTGACGGATATTAAGACGTTGGCTGTCGATTTTTAATAAAAAATAAATTAAAATTAAAATTTAATAAAAAAGCGACGGACAATATCGCTTTTCTTGTAGATTTTTTTGCGCCGCTTTTTGGCGTTTTTCTAGTAGTGAGAAGCAAGTTATATTATTGAGGGAAAATGAAAGATCAATTTGATTTGGTAATGACTTTAGAATAGGATTAATAAGGTTGCAGTGTTGGTTTCATTAGCATGAAAGGAAAATAACAACAACAACAATTATCAACTCTGGGAGCATCCGGCAGTAAGCAAAGCTGAAGCTTTATTTGAGAATTTTTTTTCCTTATCATTGGTATCATATTTGGACAGTTGTCTTGGAATATTATTATCATTTATTCAATATATACGGTGTGAGATATTAAGGTCTAGCTCTTAGTTTAAAAGTTAGGGATATTGAGACTTGACCCCGAGCATAATTGATATTGTTATTTAATATTTTGTTTAGATTGATCCCATTGGTGTCATTTGGTTGATGTCCTACACATTGCAAAGTTGGAGAATTTTTTGGTAGCGAGCTAAGAAACTTTAAGCTTTAGAGCTTGCTTTTCAAACCTGCTTTAAAAAATTAAAATAATAAATATATTTTTCTGCCCTGTACATGTGTTGGGACAAACGTGAACTTGGTAGAATCAGTGGTCTTGACTAGCTGTGGTTACGTATTTTAAGAAGTGTAGTGAAAATTACTTAGTGGTAATATGTGGGGTGACGTTTGAGCGTTGAATATATTTTCTTCGCAGCCGTTACAGTCTCTAGGCGCATATATAGTTGCCATAATATGTTAGGGGTATACTTATGCTGCCGTAATATGTTAGGAACTTGCACTTGCTGCCGTAGTAGATTTTTGGGGCATTAAAAATGCTGCCGTAAACTTGTTGGGGTACTAGTCTGATCATCTTCACTGTTGTTTATCACAAGCCATGAGAGGTGATTGAGATGAGATACAAAGTGGCTTTTTTGAACTTCCGTTTGGATCTTATTGAGCATTACCTTATAAGAGCTATTGTGTTCATATTATTTATGTATTTTGTTGTGCCTTATATTTTCTAACACTTTTTTTTAAGGGTATTGAAGTAGCAAGTCGAGGATCTTAGTGAGTTATATTTATATATATCTTACTCCTTACTTATGTGTCTACAGATACCATTGAAGAGGGAGAGACCAGTGGCTGATGGTTTGTACGTGTGAATTTCATTTCTTACGTGAGCCTTTCTATTGTTCGTGGAGGTTGTCATTCAGCTTTATATCTTTTTAGATTATATTTCTTTTCGTTGGGTTTGCATGCTCGAAAGTTGAACTCATGTAACTCTGTTTAGATGCTCTGTGGTATTAGTGTGGAACCTGGGCTAGAGATTTATCATCTAAAGTATTGTTGTTTTCATAATATGATAACTGGTTGAATAATTACTTTGCATTTAATGATTATTTCATGTATGTGGAGTTGCATATGTTTTTATCTCAATGTTTGTAGACATTGTAAATATATGGAAAATTGATTCTCCCAATAAGTGGTGTTAGCGGGAGTCAGTCACGCTTAGGGATTATTTTTGATTGTGACAGAAGGTTGTGTCAAGCCTTCTACCATTTCGTTATACTCTATTTTCTTATTTCTCAAGTTGCTTTCCAATTTGATTTACTCACATCTTGGTGCTCCATGAATATAGATATGTGGTTACGAGTTTATTAGTATTTTGTTCTTCCATTATTCTTAATTATTTGTAAGATTTAGCTAAAGGATTTGCCTGGATGACAATGACTTATAGGTGCCCAGTCACAACTTATGTGTTTGATCTGAATCGAGACAAAATCTTGATGTCTAAAACAAGTTTTTATATATATATATATATATATATATATATATATATATATATATATATATATATATATATATATATATATATATATATATATATATATATATTAGTGTGACTATAAATTATCTCAACTAGTATAAGATAAGAAGTTTAAAGTTAAATTATTACCAAAAATAATAATGTTTAAATTATTACTAAAAATAAAAATGTAACCTTTTATTGACCAACTAAAAAAAAAGAAAGAGTATGACATAAATTGAGACAAGAAAAATACTTTTTAAAATCTATTTTTGGCTTATGGTATAGTTTTAGCCTTGTGTTTTTGAGATTTTAACAATTTTTTTTTTTAATTTTTCTAGTTAAATTCCTTTTTTTAATAATTATATAAAATCTAGCATTCAAAGTTTGTTAAATATTTAAGAAGCCCCTAAATGCTCATCTTTAACAAATACAAATGATGGAAGCTACTCAAAAACATATCCAATGAACCAGTCTGAACCTATTCTCATATATAAAAGACATTTTTGTCATTTTTTCAAAAACACTTAGGGTTTATTTCATAGGAGGGATAAGGATAACTAATTTCCAGATTCATTTAGAAGAGGAGCTTATTCAATATTGTGTTGGAACAAAATGCACGGGATAACTCATCCTAGGATTAGTTATCCCAGAATTGTAATATTTTTCTTATTCCTTCTTGAAAATGGAATAACTAATCTTGGTATAACTTGTTTTCTAACCAAACGACCCTTAGATCCAAAAAAGAAAAGGAGAAGTGATAGTAATATATTATATAACAATTTCTTTATTCTACTGTTGTCTCTTCAATTTTTTAAATTTCTGTTTTTTCTTTTTATAAAGAAGCTGTTGAGAATGGACGTGCTTCATCATCTCAAGCAAATTCAACTCCAATCATACACACATAAGGAAATAAAGAAGACGAAGAAATCAAGTGAAAGAATACAAAAATTACACCACATTCGTGCCATGATATGTTGATCATATGTTTCTCGTGGTCCTTCAAGAAGATTGTGTTGACACTCCCTCAACCATTTGATCATAAAGAATCACAGTCGTCGTGGATGACCAACTATGAATTCTTTGATATTGTTTAGGACCGTTACACAAAGCCTAATAGATTTAGGATATCTTTATGGATATATTTGTACTTTTAATTTATTTTTATTTCATAAATACATGTATAAATAGGTGACTAGTGAATCAATCAAGCATAAAAAGTTTCCAAATCAATCTCTTTATTTTCTGCTCATCTAATTTTATGCTTCTCTAATTTCTGCATTTATTTTTCAGTAAATCTTTACATGACATTAAAGTATGAATAACTTTCAATATCAATGAATTTTTTTTTGCTATGACCTCGACTGGTGATGGATCCACCGTAATGGTTCCAACATACCGTTCTTCCCCCATTCTTCATACTCCCTTAAAATATTTCTGTGCATTTTATCTTCGAAGGAAATGCTATGAGGGTTAAAGAAGATCCATTCTTATTTCTCTCTCTGTTAAAATAGTTGGGCTTCATTAATGGAAGTTACAAGGTATTATGATATGATTTATCAGACTCTTAACTCTAGAACGGAAGCAGTGATATGGTAACCTCTTGGTTTTTCAATTTTCTTTTTCAAAAATATTATTGATAATGTTATCCATTCCAATACAATACAGGATCTTTGAAAATATCTTGAAGATAAATTTAGGCAGCTTAATCAGGGAAAATTCTGTTGCTAGTAAAAGGAATCGAGTGATTTAGTTCAAGAAACAAATTATGTAATATGGTATTATACTAATCTAGATGAACAAGACATTTTTAACACTAAGAATTATTGGTCTTGCGCTTGTATTTGTGATGGAAAGACAATATCTAATAAAGCTTTGCAGGATAAGAGGTTTATTTAATTCCTAATGGTTTTTAATGCTACCTACTCTCCAGCAAAAAGCAATGTACTGATGATCAACCCACTTCCCTTAGTCAGTTTAGCATACTTACTCATCATGCCAAATGATCAACAAAGAAAAGTCTCTATTCACTCACACTTTCTAAGAAATATTGCCTCCTACTGTGTTAGTAATCACAAAGTTGTTGGAAGTAGTGATCTCAAAGAAAAAAAGTCCAACTTGGTATGTTCTCATTGTAAAAAATTTGGGCACTTAATTGATAAATGCTACAAAACTATTGGGTTTCAAATAGACTTCAAGTTCACTAGATTTAAGAGGATGCATGAAAATGTGAGAATAATGCAACTGTTAGTCCTGGAGAAGGAAGTCTGTATGGACATTCCTTCAGATATTGATCAGTTGAGCAAAAAATAGTTTCTCAACTTACTCAGCTCCATCACAAGATTAAAGTTAGTCAAACTGAGACTACAACTTTGGATGTTAATGCCAATTTTGTTGGTAAGCTTTTTGCCATATATCTATCAGATATGTTTATTGGTGTAGTGACCCTTTGCGTCATTTTTCCTTTTCTCTGAGCATTTTCTACATTTAGAACTTTCCAAGTATCCCCAAGTTATTTATGACTTAGTGGAATCAGTAGTTTCTGAGCAATTCGTTTGATTTTAATGCCAATTTTTTTTGTTTTGAAGCTTTTGAAGTTGAGAAATTGATCTTTAGCTAAACTTTAAGTAAATGGTCTAATAAAATTTCCGATAGTTTCTTTAGCTTTGAAATATGGATTTTGAGCTAGAAGAACCTTTGGTTCAGGTCTAAAGCTTCTAGACTCATTTTATCCTATTATTTGGTTTTTGGTTAAAATAGGAGGTTAGGTGTGGGACCTACTTTTGTTCAGATCTTTATTGGGAATTTCATCGATTTTGTTAAGTCTAAGATGACATTTTCAATAGGATAGCATACATAATTTTCATAAAAGGGTTTTGAATTAATCCCAATCACTCCGTCAGAGCCTTTTTAGACTTTTTTTTTAAAATTTAAATAGGCCAACATGGCCTTTTATTGATTTTCAACAAAATTTGTACAAAATATTGGCCCATTAAGTGGCCCAGACCCGAATACATATACAAAACAAAACAAAATGACCAAATAGGAAAGTGGACAGTCTCTTTCCTTTGTTGCGTCTTCATCTATGATACAACACTCTGATATCTCCGATGAAATTTCGACCTAAGCTCTTCAGTTTCTTCTACAAGCAATGATGAGATTATTCCGAGCTTGTATAATTCTCTTCTTAATTTAGCATCTTGAATAGATAATAACATTGAGTTGGAAATATCTTTCTCCTTTGGATTTTGGAAGTGTAAATTCATGAAATTGACCGAGCTTTGAGTGCATTTTATCTTGGGCATTTTAAATTCTCACAAATTCCATGAAATCATTCAATCAGAGACTTCTCCATCTCACTCATCATAGATCTATGCTTCTTCTCCTCAAATAAGTTTTTTTCATTTCCCTTTTTCCTTTTACTTGATTTACTCAAGATTATTACTCATTTTGAAATTTTAACAGGTTGAGCTCAGCGAAGGAGCTAATACAACAACAACAACAACAAACCCAGTGTATTCCCACCTGGTGGGGTCTGGGGGGGGTAAGATGTACGCAGTCCATACCTCTACCTCTAAAGAAGTAGAAAGACTGTTTCCGATAGACCCCCGGCTCAAGATACAAGATGCCACACAATTACAAAGCAAAACACCAAACGGGGTTACAAAAATATATACCATAAATACAGCAGGCAAAAGTAAAAGGGAAAGGGAAAGTGAAAGTGAAAGTGAAAGTAAAAGTAAAAGAAAAGTAAAAGTAAAAGAAAAGTAAAAGAAAAGTAAAAGAAAACAAAGAAGAGCACCCAGATTCGTACTAAAACAAGGGACGCGGAAACATAACCAGGATACTACCCCCAGCAAGTAATTCCCTACACAAGCGACCCATACGGGCCCTAGTCCTCTGCCCTAATTCGCATCCTCCAGACTTTTCTATCTAGGGTCATGTCCTCGGTGAGCTGTAACTGCTCCATATCCCGCCTAATCACCTCACCCCAGTACTTCTTCGGCCTACCCCTACCCCTCCTAAAACCATCCATCGCTAGCCTCTCACACCTACGAACCGGGGCATCCATGCCCCTCCTCTTCACGTGACCGAACCAGCTCAATCGGACTTCCCGCATCTTGCACTCCACCGGGGTCACACCAGCCTTCTCCCTGATAGTCTGGTTCCGAACTCGATCCCCTCTAGTCAGCCCACACATCCAGCGCAACATCCGCATCTCTGCCACCTTCATTTTTTGGATGTGGGACTTCTTAACTGGCCAACACTCCGCTCCATACAACATGGCCGGACGGACTACCACCCTGTAGAATTTGCCTTTAAGCTTGGGCGGCACCTTCTTATCGCACAGCACCCCCGACGCGAGCTTCCACTTCATCCATCCCGCCCCAATACGGTGCGAGACATCCTCGTCAATGTCCCCGTTTCCCTGGATCACGGACCCGAGATACTTGAAACTATCCCTCGTACATACCACCTGTGATTCCAACTTCACTACCACCTCATCCTCCAGCCTCACGTCATTAAACTTGCATTCCAAATACTCTGTCTTGCTTCTGCTCAACCTGAACCCTTTAGACTCAAGAGTTTGTCTCCACACCTCTAATTTATCGTTCACACCCCCTCGAGTCTCATCAATCAGAACTATATCGTCTGCGAAAAGCATACACCACGGCACCTCCCCTTGAATCCGCCGCGTCAACACATCCATCACCAAGGCAAACAAAAAGGGGCTAAGAGTAGATCCCTGATGCAATCCTGTCAAGACGGTGAAATGCTCTGAGTCTCCTCCCGCCGTCCTCACCTGAGTTTTCGCTCCCTCATACATGTCCTTAATTGCTCTGATATAATCCTGCGGAACTCCACTCACCTCCAAGCACCTCCAAAGCACCTCCCTGGGGACTTTATCATATGCCTTCTCCAGGTCGATAAACACCATGTGCAGGTCCTTCTTCCTTTCCCTATACTGCTCCACCAGCCTCCGCACCAGGTGGATTGCCTCCGTCGTCGAGCGGCCAGGCATAAACCCAAACTGGTTTTCCGAGATAGACAATATCCGTCTCAGCCTCACCTCGACCACTCTCTCCCAAATCTTCATAGAGTGACTCAATAACTTAATCCCTCTATAGTTATTGCAACTCTGGATGTCCCCCTTATTCTTATAGAGAGGGATCATGGTGCTCCACCTCCAAACCTCGGGCATCTTTGCCGTCTTGAAGATTTCGTTGAACAATCCAGTCAACCACCTTACACCAGCCTCTCCAACGAACTTCCAAAACTCCACTGGTATCTAAACAAATTGAGTATTAATCTAAACAAATCATGCAAATCCTCCATATAATTATAGTTATCACATATTGTGGTTACCCTATGTTATTTTCGCAAGTGATGTATGCTTTGCTATCAACTAACTTAAAATTGCATAACCTGCTTAACTGTTGTTATGGTTTATTGAAAATGAATTCTGTTTTCATAATCGGCTATTCAGATGATATTCCCCATTTTGAGTGTTTTTAAATCTGAGATTAGGACCTGAAATTTATCCATGTTCAGTAGAACTTTAGCTTCCTTTGGTAATTGCTGATAAGTTGAAAAGTTAATCTTTCTGTTCTTGCAAAAACAAAAATTCTGTTAGCAATAAAATCGGCTACTTTGTTTCCCTCTCTGTAGATGTGATTCAGGACCACCTATACCCCTTTCATTAACTCCCAAATTCTTTTTATTTTCATAGCTATTAACCAAGGAATCTTCCAATTTCCTTTTACAAGATTCTTAACAGTCAAAGAATCAGTCTCTAAAATCAAAGGAAATAGGTTGTCATCAGCACAGTATTCCAAGCCCAATCTCATAGCCATCACCTCAGCCATTAAATTAGACACCCCAATATTTCTACATTCTGCAAACACCAGATTTCCTTGATCATCTCTAATACTGTAAGTACTAGAACTGAAACCAGGATTCCCTTTAGATGTTCCATCACTATTGCATTTAAAAAAACTAGCTCTAGGAGCTGACCAATACACCACAGAACAAACAAGTCTAGGAAAATAATTCTGAAGAAAACTTAGTAATTTCGGCCATGATTCTGGAATAGATCTAAACCAGGGATATAGTGTTTTAGTCAAAAACACTAAATTTTTAGTTATTTCTCTTTTCATGCTCCATAATGTCATCTTACCTCCATGTTTAATGATATTTCTACCTTTCCAAATCTGCCATAAAATAAACACAGGAACAACCTTAAAAATAGGATTTAACTTTGCACCTGTGGACACATTCCACCATTTAAATACACTATCCTTTATTTGTAATAAAGGACCTTTAATAAATGCACATGCTGCAAAATAAACCCATATACCATTAGCCTTAGAACATGTCATAAATAGATGCTCAAAAGTTTTATCAATTCTACTATCACAACAACAACATAGAGCCTTTTCACAAATACCAGTTCTGATCAAAACTTCACTCATTGGTAATCTTTTCTTCCACAACCTCCAAATTAAAAATGAAACCTTAAAAGGAATACCCTTCATCCATATTCTTTTATAGATAAAAAAATTCTCTTTTTTATTTCTCACAAAGTCCGAGGCAGATCTAACACTGAAATTTCTAGAAACATTCAACATCCACTATGCTTTATCCCAATGTTCATTCTCTTGTTTGCACTTCATATTCTGCACAACATAATTACATACTTCATTCCCAAAACTTAACTACAGGAGATCAGAATTCCATTCTTCATTACTAAAATATTGACTCACTTCTTCTAGCTGATAATTCCTGTATAAATCAATAGAAAGTAAGTAATGTAATGCCCCCAACTGTTTCCAATTATCATACCAAATATTTGAATGACCATATTTAGGTTCCCACCATATATGTTGATCAAACATGTCCCTAGCTTCAAGCATGTATTTCTATATTAAAGAATTACTCCTCCACTCTACTAGTTGAGGTTTGACTTTCTTACAATATTTAGTCCACATAAAATTGATCCATAAAGATTTTTGAGTTCTAAAAATCCACCATAGTTTAGCAAACATGACTTTACAAACATCAAATAATGATCTAAAACCCAACCCCTTCATCTTTAGGACTGCATATATCATCCTAAGCCACCCAACGCTTATTTCTGCCCACTTTTTTAAAGTTTCATAGAAATCTAGCAAAAATTCTATGTAAATCATGAATAACACACTTAGGAGGATTAATGGTAGATAATAAATAAATGAGAATACTTGATAGAACAATATTAATAAAAATAGCTTTACCACCAAATGATAACATCTTTCCTTTCTATGCCTGCAACTTTCCTTGAACTTTCTTCATCAAATCAGAGAAGTGCACCTTTTTTTCCTTGCATGCCCTATAGGACATCCCAAATACATCAATGGAAACTTCTCCATAGAAAAACCTGTGCATTCTTCCATCTCCTAATGTGTGAATGAGCAGCTTTATGATACATATAAAATGAACTCTTCTTTTTGTTTATCAATTGTCTAGATTGCTCTTCATATCTCATGATAATCCCCATTAGAAGCTTCAAAGCATCCTTATCTGAAGATCCAAATATGATGGTATCATCTGCATAAGCAAGATGATTAATATCATCACTCCATTTTGGTAGACCAAAACCCTTATAACCACTTTCCATATATAATGAATTCAGAGCTCTAGAAAGAATTTTTGCAGATAAAATAAATAAAGTAGGTTATAAAGGATCCCCTTACTTTACCACCCTAGTGGAATGAAAAAAACCATATGCTTGACCATTTATTATTACAGAGTACCAATTATTATCCAGTATTCTCCAAATCTTATCAACTATCTCATTATCAAAACCCATCTTTTGAAGCACTTTGACCAAAAAATTCCTGCTTACCCTATCATAAGCCTTGGCCATATCTAGTTTGATAATTACATTTGTAGGGTTTCCTCTTTTCCCAATATCTGTAATAATCTCCTAAGCTAACATAATATTTTTCTCTTTTTAGACTTACCTATTATTTCTGATGTAGCAGCTAGTGTAGCTGCTTTAGGGACCCTTTGATCGCTTAAGTGGAGCTTCTTTTGTAGCTAGAGCTAATGTCAATTCCCACAGCTTGAACAGACTCTCCTTCTCTTTTTTAAAACCCCTTACATGACTTGGGAGCCGCTTATACGAAAGGGAAAATAAGTTGTGACCACCACTTAAGTAGTGGGTCAGTTGCTTATGTGATACCGCTTAAGCAATTACACCTCTATTTAACCAAAGGTATCTGTATATATACCCTCTACTTAATATCTTTCTCTATTTTTACCTAAAAGTTCTATAGTTGGAACTTTAGAGCTTGAAATCACCATGGAATAATAATTTGGATCTAAGGTTAGATTGTTGTTTGATTCTAATTAAATTCTTAATTTTCCTTTGATTTGTGGGGCTATTTTGGACTCCAATTTGGGGGCTGGTCATGCTCAAATTTTGAGCTCATGATCATTGACCCACAAGGGACACAATTACGGATTTAATTTTTGAATTTTATAAGCAAGCTCCGTGGGTGATTTTTAACCCAATTTAAATCCAAAGTGTAAATTCAAAATATGGTTATCACTCTTCTCGTATTGATATATAGATCATTAATTTGGCAGTGTGGCAGTGGTCAGAGGCTTCTCAGAAGGAAAAAACATTTGTTTGTTGGATTGTGAGCGTGATCTTTGGTATTCAAGTAGGTTACTACTTACTTAATCTTAGACTTGGTTTATCTGAGGTACCAGTATAATGATTTGCTAATTATCGAGGGGGCATTGTTCTTTGAATACACTTTACTTAGGTATTTATGACTTTACTATGTAGGGGCTTTAGAGTAAAATTATATTGTAAATCCTTTGTTTATGTAGTCACTTTTATACTTTATCTAGTTTAGCATGCCTGGTGGCCTTAGAACCTGTCATCAGATGTCTTAGTTTTTGTTTATGTAGTTATTTTCCTCAGATTGGGTACCTCAAGGATTTATAATCATCATACACCCCCTTTATGATGATTACCCTTGGTTAGAACCCCCCCTTTAGCCATATGATCATGGGATACTTTGGTTACATATTGATGGACAAGCTATTAGTTATTTGATTTATGTGCTCATCTTATTATGCATGTTATTTGATTGCATATCCATTAAATTTTAGTAAATTGGACTAGAATATTATTTTTAGATTAAAAATAAGATTTGAGAAACATCTTATTGGCTTTGAGATTTTTAAAAATAAAAATAAACCGCTTTAGGCTTGGTTCAATTTTGAGCACTTGATACTATTGATTCTTATTTATTATAGCCTCGATTTGATTTTGTGTGTGTGGTATTATTGGTTCTTATGTTGGATATTTGGTTTGTTTTCGAGCAAGGTATACAAAGGAGGAGGAATATACAATACAATTGGATATTTCTATCTTTTCATATTGTATTTTGTGATGTTCTGCTACTTTTATTTATTTTTATGTTTGGCTTGTAATTAGTATTACTTATTGATTGCATCCACAATGCTTATGAGATATTGGTTGGGTTTTATTGATGGTTGCTTGTACCTTCTAGCTTACGAGGGTCCGATTATGCTGTTTTATTGTTATTTTTTATGATCCATTTAGTTATATCTCTATTTATTACTGAGCTGTGACTTGTTACTCTCTTTCTTACCTTATATTGACTTTACCTTACTTATATTCTCACTTTATTGTACATTTATCTTATTTGAGCTCAGCCGACGTATGATGCCTATTGAGTTCACATGTTTTGGTACTCACACTATACTTTTATATCTTTTTTCCTAATGTAGATCCTAATATGAGTTATCACTGTTGATACTTTTCCTTATTTAGAGTTTCTAATTAGAGTATAGGGTGAGCAATTGGTGATCGGGACTGATCCATATCCTTCTATTTGGACTAGTATTATTGTGTACCTTTGGTGATTATTTTGGATATATTATACATATATAGTACTCTTTATGCATTAGTGGCTCTTGCACTAACTGATACTAGGTCAGAGGGTTTTTTTTGGTATGTTTTGATCTTTCACCTCCATATTTATATGTATGTTCAATCTATTTCCTTTAATAGTTGCTTAATTTAGTGTTGCTACCCTATTCTTCTCTATTTTACTTGTTATCCCATTATTTGTCATATCGAGCTATGGGTTTGGCTTTTGTACTGGGAGATTATTGTAGGTGCCATCATGGCTTGCATTTTTGGATTATGATAGCTTGGTATTAGAGCCTAGGTCCATAGGTATTGTTGGTAGAGCCTCCTAGATCTGTACCATGATGTTTGTATCCTACATTCAAAAGGCTATAGTACATTTTTAAAAAAATCTCACATTTAAATTCTTTATCATGTATTTTATTCATGTTGGTTTCTAGATTCTCACTTTTTCACTCTTTTACAAATAGTTAGGATGAGGGAAATGGCAGGAAAGGATAAGGCCATTATACCCTGCCACTAGGTTCCCTGCTAGGGTTTGAGGTTGGGGTCGGTTGTAAGGATGAGGTCAACTATGAGGATGGGGATAAGCTAGAGTGCTAACATCAGAGCCAACTATTATTACAGAGCCATCCATTGATCCATATCCAACACTAGAAGATCTGCCACCACAGTAGCTAGTGGGCCATGGACCAGCCTAGGATCCACCTAAATTTATAGGCATATTAGTTTAGTAGATACTCTAGTCTATTTATTATGTATGATTGGAGGGAAGTTGATGAAAGTTGATGTATGGGCCCCATATATCTGCTTAGGGGGTAGCACAGGGTGGACCAATATAGGAGCATATCCTATAGCTATACCTCCTCGATTAGAGGTTTTACAAATATTGATAGTGGCTCAGCTGATGCCAACCTGACTATCTATGACTTTTGCGGAGCAGAATATTCTAGGCCAATTCCTCAAATTAGACCTTTCAAGATTTTCAGGGGCTTTAGGAAAGGATGCGCATGAGTTCCTTACTAGCTTCTAGGAGAGGTTACATAATCTTGGCCTAGTGGATTGTCATGGTATGGATTACACCATATTCATATTGATGATTAATAAGGCATTGGTGGAGAGTGTATATTAAGCGTAGACCAATTAGGTCCCCTCCTATGACTTGGATGCTATTCTCTAAGGCTTTCTTGGGGAAGTATATTCCTCGTAGCATACGTGAGTGACTGAAGGTTGAGTTTTTGAGGTTGGAGTACGGTTCCATAACTGTGTACGAGTATAAGGCTAGGTTTTATGATTTATCTAATTATACTGATAGGATTCTACCTACTAAGCATAAGAGAATGTATTGCTTAATTAAGAGAATAAGACTTCAGCACAATCTATCCATCAAGAGCATAGTATCTTTAGATCGATCATTCTTAGATATTGTTAATCATGCCTACATTATTAAGGATTTGCACCGCAATTCTCATGAGGATAAAGACAAGAGAATTTTCTATCAGGGTAGTTACAGTGGTACATAGTTTTGAGGTAGGGGTTTCCTTTATAGGGATAACAACATCACAAGAAGTATGAGAAGAATGGTTAGTCTAGTTGGTCTGCTCAAGCATTGCTTTAGATTATCTATGGAGTCATTGGGCTATAGTATTTCAACGGTTAGAGCTTTTATCAGCTATTATAGGATTTTTATTCTAGGCCTTCATGCTATGGTGGATAGCCCGGGTCAACTAAGTCATCTCGTTAGGGTAGGGTACCATAGGCTAGCTATGATTTTGGGGTGGTTTGTCACTTTTTTATAGAGTGTTACTGACATGGAATGATCGATCCTTCAACACAGGTAGCTCAGATAGGTAGTTCATAGAGAGACAAGGGTTGTTATTAGGGTTCTTATTGTGGTTGTCAGTTGGGAAGAACATATGGATTGTCAGGTTCTCAGTTCTATGATGGGCATAGACAGTTCTATGCCTTTCCTACTAGGCCAGAGGTGGAGGTATCGGTCTCACTGATCACAAGTATGATTTTAGTGTTGAAAGTTACCTTTTTTTGTTATTTAATCCAATTTTCATTTATTTTTAACTATTGATATATTTTGCTTCTCGATTGGGGATGATTAGCGAGCCCTTGTCTATGCCTATACGTGTATCTACTCTAGTTGGTGATTCTTTAGCATTATATTAAGTTCTGAGATCCTATTGGTGATAGTTGTGGACTATAATACTTACTCTGATCTTATTATTCTTGATATGGTTGCTTTTCATTCTATTCTAGGCATGAACTTGTTATCCTCTTATCACGTGGTCTTAGAATAATTCACCAAGATTATTTCCTTATCTATGCTCAGTATTTCCCTGATCGTGTGGCAAGGCTTTGATAGTTATGTACCAATAGGGATAAATTTTTATATTTGGGGTAGGAGGATGATGATGAAGGGGTGTTTTTTTTTATCTTACTTATGTCCATGATACCAGTGCCGATACTTATTCCCTTAACACTATTCATATGGTTTGTGAGTTTTTTGATTTCTTTTCTACCGACTTAGATAGACTTCCACCATAGTGTGATACTGACTTTGCATTGATATTGAGTTAAGCACTAGGCCTATTTCTATTTCACCTTATCTGGTGGCTCCTGCCAGGCAAAGAAAGATTAATGTTCAGCTTTAGGATATTCTGGGTAATATTTTATCAAACTGAGTATTTCTCCTTAGGGTTACCCTATTTTATTTATGAAGAAAAAGGATGACCTATAAGTATATATGTTGATTATCGACACTTGAATAGGGTAAAAATAAAAAATAAGTATACGATATCGCATATTGGTAATTTAATTGACCAGCTTTAGGCTATAGTCATGTTTTCTTAATTTGACTTGAGATCTGTCTACTATCAATTAAGGATTCGAGCAATGGACATCCCTATGACAACCTTCAAGACTCGCTATAACTATTACAAGTTCTTGATAATGTTTTTTAGGTTTATCAATGCCCCAAAAACATTTATGAACTATGTGTTCAGACCTTATTTGGACTCCTTGATGATAGTATTCATTGATAACATCCTCATCCACTCAAGGAGTATAGAGGAGTCAGAGAAACATTTAAGGATTATATTCCATACTTTGGGAGATTAACAACTTGATGATAAGTTCTCAAAGTATGAGTTATAGCTTAAGTCTATTGTATTCTTTGGACACGTGGTGTCCAAGGGTAGGATTATGATAGACCCAAAAAAGGTTGAGGTAGTTTGTGATTAGGTTAGGCCTACAACTCCTATCGAGGTTAGCAGTTTCATTGGATTGGTAGGCTACTACAGATAGTTTATTTATGGGTTTTCTTCTATAGAAGTACCATTGAACAGATTGACTAGGAATGATGTCCCACTCTAGTGGTCTCTTGAGTAAGAGATGAACTTTCTGAAGCTCCAGGACTTACTCACTTCAACTTTGATTTTGACTCTTTCAGTTGAAGGCCAGGAGGTTTCAGTCTATTACAATGCTCCAGGTGTTAGTTTAGGTTATGATATTATACAACAGGGCTGAGTAATAGTGTATTCTTCTAGACAGTTAAAGCTATACAAGTGTAACTACCCTATCCATGACTTGGAGTTGGCTACTGCAGTTTATGCACTTAGGATTTGGAGGCATTACCTTTATGGTGTTCATTGTGAGATATTCACTGATCATCATAATCTTTGGTATATTGTGAGCTAGAAGTATCTTAATTCGAGGCAACAAAGATAACTAGAGTTACTAATGGACTATGGCATTTCTATTTTATATCATTCAAACAAAGAAAATATGGTAGCAGATACCTTAAGTTGAAAGGCGATGAGTATGTGGAATTTGTGTTCCTGTTAGTTTCAAAGAACATGTTAGCCTTGGACATTAGTCTTTATCCAACAGGCTGGTTCGACGTGATATTTCTGATCCTATAAGGATTATTACCCTTGTTGAGGATCAGTCTACTTTGTTAGAGTAGATTCATGGGTGATAGTTTCAAGATAGCTGATTACATGGGATTTGAGATCAGGTTTTAATGGATGAGGCCAGAAAAGCCACCTTAGACCTAGAGGTAATCTAGAATTTGAAGTTCGTATTGAGTTTTACAGATTGGTGATTTAATTCAGTTGATATTGAGGAGGCTCATTATTCTAGATAATCTATTCATCCTAGCGTAATTAAGATACATAAAGATCTGAGGCAACATTATTGGTTATGCAGGATAAAGGGGAATAAAACAAACTTCATAACTTAGTGTCTGTGTTGTTAGCCAGCAAAGTCTGAGCACTTGAGACTTGGTGATTTGCTTCAGAGAATACATATTCTTGAGTGGAACTAGGAGCATATTACTATGGATTTTGTAATTGGTTTGTTGCATATTTCTCAAGGTTTTGATAACATTTGGGTTATCATTTATTAGTAGATCAAGTCTTGTCACTTATCTACCCATTCAGTCTTTCTTTAGTGCTGACAGATTGACTTAAATTTATGTTCGAGAGGTGGTTTATCTTCAAAGGGTGCCAATGTCCCCTTTTATAGAGGTTCTAGTTCACCTCCAACATTTAGTGAGCTTTTCAGGAGGAGTTGAGTACCCAGGTCGATCTTTGCATAACTTTTTACCCCTAGACTAATGGCCAGTCTGAGTAGACTATTTAGGTTTTTGAGTACATACTTTGATCATATGTTTTGGATGCTGGTGTTTAGTGGGACAAGTTTCTAGGCTTTATAAAATTTTCTTATAATAAAATCTAGCATTTGAGTATCTAGATGGATCTATTTTAGGCATTGTATGTGATCTTGGGCATATTTATACATCCAAGTGCCAACATTTATCCATATTTATATATGTTCTATGAGCTAAAACTTGTTAATTGTATTATGTTTGAGCTAAAATGGTATTTTCGAGCTAATGGACATGATTAGTTGTTGCAGGGCTTGATTGTGATGAAATTTAACATGTTTCAATGCATTATCAAGAAGCCTTTGGATCATAGGAGCAATTAGAGTAACATGCAGAGCATAAAGATATTGAAAAAAGGTTCGGAAAGCATGGACCAAAGCTCAGAATCAAGACAATAAATAAAGAGCTGGAAAGGAGGAAAATGACAAGCATCCATGCCATGGAGCTTAGCCTTCGCGTTAACCTCCGTTGCATACTAATAAATTAAATTCCAATGGAAAATCATAGTAAAGGTCCGTGATAGCCCTAGGCCATAGGACTTAGTGTCCACGATAGCTTGTGTGGTATGGAGGCTGGTAAATTTTGAAGAGCAATTTCTACTGAAGGTCCACGATATCCTCGTGGCACGGATCCTTATATCTGCGATGAGCTCCGTAGCATGGAGCTGAGTAATTTTCATGGATTGCTGCCCTAGTATAAAAGGGGCACTTAATAAAATTGTAATAATCTTGGCATACGTATAACAAAGGCAAAAATAATTATGATCGTTTTATTAGGGTTCTTCTATTTTTCATCTTTGAACATTGACTTTGGTATGGTTAATTTTATTTCTTTGATGTTAATTTCGTGCATGAGTGGATAAACACCCTTGTTCTAGGGTTGAGGCAGAGAATATGGTTATATTTTGATATTCTTAGAGTGGTTAATGTTGATTTATCACATGGGTTTGTTCTTATTTTCTTGTTTACACTATTTTAATGTATGGCCACCATTAGAATACATCTACAATCCCTTTGTGAACCCGGAAGGAGAATCATTGGGATAGATCAAAGATTTTATGGAGCAAGTTTGTACTCTTCTATATAATGAAGGATGTGAAGTAGCGACTGATAACGCCCAAACTACAGCTCTCGTAAGAGTGTAAGCGGTCGCTGTCAAATATAGAACCCAACTGGGTTGGGTGTCGAATCCCACAGGGAATACTTGGTCACTACGTATTGTAACTATTAGTAGACTGTTGGTCGAAAATTCTACAGAAAGGGGGGATTTTGGGTTTGGTGTGAAGTAATAATAGCAAGTAAAAATGGAATGCTTTGTTTAGTAAGATTTAATCAATGAGAATTATAAGTTAGGGTTATATCCACCTTATGAGTTCTACGTATCTATTAACTATGAGTAATGCGGAATTCAGACATGCATGCACTTATAGAGATTTGTATTCTAATGGTAAATCCTAGTGTTTCTCAACCATCATGGATTATTTCACTTTAGCTCTCTCGAGCCTAAAGTGTGTAACTAATGGTACAAACTCTCCAAGAGGTTAATCCGGTTAAGGCATTAACGTGTAAACAGGGGTTGGTAGCCCTATTTCCTTGTCACACTCTCTTTTCCAAACATGTAACTTTTCTCTCGAACAAGTTAATGCTATAATGGCGTATTCTATATGTTTGCAACCACAAGAATTTAATTAAGATGAAGAGAGTAATGATATAAGTAGCATACGTATCAAGAATTCACAAACTCATAGTAATAGATAGTATATCAAAATGCTTCCATAACCCTAACAGAGAAGTTTAGCTATTCATGAGTATAACAGAGATCACAATAGATATAATCATCTTACCACAACCTGGAGTAATCTTGGCGATGGGATGACTTAAACGTCAAGAAGGAGATGACGTTTCTTCTTGGCCGTTCCTCAAGAGAGTCAAGTTTTCTCTGTCAGAAAGTAACGTGAATAAATCCTAAAAGTGTCGAATGAATTATGAAAAGCTTAATGAAAAGCGTGAATGAAAATCTTGCTGAAAAATTCAGCAAATAGGGTTTTTATAACATCTTTGTCCTAGTCCTACTGAAATAGGATTTTTATCTTTGTCCTAGTCCTACTGGGTTACTGCTTCACCCATAAGTATTAAGAAATACTGATTTTGCCCGGGACGAATTCTCCATGCATCACATTCAGTCCACAAGCTTCTAAAAGCTGCCTTCCTTCTTACGTGAAGTTTCCCTTGCTACCGAAAGGTCCATAAAGTGCTGAAATCTTCATCATAAATACCTGAAAACATGCTAATCACGTTGGTTAGCTCACTTACAGGAAAATGGACTAAAAGTTCAGGAATTATATATTTTATCCTCCGAACTTAGCTGAAAGATGGGTAAACTATGGTGTTTAGGCGTGTAAATACGCCCAACATCACCACCCCACACTTAAAGCTTTGTTCGTCCTAGAACAAAATATCATGTCCATGTAATCATCTACTTAGGGTTTCACAGTAATATCACAAAATGTTCAACAAGACATGCATGGCAATCATTAACAAAGAGTAGTTTTCTTGATCTTTACTAGAAATAATTCAACCTCTAACATAAACTCGTGATGATGTTTAATTCGTATCCACAAGTTAAGGCACTAAGAATCATACAAAACTACCCAAAACTCATCAACCATGTGTGTCTCACACAAGATATCACCCATAATCACTCATAAGTATTTTTCAAAACATGGGTACAAGATTCTCCTTGCTCTCGCTCTCTCAAAGAATTCACATGTTGCAACTGATGACCATAGGCTTGACCTTAGTGTATTGCTCTACTAATATCAGAATGCTAAGCTTAGGATCAAATAGGTCTTTATAGGTTGTAATGTAGGCTAAGGGACAAGTAGGACTATTTTGGCCAGAAATAGTGACTATGTTCCCTAAGCGCTATAATACATCACATTATGCGATTAACACTCTCTTTTAAACAACCTCTCTACTTTTCTTTTATCTACCACCCCTTGTCACTTATTTTGTTATTCAATTTTAAATAGAATTAACTTTTTATTTTTCTTTTCATTTTTTTTATAACACACCTCTATAATAGCCACTCTTTTTCATAACAAATTCAAGTACCAATACACTGTAAGGCATCACTCTCACCCAATTTCCTCTTATTTTGTCACATGACTTTAAAATTTAAATCTCTTAGGAATTTGGATCAAATTATGGTCTTGAAAAAAAATGGATTAGGCTATATATGCGGCTGTCAAAGAAAATAGCTAAAGGCTCAAAGGGGGTTAACTAGGATAATGTACAAGGGTAGGTAAAAAGAAGGTAAACAATTATAGGCTGCCACAGAAATGCCTAAATCATCTGCTAAACTTACACTCTTTATTTCTCTTTACATACACACCAGGCAAGTTCTAGCATCAGCCACAAACACAGAATATACTATAACCTCACACACACAAGGCACATGTTCAACTTTATTGGGAGCAGTATAGACTTTTGACCCAACATATGAAGGAATTAAACCACACACTTATCACACAGTGAGTCACACTTAGAGCCTAAATGTCTCAATAGTAATGATTTTAGCACAAACTCTTGTCATACTAACATGCCGCCTATCAGAACAATTTCATGCAGAATCTAAAAAAATCTAAAAATCTAAAATTTTTTTTAACTACACACAAGAAATAAATGCAGGCAAAGAAGTACAGTATACCATACAAATACCAGCACCCCACACTTAGATGGGACACACTGTCCTCAGTGAAAAATAAATAAGGAAAACCTGATTAGTCGAACTCCTCTTCTATGTCTGGGGTCATACCCCTTGCATCGGAATCATCATCAGAGTCGTCATCACTAGAGTTGTCCGCCACATTGTCAGTCGAGGTATTTTCAGAGAGGAGGACTCAGCTTGATCTTTTCTTCCCTTTTTCTAACCCTTTTGTGAGGTGGACGCTTTCTCTTTTCCTTGTCGTCCTTTTGGTGCCATTCTACTTGGTGTTGGACTCAGAAGATGATCTTGCAAGGTTAGATGAGCAAAAAGAAAAGTTTTGACAGATTTAGGAAGGTTAGGCGGCGCCTAATGCTTCTCCTAGTTGGGCATAGGCGGCGCCTATGCTATAGCATTGTCGATTCAGAGAGTAAAGGCTTTGGCATAGGTGGCGCCTTTAGCTTTTCCTAGTTGAGCATAGGTGGCGCCTATGCTATGGCATTGTAGATTCAGAGATCAAAGGCCATATCATAGGCCTTGCCTTGTTCGTTGCCTAGATTTACATAGGCCTTGCCTTGTTCATTGCCTAGATTTGCATAGGCAATGCCTAACCGAAAGCCTTCTGCTCCTTCATTACTCACTTACCACCTTTAACATAGATCACTTTCAAATCAAAATTTGAGACCAATCTTCTCCTTTATACGTGTTGCACCTACACTTACTCAAAACCAACAAAAACGATTAGAACGATGGGTTGCCTCCTACCAAGCACCTTAGTTTTGGTCGTGGTTCGACAAAATCCTAGAAAAACAAAAAATTAAAAAAAAACAATGGGTTGCCTCCCATGTAGCACTTGATTTATTGTCGCGGCACGACATAGCTATCTCGATTACTTAGACTTTATCGAGATAGACGGTGGATCGTTCTCTGAATGGATTCAGACGATGCTGATGCTTACTTGTAGGCATCCAATCTTCTTCGAGATGACTCTTGTGCATACATATCCCAGGAGGGATACCAATTCTATCATCAATAGTCCAACCCATAGCTCTCTTGTACCTCTGCAGAGCAGAGATGAGAGCCTCTACGTGCTGTTTACCTAAATCAGCCGCAACACTCACCAGAAGTGTATTTCCACTTCCTAAGAACATATTCCTTAGGTGACTGGAGAGCTCTTTCGATTCCAGCACTGGTGGCTCTTCAATGGAAGTCTTTGCTGTTGGTGAAGATTGATTCTTAAGATCAAGGTCCAGCTTCTTAGGAGCATGAGAATAGGACCTTATTCCTGTTAGAGCACAAACGGTTTCTTCATGTTCTTCAGCCTCTTTACGCTCAAAATTCAACAACACATCAGATAGTGACTCAACAGTAAGCTGCTTCTCTACAGATAATTTTTTCTCATCCTCATAATAAACATCTTCTACAGAGAATACATTCATATAACTGGGCTGTTTTATTGCTTTGCATACATCAAAATGAACCACTTCGTTATTCAATCGAAATAAAAGCTCATTGGCTCGTAAATCAATAAGCACACTTCCAGTTGTAAGGAAAGGACGTCCCAAGATTATGGGAACTTCAGAATCAACCTAGCAATCTAAAATAACAAAATCTACAGGAAAGATGAATGTAGAAACCTTCACCAATACATCATATAAGATACCAACAGGTCATTTTACAGACCTATCTGCCATCACAAGTCGCATATTGGTTGGTGTAGGATCGCCCAACCCCAACTTTTTGTAAATAGATAGTGGCATCAAATTGATGCTAGCTCCCAGATCGCATAATGACTTGGCAAAATTTAAAGATCCAACAGTGCAAGCAATAGTGAAAGCACCAGGGTCTGCCTTCTTCTGAACTAACGATCTTGTAGCGATTGCACTGCAATGATGAACATTATCTTCCAGCTCATAACTTGCAGCCCGCTTCTTTGTCAATAGATACTTCATGAATTTAGCGTATCCAGGCATCTGCTGCAGCGCTTCCACCAAAGGAACATTAATAGTCAGCTGCTTCAACATAGTCATAAATTTACTAAACCTGGTATCGTCAGATTTCTTCTTCAGTCTCTGAGGAAAGGGTGGTAGTGAAAGGGGAATTGTTTTCTCCACCACTTACTCTTTATCTTGCTTCTGATTATCAACCTTTTCAGAAGTGTTATCAACCTTCTTCTTCAGTTTCTGAGGAAAAGGTGGTGGTGGAAGAGGAATTATTTTCTCCACCACTTTCTTTTTATCTTGCTTCCGATTATCACTCTTTTCAGGCTGGTGACGTCTAGGTGTAACATCATGAGCACTTATTTCAGCTTCTACGGCATCTTCAAACTCTGTATCAAGAACATTCTCCTCTGTATTATCAACTATCTGCTTTTCTTTAGACGGATTTTCCAACATCTTACCGCTTCTGGTAGTAATAGCCATACATGATCCATCATTCCTTGGATTTTGCACAGTGTCCCTAGGTAAGGTGCCGGTTTTTCATTGATTGAATACCACCGATAGTTGACTCATCTGTTGTTCTAGCTATTTTATTATAGTGGAATGCGAGTCAACCAATTACTTCATTGAGGACAAATAATTTATTATCTCAGTTACTCCCGTGTTGATTGCCTCCACTCCTTTCACCAGATTAGCCATCATATCTTCCATGGACATCTTCCCCGAGCCAGATGCCGCGGCCTCACGATTTCCAGGAGGAACATACAAACCACTCCTGTCAGTCTTATTCTTCCAACTACCTTGATCGCGGTCCTTGTATCCAGATTTATCATAATAGTTCCGACCTTGGTTTCATTGGGCATTGCCTCGGAAACCCCCTGATTATTCAAGTAGTTTGCTTCTCCCTCAAAATCTGATTCATCTCTTCCATGTGACACAACTGCCTTGACTTTTTCGGTTTTCCCAGATAATAAGTGCTTGGTAAGAAGATCCATCTGCGTTTTCATGTGTGCCATATCTTGGTCACGTTCCTCTTGCCTACACCTCTGTTCTGCAGTCATGCCAGTAGATATAGTAGATCTTTATACCTCAGAATCCCTGGTATGCCAAGCTCTACTTTGCTTTGTCATACGATCTAGCATATCACTTGCCTGAATAAAAGTAAGGACCATGAATGACCCTCCTGCAGCATCATCAACCACTGGCTTAGTCACTAAATTCAAAGACCTGTATAATATCTCCATCAAGTGGACATTGGTCATATGATGATTTGGGCACCACATAAGCTTCGTCTTGAACCTCTCCCATGTTTCATGGAGAGCTTCAGTTGGAAGCTGTCGAAAATTGCTGATCTCATCTCTCAACTATGCTCTCTTGGATGGCGAAAAGAATCTTTCTAGGAAAGCGTCTTTCAATTGCCTCCAATTAGTAATAGAATCAGGAGTTAGCCCATTCAACCATAACGTTGCCTCCCCAGATAGAGACAATAGAAATAATCACAGCCGAATTGCATTCTGTCCAACTCCTGGATTGTCGAAGGACTTGCATGTAGAGATGAAATTGATCAGATGTATATTTGGATCATCGCCTGCAAGTCCACCAAATAACCCCTTAAGTTGCAAAAGCTGAATCATGGTGCTAGTGATATTGAACTTGGCTCCGGGAGCCAAGGGCGGAGGAATAATAGCCCCTGTGGCACCAGCTCCATCCAAATCATCATTATCATCATCAAAAGGAATTTGTGTAGCTCGGCGTTCAGGCCTCAATCTAGCTTGGCGATCTCTTCTGTTCACAGGTGTCGCCACCTCATCAGCACGCCTTTGGTTTAACAACTCATCATCACCCAGGTCCTCATCATCAGGATTTATTGCTCCCCCTGCGTTATCAATATTCTATTGATTTACTTGAGCAGCAGCCAATGCAGCTAATCGAGCCTGCTCCTGTTGAGCAGCCCTTCTTTCAATATCTCGTTGCGCCTCCATCCTGCCAATAAGTTGCAGTTCAGGGTTTATGGGTAATAATGGTTGACCAGAACTTCGAGTATTTGGCATGCACTTCTACCAAACCTGAATAAAACAAAAACAACAACTAAAAGTAAAATCTGAGAATTTTTGACCAAAGGGTCTAGTAACTATCACAAACTTAGTAGACAACCGTATTCCCCGGCAACGGTGCCAAAATTTGATAACGCCTAAACTACAGCTCTCGTAAGAGTGTAAGCGGTCACTGTCAAATATAGAACACAACTGGGTTGGGTGTCGAATCCCACAAGGAATACTTGGTCACTAAGTATTGTAACTATTAGTAGACTGTTGGTCGAAAATTCTACGAAAAGGGGGGATTTTGGGTTTGGCGTGAAGTAATAATAGCAAGTAAAAATGGAATGCTTTGTTTAGTAAGATTTAATCAATGAGAATTATAAGTTAGGGTTATGTCCACCTTATGAGTTCTACGTATCTATTAACTATGAGTAATGCAGAATTCAAAAATGCATGCACTTTTAGAGATTTGTACTCTAATGGTAAATCCTAGTGTTTCTCAACCATCAAGGATTATTTCACTTTAGCTCTCTCGAGCCTAAAGTGTGTAACTAACGGTACAAACTCTCCAAGAGGTTAATCCGGTTAAGGCATTAACGTGTAAACAGGGGTTGGTAGCCCTATTTCCTTATCACACTCTCTTTTCCAAACATGTAACTTTTCTCTCGAACAAGTTAATGCTATAATGGCGTATTCTATATGTTTGCAACCACAAGAATTTAATTAAGATGAAGAGAGTAATGATATAAGTAGCATACGTATCAAGAATTCACAAACTCATAGTAATAGATAGTATATAAAAAGGCTTCCATAACCCTAACAGAGAAGTTTAGCTACTCATGAGTATAACGGAGATCACAATAGATATAATTATCATACCACAACCTAGAATAATCTTGGCGATGGGATGACTTAAACGTCAAGAAGGATATGACGTTTTTCTTCTTGGCCGTTCCTCAAGAGAGCCGAGTTTTCTCTGTCAGATAGTAACATGAATAAATCCCTAAATTGTTGAATGAATTATGAAAAGCTTAATGAAAAGCGTGAATGAAAAGCTTGCTGAAAAATTCAGCAAATAGGGTTTTTATAACATCCTTGTCCTAATCCTATTGAAATAGGGTTTTTATCCTTGTCCTAGTCCTACTGGGTTACTGCTGCACCCATAAGTATTAAGAAATACTGATTTTGCCTGGGACGGATTCTCCATACATCACATTTAGTCCACAAGCTTCCAAAAGCTGCCTTCCTTCTTACGTGAAGTTTCTCTTGCTACCGAAAGGTCCACAATGTGGTGAAATCTTCATCATAAATACCTGAAAACATGCGAATCAAGTTGGTTAGATCACTTACAGGAAAATGGACTAAAAGTTTAGGAATTGTATATTTTATCCTCCGCACTTAGCTAAAACATGGGTAAACTATGGTGTTTAGGCGTGTAAATACGCCCAACATCAGCGACTAGGATAGGAGTTTACCTAGAAGCCTTGTTTGGTTCAATTGCAAGAATATAAATTAAAGCATCTAAATGGATTATTGCGTCCGCGCTCAATAATGTAGTTGTAATGTCCATTTAGGTAGAAAATTAGAGACTCAGAAGACCATAATCATAATCTAAACCCAGCGAATCAATAACCCGATAATCAACATGCCCATGATAAGGATAGAGATTTATAAGATTATTATTACTTCCTAAACCCTAGAATTCTCTCTCATATTGTTTACAACCTAGTTTACATTGTGATTGGTACACTTTGTTATTTATTAGTTGTTAAATTATTCATTAAATTATTTAACCCATTTTGATACTCTGAAGCACTTGAATACATTAGTGTCGAAATTGAAATTAAGTAAATTACTAAACAAGTAGTTCTCATGGGTATGATATCCGACTCTTTGAGTCACTATATTACTTGTACGATCATGTGCACTTGCGTGTTGTGTTATTGTTGGGGACTCAAATAATTAGTAATTTTCTAAAGTTTTGCATTTGATAATAAATTTTAGTGTTAAAAACTTGATCTTAGTGGATGACTTTTGTAGGAAAAGTGACGTATCGGCCTGGCAAGAGGAAAGGAATTGGTTGAGCCTTATTCAAAACCTGAATAGATATTTCATCAAAGGAAAAGAGCAACAACACTTCACTACCCAATTCGTCAAATTCAAATGGGAGATCTGGTGAATCCTAATCCTGTTGCTCTAATTGCTCCAACTCTGATGGTTCCAACCGCTCCTGCTAGAGCAGAAGCTAGAACTGTTCGTGCAGTGGCTATCCCACTTACAAACAATGCTACTAATTGTATCCGCAATATATATACTAGTTTTTGATTTGAATTAAGGCAAATTTTGGTGCAACTCTTGCACACGAGTGGGCAATTTATAGGTTTATCTTATGAGGACCCACAACAACACACATAGAACTTTCTTAATATCAGTGATACCAACATTCCTACTAAGGTAAATACTAATTATGTCAGACTGATTCTTTTTCCCTTTTCTCTATTGGGGGAAACAAAAACGTGTTTACATGCTAAACCACCGAATTGCATTACTTTTTGGGATGATCTAGCTCAGAAATTCCTTATTCGATTCTTTCTACCTGGGAAGATATCCTTATTCGATTCTTTCTACCTGGGAAGATAACACATTTGAGAAGTGAGATTCTTAGTTTCAGGTAGAAAAATAGACAAAATCTTTACCAATCTTGCAAAAGATTCAAGGCTATGCTCAGAAATTGCCCTCATCATCATCCAACTAATGATGTGCTAGTACATACTTTCATTGTGGATCTTAATCCAAACACCAAGATTCTCCTGGATATAGCAGCAGATGGATAGGATCTAGAAAAGATGTATGATAAATTATACACATTGCTGAATCAGATTTCACAAGGTAATCTGTAACACCCCAATTTGCTGAATCAGAATGCTACACGGTGCTCATGACCTCGAGGGACCACAAGCTAACACATGACTAATATCTGTACCTGTATACTGCAAATAATGATATAAAAATGCAGAATACATAGAGCTGTAAGGCCATAAGGTTCAACTGAATAAAACTATGTGGGTGAAAATACCCAAAACAACTCAATCTGAACGTAAATCTGAACATAAATCTGAACGTAAATCTGAAAGCCTCTAAACTGTCTAAATAAGAAGTTGAAGAAACATGTCTCCAACTAACTCCGTAAAACTGAATTGAGTAAATAAATAAATGTATCAAATCGTATTGTCCTCGAATCAATGAGGACTCACTGTGTCTTTGTGACTGGAATACTACCGCTACTGCTGGGCTGGAGCTCGAGTCTCGGAACCTATGGTGTAACATGAAAAGAAAGCACCATAGCACGAATGTGTCAGTACAACTGGAGTACTGAGTATACGATGAAGGTAGGCTGAACATAAAGGGTTTCATGCATGAACAACACTGACTGACTAATATGAACGTGGGAGTGCAAACACACATACATAGAAACTAGGATCGTGAATATGTGATAGCATGACCTTTAAGCTAATACATGGTTTACTAATAACTGTCATGACTGATACTGAAACTAATAACATAGATGGCTATATCTGACAGTCCTGTATATACTAAAATCTAAAGAATGCCCTGAGTTCTTTTACTGAGACTGATACTGAAACTGTGGGAAGTAGTGTTTAACCGACATGCCCCATATATGCCGTTATGGCTAAGCTGGGGTCCAATCTCTACCCCAATGGGAGGGGTGTCAATACCGTGCCATGGGTAAGGACAACATGTGAGTGACCCTTATCTGGCGGGTACTCAATAAGAATGGTGGGAACCCTGAACTGGAGAGTTAAGCCACCTCATCAACCCTAATCTGATGGGTTAAGATGTCTCAACCTATGCTGGCTACATAGTTTTAGAACACAAGGATGATTACTAAGAATCACACCCTAAACAGGCGGGTGAGTTCCCATCCTTGGGTTCACTCGGTGCTAACCTCTACTCCCATCTGGAGGGAATGGACATGAATAACTGACTGTACATGACTTAATCTTACTGAATTTCATTGATTGACAGAATGTTACTAATATCTGACAACTGACTAAGATTATGAGGTTTTCTCGAGTCACATGACTTACTGAAGTCTATGGAATCATAGCTTGAGTGCGAATATCATGAAACATGACATGGATCTAGGCACACAACTATAATTTTTGGGTACAAGTACCCCCAGGACTGGATGGAAGAAAACTGACACACATGGCTGACGTAATCATAAGAGTAGAGTCCATAATTTATAATATCATAAGTAGGGATCTCATCAATAAGCATGGTTATCAACAATGTATTGCATGGAATGGATTTCATATCATATGGAAGTACTTGCTCAATCTTAATATCATGTTCATTGCATAATCATATTGGCAACACATACCAATAGCATGGAAGTTCATGTGGATTGCATGGTTATCATACATCTTGTTCATAAGTAGGATTTGCAAGTAAACATATCATAATCTCATAAGAATAGTTCATGAGTATTCCAACAAAATTTACAAGGCACATTATCAACATAGAAGTCATTGGAACGTAAGGGCATATCATGAATCCTTCACTTAGTCATAATTTAGCTATATTGCATGATTTCTAGTTTCTTAGGCATTTTATCAAACACCTTACATGCACATCTTAAGCATAGGTGAAATCATCAAATTATACATCATGAACAACCAAATTTACATGTTTCCAACTCATATGATACCATGAAATTTAAAAAAACATATAAAGATTCCATCTTGGGAATCACCCAATATCAACAACATGATCATCAACACCCAACAATGTAGAAATCATACTTTATAATGAAAAATAGGGTTCTTGAGCTTTATGGATGAAAGGGATCCATAAATCAACTCATGCATACCTTAGAAGGAAGATTCTTGATGATTGACGGAGGAATTTTCTTGAAATCAGATCTTCAAGCTTAATTATGCAACCCTAGTTGTTTTTCTCTTTTAGTGCTCTTGGATGATGAGATTTGAGATAAAAATAGAGTTGCAATATGTTTAGAAGATATTTATTTTGTAGGGTTAATTTTAGGGACGTGTAAGGAGTATTTAAAGACTTAATTACCTTTAAAATAACTCAAAACGGAGTATTTTTGACTCCTGGAATTGACTTAGGCAGCGCCCAACTGATCGCCTATGCTTGGGTTGGGCAGAGCCTAACCAATCGCCTATGCTTGGGTTGGGCGGCGCCTAACCAATAGCCTATGGTTACTGTCTCTCACGAAAATTAGCATAAGTTTTTGCTCGAGTATTGGATTAAGGCGAAATTATTATTGTTGGAAAGCTAATTCGATTATCTATAATTTTGTGGGTCTAAATCAGCCAAAATACCACATTAACATCGAGTTATAATCATTAAAATATGACCCTTACAAAATCAAACACTAAAACTTGATGGATTCAAAAACTCTTAGCTTGTATTACCTTGAGTGACTCATATGAACATGCTTAATGCATCATATCCTATCACTAGGATATTCATTGTAAGTCATGTACTAAAGTATGAATCACAGGATAGGAGATTTCATACGTAGGAATACTTATTCACTTCCTAGCTTAGAAACATACGGGGTATTACAATATCTCCCCCTTGGGAACATTCGTCATCGAATGAGAATTTACAAAGAAGGGATACAAGACAATAAAACCTAAACTAAACATGAAGAACTGAAACTTGATGTCATGACTGACATGCTAAACATACTAAACTCGTGCATATTTGATGCATGGAAAACTAACACATGAATGCATGACTGAGTATGAAACGATTAATAGGTACCAAGTTTATACTAGAAACATGAACGTGAAACTGAATAAGATTAAGGAGAACTATTACCTTGAGCTTTATATGAATTAGCAGGGAAGAGGTGAGGATACTTTGTACACATATCTACTTCTGCTTCCCAATATCTCCCACATGAGATTGATTTTGCCAAAGAACCTTGACTAGAGGGACTTCTTTGTTCCTTAATCTACGAGTTTAATAATCTAAGATTTTGACTCGAATCTCTTCATTGGAGAGGCTGTTCTGAATGTCGATGCTCTGAATAGGAACAACAACTACTGGGTTACCTATGCACTTCTTTACCAAAGAGACATGGAAGACTGGATGGACTAAGGCTAGATCTGAAGGCAACTGAAGCTCATAAGCTACTTTACCGAAGCGACAAAGAATTCTGAAGGGACCAACATACCAGGGACTGAGTTTCTCTTTCTTGCCGAACCTCTTCACTCCCTTTATGAGAGAGATTTTAAGGTAGAAATAGTCATTGACCTCGAACTCGAGATCCTTTCTACGAACATCTGCATAGGACTTCTGTCGGCTCTGAGCATCCTGGAGTCTCTCTCTGATCAATTGGAATTTCTCTAAGGTATCGAATACTAAGTCAGGACCTATGATTGAGGCCTCACTAACTTTGAACTAACCAATCAGAGATCTACATCTCCTACCATAAAGAGCTTAGAATGGAGCCATCTGAATACTAGAATAATAGCTATTGTTTTATGGAAACTCAATCAAAGGCAAGTGGTCGTCCCAACTTCCATTGAAGTCAATTGCACACACACTTAGAATATCTTCAAGAGTCTGAATGGTTTTCTCTGCTTGACCATCTGTGTGAGGATGAAATGCTGTGCTGAGATGGACTTGGGTACCGAGACCTTTTTGGAATGCTTTCCAAAATTGAGAAGTGAACTGGGTACCTCTGTCTAAGATAATAGATAGTGGAACATCGTGTAACCTAAATAACTCCTTGATATAGAGTTTAGCATAATGCTCGGTAGAATAAGAAGTACAAATAGGAAGGAAATAAGCTGACTTAGTCATTCTATCTATAATGAAGCAGACTAAATCATGCTGATGACGAGTTCTAGGCAAACCCATCACGAAGTCCATGTTAACTTCTTCCCACTTCTAAGTAGGAATGGTAAACTCTTGCATAGAACCACTAGGTTTCTGATGCTCTACCTTAACTTGGTGACATGTAGAGCACTTAGCCATAAACTCTGCAATATCTCTCTTCATCCCACTCCACCAATAGATGTCCCGCATATCGCGGTACACCTTAGTGGCCCCTGGATGAATAGAGTACCGCACACCATGCGCTTCTGTAAGTATTTGCTGCCTCAATTCACCTACACCTGGAACACATAGACGACCCTGACAACGAAGAACACCATCTCCCCCTTGGGAGAAAACCTCGACATTCTGATTCTGAACTGACTCTTTGAGCTTGACAAGGCTAGGCTCCCTATCTTGTTTCTCTTTCACCTCAAAAACTAGAGATGACTCTGAACTACTATGAACACATACACCACCCTCTAAAGAATCGACTAAGCGAACGCCTAGTCTGGCAAGCTGATGGATCTCCTGAGCCCTCTTTTTCTTACTATCCTTAATGTGAGAAATACTACCCATGGATAGTCGACTGAGAGCGTCGGCCACAATATTAGCCTTTCCCGAATGATAAAGAACACTCATGTCGTAATCCTTCAAGAGCTCTAACCACCTTCTCTGGCGAAGATTGAGATCTTGATGGGAAAAGACATACTGGAGGCTTTTATGGTCTGTAAAGACATCTATATGAACTCCATAGAGATAATACCTCTAAATCTTTAAGGCAAAAATTACCGCTGCTAACTCAAGATCTTGAGTAGGATGATTCTTCTCATATGGCTTTAACTGTCAGGAGGCGTAGGCTATGAACTTACTATGCTGCATGAGGACACAACCTAAACCCAATCTGTATGCATCAAAATAGACTACAAAACTGTCTAAACCATTTGGAATAGCTAGAACTAGAGCGGAGGTGAGTTGAGTCTTCAACTCTTAAAAGCTCTTCTTGCATGAATCTGACCACTGAAACTTAATCTTTTTCTGAGTTAATCTGGACATAGAAGATGCAATAGAAGAAAATCCCTTGACAAGTCATCTGTAATATCCAGCCAAACCTAAGAAACTCCTAATATCTGATGGAGATACGGGTCTGGGCCAGTTTTTAACTGCCTTGGTTTTTTGAGGATCTACTCTAATTCCATCACCAAAAATAATATGGACAAGGAATGCTACTGATCTTAGCCAACATTCACACTTCCTGAACTTAGCGAATAACTGGTGATCCCTGAGAGTCTGAAGAACAATCCTGAGGTGGTCTGCATGATCACGCTCTGTGCGAGAATAGACCAAAATATCATCTATATAGACTATGACAAACATTTCCAAGTACTAATTAAACACACGGTTCATCAAGTCCATAAAAGCTGCAGGGGCATTGGTAAGGCCAAATGACATGACTAAAAATTCGAAGTGACCATACCGAGTATGGAAAGCTGTCTTCGGAATGTCACATTCTCTAACTCTAAGCTGATGATAGCCTCATCTGAGGTCTATCTTGGAGAAATAAGTGGCACCCTTAAGTTGATCGAATAGATCATCAATCCTGGGAAGAGGATATCTGTTCTTGACCGTGATCTTATTGAGTTGATAGTAATCAATACACATCTTGAGAGAACCATCTTTCTTGTGCATGAATAATACTGGCACACACTATGGGGAAACACTGGGTCTGATGAATCCCTTATCTAAGAGATCATTCTACTGATCTTTTAGTTCCTTGAGTTCTATTGGTGCTATTTTATATGGCGGAATAGAAATAGGTTGCGTATCTGGAGGAAGGTCTATGCCGAAGTCTATTTCCCTTTTAGGAGAAATGCCTGGAAGATCTTCGGGAAGACATCTGAGTATTCATTAACAACAGGGACTGTTTCGAGGATGGGATGTTCAGAACTAGAATCTTTAACATGCACGAGATGATACACACACCGCTTATAAATCATTTTCCTTGCCGAAGGTAGCAAACAAGTTGACCCCTAAACGCTGAAATACTACCCTTCCACTCTAGGACGGTCTCATTCGAGAATTGAAACTGAACTATCCTATTTTTGTAGTTGACTGTGGCATAGCAGGAATGAAGCCAATCCATGTCGAGAATGATATCAAAATCAGTCATCTCTAGCTCCACTAAATTTGCTGATGTGGATTTCTGAGATATCATAATCGAGCAGTTCCTGTGTACCCACCAAACTATGATGGTTTCACCTATTGGGTTAGAAACTAAGAAGGGCTCTGCTAGGAGTTCAGGACTGATTTCAAAATCACCTGCTATGTATGGAGTAACAAAAGACAAAGATGCACCTGGTTCTAGCAAAGCATAAACATGAACATGGAAAATCTATAACATACCAGTAACGACATCGGGAGAATTTTCCAGATCCTGTCGAGACTGAAGAGCATAGAGTCTGTTTAGGCATTGCCCACTTGTAGCATTGGAAATGGCACCTTGATGGTTTAGGTGACTGGACTAAGCTATAGAATTATTTTGCTGACCCTGAAGACTTGACTGCAGACACTTCCTAATCCTGTGTCCCGGCTTGCCACAACCAAAACAGATATCACTACTGGCTCTGCAAATGCTCTTGTGGTTCTTACCACAAGTCTGACAAAGGGGATTCGTTTATGCACTGCTAACACTGCCCTGAGATTTAAAGCCTGACGCTTTGTTTCTATTGCCGTCTCAGAACTTCAGCACTGGAGCACTGGTAGAGGAATGAGCTATAACGGTTAACTTGGAGCGAAACTGTGAACGGTTTCCTCCATCTGACTTGGGGTGAGCAAAGTTGAAATTATGACCTTCCTGTCTTATTCTGCCTCTCCCTAGTCTTAAACTTCTGCTCTTCTACTTGCTAGGCATGGGTCATGTGTCTTACTAAGGTCATATCACTGATTAACATCACAGACCTACACTTATTTACCACGCTATCCTTGACCCCAGACATGAACTTGCTCATCTTAGCTCTAATGTCTGCAACCACATGAGGAGCATACTTGGATAGCTGAGTAAATCTAAGAGAATACTCCCTAATTGTCATATTCCCCTACCTGAGTTTGATGAACTCAAGAACTTTGGCTTCACTCATCTCTTGGGGAAAGAATCTGTCTAAGAAGGCCGTGAAAAATTTCTCCCACTCGATAGGGACTATATCATCTAACCTCTCAGACTTTCACTGTTTGTACCAATCATGAGCACATCCTATAACTGGTAGGTGGCTAACTCAGCACTCTCAATAGAAGTAACACCCATGATGTCAATGACCTTCTGAACTTGGTCAATGAACTCGTGAGGGTCCTCACCAGACTTAGACCCATGGAAATATGAAGGGTTCATCCGGGTAATGTCATAAACCCTGGCTGCTTTAGGAGTGGCCACTGGATTGGATGGAATGACCGGTGGCCATTTATTCTGTGTAGCCTGAGCCAGTATGGTAAATGTGGCTCTAAAGTCCGCATGGGAAACATGTTCGCCCAAAGGATCTTCGGGCTGAGGAGCTGGCTGATTTCTTCTCTTTGAGGCCATGGTCTATAATAAGAGAAGAATGGATTAGACTGAGAGTTTAACTTGTGATTATGCTCACTAGCATGACATAAATAATGAAGAAAAGGGACTGTTCCTAAAACATCTTATAGCCTCCTGCACATAAATGTGGCGCGCAACACACCCATGTATAAGAATCTACTAGATGTGGCTTTCAGACTTCCTAGGACTCTATTGAACCTTAGGCTCTGATACAATGTTTGTAACACCTGATTCACTGAACCCGAATGATACATGGTGCTCAAGACCCCAAGGGACCACAAGCTAACCCATGAATGATATCTGTACCTGTATACTACAAATAATGATATTAAAATACAGAATACATGGAACTGTAAGGCCATAAGGTTCAACTGAATAAAACCATGTGGGTGAAAATACCCAAAACAACTCAATCTAAACGTAAATCTGAACATAAATATGAATGTAAATTTGAAAGCCTCTAAACTGTCTAGTTAAGGAGTTGAAGGAACATGTCTCCAACTAACTCCGTAAAACTAAACTGAAGAAATAGAGAAATTTATCAAATCATATTGTCCTCGAATCAATGAGGACTTATTGTCTCTCTGCGACTGGAATTCTACCACTACTGCTGGGCTAGATCTCATGTCTCAGAACCTATGGTGTAACATGAAAAGAAAGCACCACAACACAAATACGTCAGTATAACTGGAGTACTGAGTATACGAAGAAGGTAGGCTTAACATAAAGGGTTTCACGCATTAACAACACTGACTGACTAATATGAACGTAGGAGTGTAAACACACATATATAGAAACTGGGACTGTGAATACGTGATGGCATAACCTATAAGCTAATATATAGTTTACTGATAACTGTCATAACTGATACTAAAACTGATAACATGGACGACTATATCTGACAGTCCTGTATATACTAAAATCTGAAGAACGCCCTGAGTTCTTTTACTGAGACTAATACTAAAATTGTGGGAAGTAGTGTTTAACCAACATTCCCCATATATGCTGTTATGGATAAGCCGGGGTCCAATCTCTTCCCCAACTAGAGGGGTATCAATACCGTGCCACAGGTAAGGATAGGCTGTGAGTGACCCTTATCTGGTGGGTACTCAATGAGAATGGTGGGAACCCTAAACTAGCAGATTAAGCCACCTCATCAACCCTAATCTGATGGGTTAAGATGTCTCAACCTATGCTGGCTATATAGTTTTGGACCACAAGGATGACTACTAAGAATCACACCCTAAATTGGCGGGTGAGTTCCGATCCTTGGGTTCACTCGGTGCTAACCTCTACTCCCTTTGGAGGGACTGGACATGAATAACTGACTGTGTATGACTTAATCTTACTGCATTCTATTGATTGGAAGAATGTTACTGATATCTAACAACTGACTAAGATCATGAGGTTTTCTTGAGTCATATGACTGACTAAAGTCTATGGAATCATAGCTTGATTTCGGATATCGTGAAACATGACATGGATCTAGGCACACAACTATAGTTTTCGGGTACAAGTACCCCCAAGACTCGATGGAAGGAAACTGACACACATGACTGACTTGATCATAAGAGTAGAGTCCATAATTTATAATATCATAAGTAGGGATCTCATACTAAGCATAGTTATCAACAATGTATTGCATGGAAAGGATTTCATATCACATGGAAGTACTTGCACAATCTTAATGTCATGTTCATTGCATAATCATATTGGCAACACATACCAATAGCATGGAAGTTCATGTGGATTGCATGGTTATCATACATCTTGTTCATAAGTAGGATTTGCAAGTAAACATAGCATAATCTCATAAGAATAGTTCATGAGTATTACAACAAAATTTATAAGGCACATTATCAACATAGAAGTCATTGGAACGTAAGGGCATATCATGAATCCTTCACTTAGTCACAATTTAGCTATATTGCATGATTTCTAGTTTCTTAGGCATTTTATCAAACACCTTACATACACATCTTAAGCATAGGTGAAATCATCAAATTATACATCATGAACAACCAAAATTACATGTTTCCAACTCATATGATATCATGAAATTTAAAAAAACATATAAAGATTCCATCTTAGGAATCACCCAATATCAACAACATGATCATCAACACCCAACAATGTAGAAATTATACTTTATAATAAAAAAGAGGGTTCTTGATATTCGGATAAAATTGATCTATAAATCAACTCATGCATACCTTAGAAGGAAGATTCTTGATGATTGACGGAGGAATTTCCTTGAAATCAAATCTTCAAGCTTAATTATGCAACGCTAGTTGTTTTTCTCTTTTAGTGCTATTGGATGATGAGCTTTGAGATGAAAATAGTGTTGCAATATGTTTAGAAGATATATATTTTGTAGGGTTAAGTTTAGGGACGTGTAAGGAGTATTTAAAGACTTAATTACCTTTGAAATAACTCAAAACAGAGTATTTTTGACACCTGAAATTGACTTAGGTGTCACCCAAGCGATCGCCTATGATTGGTTTGGGTGACGCCTAACCAATCGCATATGCTTGGGTTGGGCGGTGCCTTACCAATCGCCTATGCTTGCTGTCTCTCACAAAAATGGGCATAACGTTTTACTCGGGTATTGGATTAAGGAAAAATTGGTATCGTTGGAAATCTAATTAGATTTTCTACAATTTGGTGGGTATAAATCAGCCAAAAATACCACATTAATATCTAGTTATACTTATTCAAAGATGACCCTTGCAAAATCAAACACTAAAACTTGATGGATTCAAAAACTCTTAGCTTATATTACCTTGAGTGACTCATATAAATATGCTTAAGGCATAATAAGCTATCCTATCACTAGGATATTTATTGTGAGTCATGTACTCAAGTATGAATCAAAGGATATGAGATTTCACACGTAGGAATACTTATTCACTTCCTAGCTTAGAAATATGTGGGGTATTACATAATCCTGAGTGGCATGCTGATGTTATTGGTGATCCAAAGAAAGTTGTAGATATGTTAAACATTGATAAATTTATGGATATATCATCCCAGATTACTGTATTACAGAATTATATAACTATGTAGTTTATAAATAAGAATTTGGGGATCACACAATCCATACAAGCCACAACAAATGTAGTTGATTAGGCTCAAACTTGGTGCAAGGTTTGAGGAAGCAGTAATCATATAATGGAGGCTTGTGACACAATCCAGAGTTTGTTAATTATGTGAGAAATGCTAATTGACAAGGACATCAGAACTTTGGTAATACTTACAATCCTAACTGGTGAAATTATCCCAATTTCTCATAGGATGGAAATTAGGCCCAAAATACAAATCAATACCATGGGCCAGTAAATCAGAACCAGTAAAAATATGTTCTAGGGAATTTAGCCATTACTTAATTTAGCAATATTAAAGAGATGTCGAAGCAGATTATGGATACTCAGTCACAGTTTATTGTAGATATGAAGAACCAATAGATAATTACAAGGAACTTAGAGGTCCAAATGTGTCACACTATAGGAGCATAGAATACTAGATCTTAGGGAGGTCTACCTAGTGATACTGAGACAAATCCAAAATAGGTGAATACAATCACTACTCAGAGTGGGATGCATATCAAGGAGTTATAACCTAAGTAGGTAAATCACAAGGATACTGATGATGAAATAGAAAAGGATAAAGATAAGGTTTTCTGTAAAAGAATTTAATTAATTCCAGAGAATAGGAACTATCTCAAGGTGCCATGAAATTCCCCTGAATAATATTCTTGAAGTTAAGATCTTTGATGTGTAGAGGATCAATTTTATGGGCCTATTTCTACCATCAAATGGTAATCCATATATCTTAATGGCTATAGATTATATGTCCAAGTGGTTGGAGGCTGTAGCACTCCCACCAATGATGCTAGGGTGGTGATGAAATTTGTCAATAAGAATATACTTTTTCATTTGGGCACACCTAGAGTAATCATTAGTGATGGAGGAATGCATTTTGTGAATCATTGGTTCAAGAACTTATTGTCAATGTATGGAGTGGGACACAAGGTGGCCACTATTTATTAGTCATAAACTATTGGCCAAGTGTAAGTATCAAACAGAAAAATCAAGCAAATTCTATAGAAAATATATGGTCAACATACAAATTGGTTGATTAAGCTGGATGATGTACTATGGGTGTATAGGACAACCTATAAATGCCTATTGGAACCTCTCCCTATATTTTAGGGTATTAAAAAGTTTTTAACTTGCCCGCAGAGGTTGAACATCAATAAAACACCTTGAGAATAGGACTTTTGCAAAATTTTCTTGGTTTTATACTTTTGGACTTAGTACGACTTGAGGGTACCATTCATACCCTTGATTATGATTTATGGGGTGGATTGAGGGTTTAATCGTATGCTAGGAAGTGTGCTTGGCTTGGTTAATTCCCAAGGTAAGACTCATCAAGATACGATTCGTATATAAGGATATGAGGGGTGCAATGTCAAGTCGTATATTGCTTGTTGGTTGGTCTTGTGGAATCTGTCCAAGGTATAAGATGTAGGTACAATTTGGTCTACCACTCATACCTTAAGGTATGACTTAGGATGGTGGAGTCATATAGGAACTAGTGTGTAAGGTCTTGGCAAGGTCTTCGATATGATTTGGGGAACCAGTCGTTCCTTAGGTATGAATTCCATGGGTAAGTCGTACCCTATATAATGGCTTGTTTTAATTTTACGTCAAGGCAGTACTGACATTTCCTACTTCAAAACCCTTATGTCTTCATATTGTATAACCCTTGTTGGACATTTATAACACTTGTTAAAGGATATAAACACTTCAAATACTCTATCAAACTCACTCTTGAAGATTGGAGGCTAGGGTTTCTATGAGTGTTCTTTAAAAGACTCAAGAGTCATGTTTTTCTTCAGAATCTTCTTATATAAGGCATGTAATTCTTCCCTTATTATTAGTTCCAACTAAAGGAATGTTTTATTATGTTTTAAACATGTATTATGAATCATAAATGGTGGATTTCAAAATAAATGTTGAGGGTCTTGATGTGTATTGTTGGGTTTTGGTTTAAACTATATTTTTACATGTTTTTGGGAATAGTTGTCACATGTAGGTATTTGTTGGTTATGGTTTACCAAATGGGTATTGATTAACCCTAATTATGATGGTTTATACTTTGGTTTTAGTTTTGGTAAAGTTATGCACTCAGCATGTTTGATAGAAAGCCTAAAAGAATATTTTCACTTTATTGTTGACCTTTTATTGGAACTCTTACATGGTTTGGTTTGGTAATGGAACCCTGAATGGATTTGGGTGGTTAAATTGTTTGAATTATATAAAAGCTTTAAATATTTGGAATGGTTTAAAATAGATTGGAGTGGTCAGATGGTAATGTCTTGGTAGTTATGTTTGGTCTATTTGAAACCTTATGGGATATGTAGGGATCCCCCAAGTGAATGCATTAGTGGAATTAGTTAGAATAATGGTTGTCTTAATAAACATACTTGTAGGGTACAAGGGAATCCCCCAATCTAATATGGTAATGAATACTTGTAGGGTACATGGAAATCCCCCAAGTTAATTGGATAATGTGATCTATGGTTACATAAGACTCCCTTGATCACTATGAGGTTTGGATAAGGACAATACTTGTAAGTTATAGTTGGTATAACGATACCACTATCTAATAGCCTTGGTTTATAATAATAGAATAATGGTTTGGTTGGAAATGTTTTTAATTGGGCAATAATGATGGGGTGTGAAAGCTAACCGTGAAGGTGAGAGTCCAATGGACGAGCAATGGAAACTTATGTTTGCCGACATAAGTGAAAGGGTATGGCGACCCTTATATGATACTATGAGGTACACGGGAATCATCTAAGTATATTTTACTTATGTATCATGGAGGGTGAGGGAACTTAGGATCCCTTAATCTTGTGGTATCTTCGGTTCATACGACTACACACATTGAGGACCATTTAGTGGTTACACTGGACCCATATTGCTCGTGGGTGGTTAAGGACTATTAAGCTTCACATACCCAGGTTAATGGTTTTAATGAATGTTAAACCCGATTCTCTTTCCCGACATGGATGAATATATATATATATATATATATATATATATATATATATATAGATGGTTGTATGTATTAGGGATGATTTTACTTGTTTCATATAGATGACATTATTTTATCCTTATCCTGAGTTCATGCTAGTATTCTCCCACTAACCCATCTTTGAGCGGCCTTATCCCCACGCAATGCAGGAACCGGTCATTCCATTCCCCCTGCTTAGTGATTCTACTATAAGATCATCTATTGGATTGAAGTACTGAGCTTCATAGTTTGAAATCCATCTATTTCTTGTCATGGATTACTTTATGTATTTTTTCTTTTATAGACTTGGTTTATGTCTATGTCGGGGGCATGTCACGGTTAGGTACTCTTTGATTTGGTCTAGAGGCTTTGTATGGACAACTATGGACTTGGGTATGGTATGGATTGGTTATGATTTATATATTATATACCTTGGGTTATTATTTTGATTTTGGTTTATGGCTTGGCATGGTTATTGGTTAACTTGGATGGTTGGTTTCGATTATTCGGTGGATAGACTTGGTTGGACTGTCCTCAGATATAGCTTATCCCAAAGTCACCACATTGTTAATACATTATTTTGTTTTATAATTAGAGTTCATCCGATTCAGGGTACATATCTATTGGTTGGTTTGGGAATCGGGGGTGGTCTCCGGTCCCAGTTAGACTTAAGATTGCCTATTATGACAAAGACCCAGTTCGGGTTGAGTCAAGTTTAGAGCATTAGGTTTTGGTTTCATGGGGTTTCTACAGAGTTATGTTAAGTAGTGTCTTGTTTATGCATGTGTCGTGCACTACACTTATAATCAGTAGGCTACAAGGCATCTAGGAATGTTTTACTTTCTTGGTTGTTCTACTTTCGGGCTATGGAGTCTAAGGTCCTGAACTCTTCTCTAAATCTTCCTTAGTTCACTCTTCGTATCATGTCTTCTTGAGGATCTGAAGTTAATGGAAACTCACCTGCCCCGTACAAGGACAACATAGATAGATCTAGTCCACCTCATAGGGCACAGACCCTATCAAGAGTCCAGCTTTTAGTTTTTCCATGGAGTCTTACCAGTCTCTACTGACCCTATTTTGGAATGTGACACTCATTCTTGGTTACCTCAAGAAGAGGTTACCAAAGCCGAGTTTCATTATTCTATTAACCTATTGACCTAGATAGTGACAAGTCTATCATGCGATTCTAGTCCTATTGTTATGGGGAGGAATGAGGCATGGTTGGGAAGTAGGCAATGTAAGGGGTCTTGATTTCCTAGACCAAAGGGGGGGCCAATGGTATAGTGGTAAATGGTCCAAAAAAAGTGTTGGGTGAGTCCTAACTCCTATTCTATAGCATGTGATCCCTACCAAAATACCTTGGGAGGTAGGTGTTTTTAGATTAGTAAATTCTTTTAGGGCATAAGGTGCCCAATCTTGGGCCAATGGGGCCCAATTTGTATTATCCTATCCTCTATATAAATTTTATGGTCGGTCGCACCATGGTTGTTTCGATGAAGGACAAAATTGGTGTTTTAGTTGTGGTCAATTAGGTTGCATGTAATAGGAGTGTCCTATAAGGGTTACCGCTTGGGAAAATAGGGTATTGGTTCCTACTCCTCTTACCCTTGGCTTTAGTACTGGTCAGGATCATCTCAACGTTTTTGCTATCCCTTGGGAGTCTGAGCCTTCTTTTGATACCTACTATGGTATATTAAAAATTACCTTCTTTGTATTGTGTGTAGTTTAGTTGGTTCAGGGTCCCTTTTTTTTTGTGATCCTATTTGTGGTTGTGTATTTTGTCCTTAAGGTTATTTTGGACTCTTTTCTTCTTTTGTTTCTACCTTGGTAGGTGACTCTGTGATTGCCAAAAGAGTCCATAAGGGGTGAGTGGTACCTGTTAGTATTGAAGGGGTCTTCGTGGATTTGTTTGACACGAATATGATGGATTTCAATTTCCTTCTAGGGAATGGATTTGCTGTACTCATGCTATTCATTATTAGATGGTCGGATTCGTAAAAAGGTTGTCTTTAGACTCCATAGTGAGTTATTTATGAAATGGGAAGATGGTTTTGTTCCCTATCTATTAAGGGAAAGGTTAGATTATATTTTAGAACTCAGAGATTGGTCTCCAAAGGGATGTCTTTATTATTTAGTTTGGGTTAAAGGTTCTAACTCGAATGATCCTTCTTTGGTTTGGTTTCGATGATGGATGAAATTTTTGAGGTCCCTTCTGATGAACCTCGTGATGTATTTCTCATGGGGACGTTGGTTTAGGATTGGTCTTATTTTGGACGCTCATCCAATTTCTATTCTTTCTTTATAGGATGGTTCTAGTTGTGTTAAAGGAGCTTAAAGGGGCAATTAAGGGACCTTTTAGATAAAGGTTTCATCTATTCTAGTGTTTCCTTGATGGGGTGATTCTATGCTTTCATGCATAAGAGGGATGGTACCATGGATATAGGTTTTCAATGAATGACTAAGGAAGTTAGGGTGTCCTTCTAGTGGGGGAGGACCTTATATGTATATTCCATTCTATATTGGGTACTTTGAAAGTAGTACATAGAGGTTGATAGACACTAAGTTGAATCTTATACGTTTGATTTTGACAAGGGGAGTATGATAGCTCTAGGATAGCAATGCAAAATTGTAGAGGTAAATTGGTGATAACGCTCAAACTACACCTTTCTAATGAGAATGTAAGCGATCGTTGTCAATATATAACCCAACTAGGTTAGGGTCGAATCCCACAGGGAATATGGTGTGAACTTAAGTCGTTTGCGCTATAACAAACTGATAGTTGGATGTTTCCTAAGATGGGGTTTTTTTGAGTTTAAGAAATAATTGTTGGTCACTTTAGCTTTGGTGTTTGTAATCAAGAGTTTATGGAAAAACCAGAAATATGTTCACTAGGGGTTTTGGTACTTGACAAATGCGAATAGTGATTCAAGATTCTCACAGTCGGTAGGACAACAGATTATCTTTATCGAAGTTATGCCTAAATGTCTCTCGACCGACTTAAGCATTTAATTACCTAATCCTCTCGGACTTAGGGAATTTATATTTGCTGACCAGACTTTACCTCAGGTTATTTAACCTTGTTACAACGTCAATTATTAAATGAAAGTTTTTAGTATTTCCAAGTCCCTGTTGATAGTTCACTTCCTACTATAATCGATTTCTTATCTCAAGCAAATCAAAGCAGGTGTTATCTATTGTTTTCAGTCAATAAACGATAATTAAAACCTCGAAATTATCAAGGAGTCCTATTACCTTTTGAATCTTGAACACTTAGCATCTTATCAAGACTTACCCCTAGATCCCATAATTCGGGTTAAAGGGATTTAGCCACTCATAATGCAAAAATCGAAACAACTAGTTGTATTCATGATTTGAAAGATAAAATTACCATAAGACGAATAATAACTAGTGATTCTCCAATTGGATCACAATGAAAATCCCAAAATATTGATGAAAATCTCTTCAAAGTTAATTGTTTTTCAAGCCAAGAAACTAGAGAGAAAAGTAACAAAATATGTGTCTCCAACTTAGGTTTGGAAACCCTTAGAAAACCCTAAACAATACTTTAAATAGTTTATCCTAAATAAGGAAAAAAAATCACAGAGTTTAATAATTCCTCAAATTAGGCGACGACATTCATGACAACTTATCAGGAGCCTGATGACTTATCACAAATGTCATCAACTACTTCTTCTGTTTTAGCACTTCCTGCTTAAGGATGATGACAAAATGTGACAACTTATTAGATATTTGACGACTTATCACGGATGTCTTCACTTCTCTATCTTAGCTCCCATGTTCTGCCTTAGGATGACAACAACTTTGACGTCCTATCAACTATTTTACGGCTTATAAGTAAAGGTCATCACAACTTTTAGCTGAGTTCCATTCTCTGTCTAAGGCTGACGATGAAGCTGATAACTTATTACAGGGCCGATGACTTATCAGGAATGTGGTGAGCTACACTTCTCTTCTATTTGCTTCCGATTGCAACTCTTTTGCTTTCATCCTTGTTGGTTCTTATGCATCTTAGCTTCTACTGCAAAATCAAAGATAAAACAATCAAAAACGACAAAATTTGCTTAAGACTTTGCAATTATTCTTAGTAAAAGACTCAAATGTGTTAGCTCCTGCTCACACATCAACACCCTCAACTTAAAACAATTACTTGTCCTCAAGCAACTCAAACACAACTAAGATAATACAAAGTACATTTGGCAGTCAATCATCTATATCATATCAAAACATCTTCACCATCTCCAAGGTCAGTCAATTCAAGAACAATTATGTATATTATTGAATAACAACAATGAAACACACAGGAATCAAGATATGGCACCAACTCAGCAACACAACCGTGCATGTATCCAGTTTACACTATCCAAACAAATCAGTAACTAGCAATGAAACCAGTGTGCCCTCACTACAAAGAAATCCTCCTTTTATCATATCAAACATCACATATATAACCATGGGGACAATCATAAGATACTCATTCTCAGAATGAAGTTCCAATCAATGTATGCTGAATACCATAGGCTTGCCCTTATTTTCATTACCCCGATCTTCAGACAGGTCAGCTAGGATCACTATAGGTCTTCTCTTTAGCTTGTAATATAGGCTAGGGGCTGGTATGATACTCGATGATATTTAAAGTGACTAATCCTCCTTGACACTACACTAGCTTTTTGGGGTTTCACTCATTAACCGTTTTCTATTCTTCTCTTTTCTTGATCACATTTATTCAGGATGGGTGCGGTCTTTCATACAATCACTTTCTTTTTTTCACAACTTTTCTTTTTCTTGTTTTTTTCCACTGCACCTAACTTTTATTATTTTCTTTTACTTTACCTTTATTCCTACTCATTTTACATCACACACCCCGATAATAGCCGCCCTCAACTTAGGCCATTTGCCTAAGTTAAGGTGCACAGTGTCTAAGGAGGACCAGGGCCAAAACAAGTTCATTGTGATATAAATAGGAAGGTAACAGGTGTCATAAAAAATAGGATACTCAGGCTCAAAGCAGGGATCAAGGGATATTCTATATATGGGGAAGGTTATTTAGGGTAAAGGTGAGCTAATATAAAAAAAACCTATGATCTTTCCTAACCCCTATCCTTTAACCTAGGTAAGACTAACCGGGCAAGTTCTGGATTCAACATACAATGGGAACTGAGTAAGGTCTCACACACACATGGCACACAAGTATATCACAAGTTACTACTCGTTTAGTTCATGCAACTGTTTAGCACTGATTATTTCATCACTAGAACTAATGCCATACAAAGATGCACAGTGGTCACACTTAGATGTAATTCACACAAGTAACTACTCGGTCCATTGGAGAGGTGCTCAAGAATTACAAAAACAATTTAACTACCTTAAGTACAAGTATTTCTCCTAGTTGGCTATAAAATTTTACAACAACAATTTACCCTACACCCTCAACTTAAAATCAAAGAAAATTTGAACTAAGGGTTAGGATATACCTGGAGTAGATCATGCATGAGGATCATGGGTTACCTCCTATGTAGCGCCTGATTTAATGTCGCGGCATAAATCATCTCGATTACTTCAGAATTTATCGAGATAGATAGCAGAACTATTTTTTATTGGGTTTTTTGGACCAATATAAAGTTTGACTCATTGCCCATTTACCTTGAAAGTTGTGCCGTCTTTATTTTCAAGTTCCACTACTCCAGATGAGTAGATTTGACTAACTCTAAATGGTCCTGACCACTTGGATTTAAGCTTACCTGGGAACATTTTGAGTCTGGAATTGAACAAAAGCACCAAGTCACCTTTTTGGAAGTCTCATTTCTCTATCCTCTAATCATGATACTTTTTCATATTTTCTTTATATAGGTCTGATCATTCATATTTGCTGAGATGAATTTCATCCCTCTCATTCAGTTGTCCTAGTCTCAGCTCTGCTGCCTTCTTCCAACTCAAATTTAACCTTTTGAGTGCCCATAAATCATTGTTCTCCAGCTCTATTGGTAGGTGGCATGGTTTTAATGACCAGCTGAAATGGTGACATGCCAATGGGTGTCTTAAAAGCAGTCAAGAATTCCCACAAGGTATCATCAAGCTTCCTAGACCAGTCTTTTTGACCAGCATTCACCATTTTGGATAGGATGGCTTTAATCTCTTTATTTGACATCTTCACTTGCCCACTAGTCTGTGGGTGATATAGAGTGGCTACTCTATGCTGTTTCACCCCATATTTTGCTGAAGTTTCTCCAAATACTTTGATGCAAAAATGAGATCCTCGATCACTTATAATAGTATATGGTACTCCAAAGCGAGAGAAAATATTCTTCTTGATAAAAGCAACAACTCTATTTCCTTCATTATCAAACAAGGCAACAACTTCGACCCATTTTGAGACATACTCAACAACAACTAAAATATACTTCATCCTATACGAGCTCACAAAAGGACCCATTAATTCGATGCCCCAGACATCAGACAATTCTACTTCAAGCATCTTAGTCAAAGGCATCTCATGTCTTTTAGAGATTGACCCCTGCCTCTGACATTGGTCGCATTTTAGCACAAACTCGTGGGCATCTTTGAATAATGTTGGCCATAGTAGTCGCTCTGCAATTCCTTCCTAGCCATTTGGTCACCTACCTGGTGGCCTCCAACTGGGGAACCATGACATGCTTCCTATAAACACAATACATCCACTTTTGGCACATATCTCCTTATAATATTGTTAGCACATTGCCGAAAAAGATACGGCTCATACCAGAAGTAATGTGTCATATCATGCAGAAATTTCTTTCTTTGATGGAAAGAAAGATTTTCTGGAATGACCTTGCTCACAACATAATTTACAAAATCAGCATACCAAGGCAATTTCTCCACAATAACAACCAAGATCTCCTCATCAGGAATTGCATCATTTATATCCATTTCATCAGTAATTTCCTGCTTACCTTCCATTCTAGATAGATGATCCACAACCTAGTTTTCACAACCTTTCCTATATTTCACTTCAAAGTCAAATTCTTATAGCAGCAACGCCCATCTAATTAGCCTCGGTTTTGCATCCTTCTTAGCCATCAAATACCTCAAAGCTGTGTGGTCAGTATGGACCATCACCTTGGTCCCAAGCAGATAAGCCCTAAATTTCTTAAAAGCATACACTACAACCAGGAGTTCCTGCTCAGTGATAGTGTAGTTATTTTGCACTCCATTAAGTGCTTTCCTGGCATAATATATTGGATGACATAGTTTTTTTTGTCCCAATGCAGCTCCAAGGGAAACACCGCTTGCATCACACATGATCTCAAATGGTTTTGACCAGTCCAGTGTAACCATGATAGGGGCCTCAACCAACTTCTTTTTAAGACATTCAAATCCCTTCAAGAAACTCATCATCAAAGGAGAACTTCATTTCTTTCTCCAAAAGTTTTCAAAGTGGATTTGAAGCTTTTGAGAAATCTCTTATAAACCTCTGGCAAAAGCCAGCATGCCAAGGAAACTATGCACTCCCTGCACTGAATGGGAGGTGGTAGTTTCTCAATTACTTCAACCTTGGCTCGATCAACTTCTATTCCTTTTGCTGAAATTTTGTACCCGCGAACAATGCCATCCTTTACCATAAAGTGGCATTTCTCCCTATTAAACATCAAATTAAATTCAACACATCATTGCAAGGCCATACTCAGGTTTGTCAAACAGAACTCAAATAAGTCTCCCACCTTAGAGAAATCATCCATGAATACCTCTATAGTGTCCTCCACCATATCCGAGAAGATAGACATCATGCACCATTGAAAAGTGGCAGGTGTATTGCACATCCCAAACGTCATCCTCTTAAATACAAAGGTGCCATATAAGCATGTGAATATCATCTTCTCCCGATCTTCAGGAGTAATACAAATCTGATTATATCCATAATAGCCATATAAGAAGCAATACCATCCCCTTCCAACTAATCAATCAAGCATTTGGTCCATAAAGGGCATCGGGAAGGGGTCTTTCAAAGTCCATAAATTTAGTTTGTAGTAAACCATGCAAAATCTCTACCCATTCATAGGCCTAAGTGGAATCAACTCATTCCTTTCATTTGTAAACACAGTCATGGCCCCTTTTTTGGGTATGCATTAAATTGGGCTCACCCATTTGCTGTCTGAAATAGGATAAACCACTTCTGCATCCAACTAGTTAATAATTTCCTTCTTAACCACCTCTTGCAGTAGTGGGTTAAGATGACACTGTTGCTCAATGGTTGGAATACAATCTTCCTCCAGTTGTATTTTATGCATGCAGATGCCAGGAGGAATGCCAATAATATCAATAGTCCATCCGATTACTCTATTGTATCTCTGAAGTATAGAATTAAGTTCTTCTACTTGATGCTCACCCAAATCAGCACAATAATAATGGACAACGTGTTTCTGTGGCCCAAAAACACGTACCTTAAATGCCTAGGTAGCTCTTTTAATTCTTACACCGGTGGCTCTTCAATGGATGGCTTAGCCAGTGGTGTTGTTAGATTTGCAAGATCAAGGTCTAGCTTCTTAGGAGCATAAGGGTATGAACCTATTCCTGACAAAACACAAACAGTCTCTTCGTATTTTTCCATGCCTTCATGATTAAAATTCATTAGAACTACGGCTAAAGGATCGACAACATATTGCTTCTCTATTGACATCTCCTATTCATCCTCATAATACACATCAACTACTGAGAACACACTCATTTATTTATGCTTTTTCATTTATTTACACATGTCAAATCATACCACCTTACCATTCATCCTGAATAAGAGCTCATTCACTCTCAAATTAATGAATACACTTCCGGTTGTGAGGAAAGGTCAACCCAAGATTATAGGCACCTCAAAGTCCACCTCGCAATCCAGAATCACAAAATCTATAGGGAATATTAAGCTAGCTACCTTCACCAAAACATCATACAAAATACCAATAGGTTATTTTACCGACCTATCTGGCATGTTGGTGGGTGTGAGATTTTCTAGGCCCAGCTTTCTATATACAACCAGCGACATTAAATTAATGATTGCTCCCAGATCACATAATGCCTTAGCAAATTCCATAGACCCAATCATACAGGGAATAATGAATGCTCCTGGATCTGGCTTCTTCTGTACCAAGGTCCTCATAGAGATAACACTACAATAGTGGAGATCATCCTCCAGATCATAGATCACCACTCTTTTCTTAGTCATAAGGTCCTTTATAAACTTAGCATAACCTGGCATTTGCTCGAGTGCCTCTACCAAAGGTATATTTATTGTGAATTATTTAAGCATTGACATGAACTTGCTGAATTTTGCATCATCAGGTTTTTTCTTCAATCATTGAGGAAAAATAGGTGGTGGTCTTGGGAGAGTTTTCAAATCTATCTCTTTTTTCTTCCCTTTCCCTTTTTTTAGAGCATCATCAGCACCATCCAGCTTCTCAAACTTCACTGAACATTCTTCTTTAGATTCATCATCTGCCTCAGTCATATTTTTAACCAAACTTTTGCCCATAGAAGGGTCAGGTAATATCTTACCACTTCTAGTGGTAATCACCATACATGAGCCATCATTTCACAGATTCTAGACCATATCATTGGTAATGTTCTACTTTTTCTCTGGTTGAATACTGTAGAGAGTTGGTTCATCTACTACTCTAACTATTTGATTGCGATAGAGTATGAGTTTACCAATTGACTATTAGATGGAAGATCTATCTTTATGGTAGTCACACCAGAGTTGGTAGCCTCTACTCCCCTTAACAACTTATTCATTATGTCCTCCATGGACATCTTTTCAGAACTTGTTGTAGCAGCCTCACAATTTCTAGGAGGGAGATAAAGCCTACTTCTATCATTATTATTCCTCTAATTTCCTTGCTCCCTATCTTTTTAACCAGGCTTATCATAATAATTCCAACCTTGATTCCCTTGGCTATTGCCTCAAAAACCCGCATGATTATTAACATAGTTTACCTCTTTTTCTGCATCAGCATTAACTCTATCTTGAGACCCTACAACTTTCACCTTCTCAATCTTGCCTGATAGTAAGTTCTTGGTTAGCAGATCCATCTGCATTTTTAGGTGAACCATGTCTTGTTCATGATCCTCATCTCTTCTGCATTGTTCCATAGTAATTGATGATAGGCGAATTTACACGCCTATATCAATATATTTTGCCCATATTTTAGCCTAGTTTTGAGAACAAATTATATATTTCATGCACTTTTAGTCCTTTTTCCTATAAATGAGCTAACGAACATGATTAGTAAAGTTTCAGGTATAAATGATGCAAAATACAGCATTTTATGGCTTACTTGACGCAAAAGAAAGCTCACAAACGAAGTAGAAAGGAGCTGGACGCCTAAAGGACCAAATCTGCTGCATGGAAAATCTGTCCCGGGCAAAAACAGCATTTCTGAATACTTTGGGGACTGCATGGAAAATCTGTCCAGGACTAAAACAGCATTTCTGAAGACTTTGGGGACTTACAGACACAAAGCTGGATTTTGACAATGATACATTAACCTAGTACAATTGGGTTATGTATTTCATTAGTTTATTTGTATTAGGAGAATGTTACATTAACCTAGTACAAATGGGTTAAGTATTTCCTTAGTTTAGTAGGATTTGGTTATTTATTTCATTAGCATAGTAGGAGTAGGATAGGAGTATTATAAATACCCTATCATGCTAGAGATTTTAATCAAGTCCTCCCTTAGTGGAGGCAACTCCTCCCTTAATTCAAGAAATTCATTCTTAAACTATTAATTTTCTTCCATCTCTCTCATCTTCCACCACAAACACTTCTAATCTATTCTTCTATTCTTAAATTCCACAACAAGAGAATCGTTACTTGCTAAGGAATCACCAAAACCACACGCCAAACACCTACTATTCACGCCAACCACCATGCAAAACGTGATATCCTTCGCATTCATGGGTAACTAAACCTCTTAGTTGGGGTTATGGAAGCCGAATGAGTTACTATCTATTGCTATGAGCTTGAGAGTTCAAGACACGTATATTGCTTATATCATTATTCTCTTCATCTTAAATCTACATCCTTTGCGGTTCAAACACAAGAACACGCCATTCTAACATCTAACCTATTCGAGAGAAAGGTTATTTGTCTAGAAAAGAAGACGCATAGACCAACGCCAGTCTAACATTTAACTTGTTCGAGAGAAAGGTTATTTGTCTGGAAAAGAGATAATGTCAAGGTAGTAGGACACCCTTTCCTATTAAAAAGCTAGTGCCGTAACTGGACTAACCTCTTGGAGAATTTGTACCGCTAGACACACTTTAAGCTCGAGAGAGTTAAAATGAAATAGTCCTTGTTTAGGTCGAGAGACGCTTGGATTTACCATCGACTACAATTCTCTATAAGCAATTGCATGTCAAGACTCTACACACTCATAGCCAATAGAGACGTATACCTCTGAAGGTGGACATAACCCCAACGCTTCAATTCTCATTGTCTACAACCAACGTGACAATCTTCCTCTTTTTACTTTGCTATTTTCAGCTTTTACTTTATTGTTTTGGTTACATATTACAATCCCCCCTTCTTACGAGACTTGCACCAAAAGTTTAGTAATTTTTCTTACTTGTTGGCCAAGCTATTCCCTGTGGGATCGACACCCAACCCAGGTTGGGTTCTATATTTGCTAACGACCGCTTTACACTCCTACGAGAGCTGTAGATTGAGCGTTATCAAAAATTGGCGGCGTTGCCGGGGAATACGAGTGTCAATCAAGTTCGTGATAATTACTAGACCCTTTGGTCAAAGATTCTCGTACTTTTACTTTTAGTTGTTGTTTTTGTTTTTTTTTAGGTTTATTCAGTGCATCAATGGAGGCACAACGTGAAATTGAAAGGATGGCTGCTCAAGTGCATCAACAAAATATTGATAACCGTAGGCGAGCAACAAATCTTGACGATGAGGATCTGGGCGATGAAGAGCTATTAAACCCACAGCATACTGCTGAGATGGCGACACCAGCAAACAGAAGAGATCGTCAAGCAAGATATAGGCCCGAACGCCAAGCTGTGCATATACCGTTTGATGATGATGAGGATGATCTTGATGGACCTGGTGCCACCGGAGCTATTATTCTTCCGCCATTGGCACCCGGAGCAAAGTTTAATATCACTAGCGCCATGATTCAACTTTTACAACTCAAGGGATTATTTGGTGGACTAGCAGGCGATGATCCGAACATGCATCTGATCAACTTTATTTCTACATGCAAGTCATTCGACAATCCTGGAGTTGGACAGAATGCAATTCGATTACGTCTATTTCCATTGTCTCTGTCTGGGGAGGCAACTATGTGGTTGAATGGGCTGACTCCTGATTCTATTACTCATTGGAGGCAATTGAAAGACGCTTTCCTAGAAAGATTCTTTCCGCCATCCAAAAAAGCACAATTGAGAGATGAAATCAGCAACTTTCGTCAGCTTCCCTCTGAAGCTCTCCACGAAACATGGGAGAGGTTCAAGACGAAGCTAATGCGATGCCCAAATCACCATATTACCAATGACCACTTGATGGAGATATTATACAGAGCTTTGAATTCAGTGACTAAGCCAGTGGTTGATAATGCGGCTGGAGGATCTTTTATGGACCTCACCTTTGGGCAGGCAAGCCATATGCTAGATCGGATGACAAAGCAAAGTAGAGCTTGGCATACCAGGGATTCTGAGGTAGCAAGCTCTACTGTATCTTTTGGCATGACTGCAGAGCAGAGGCGAAGACAAGAAGATCGTGACCAAGACATGGCTCACATGAAAATGCAGATGGATCTTCTTACCAAGCACTTATTATCAGGGAAGACCGAAAAAGTGAAAGCTGTAGCGCTAAAAGGAAGAGACGAATCTGATTCTGAAGCGGAGGCCGACTACTTGAACAATCAGAGGGGTTTCCGTGGGAATGCCCAAGGAAACCAAGGTCGGAACCATTATGATAAATCTGGAAACAAAGACCAAGGTAGTTGGAAGAAATATAATGAAAAGAGTGGTTTGTACGTTCCCCCTGGCAGACGTGATACCACCATATCTAATTCTGGGAGTATGGAAGACATGATGGCTAAGTTATTGAAAGGAGTGGAAGCAACGAGCGCAGGAGTTAAGGAGGTGATTGATGATTTGTCCTCCATGAAGAAACTAGTTGATTCTCATTCCACTTCTATCAAGCAAATAGAGCAGCAATTGAGCCAACTTTCAGCAGCATTTAATCAAAGGAAGGCTGGCACTTTACCTAGCGATACTGTGCAAAACCCAAGGAATGATGGGTCATGCATGGCCATAACTACCAGAAGTGGTAAGGTGCTGGAAACTTCAGAAAAAGGCAAGCAAGTGGTTGACGAAGTGGTACGGTTTGATATATGCAAAACAATGAAGCAGCCCAGCGATATGAATGAGTCATCTGTAGCTGATGTTCATTATGAGGATATGAAAGCATTATCTATAGAGAAACAACCTACTGTTGAGCCATTGTCTGTTGTGCCACTGAAAGTTGAGCATGAAGATAATGAAGGTTATGAAGAACTTATGAGTGCTCTAACAGAAATAAAGTCTTATACTCCTAAGAAACCGGATTGTGAACTCAAGAATCGACCAACAGCGAATACTCCCTTTGACGAGCCACCAATGCTAGAATCGCAAGAGCTTCCCGATTATATAAAGTATATGTTCGTGGAAAGTAGAAATATACTTCCGGAGAGAGCAGATGATTTAAGTGAACAGCACGTAGAAGCTCTCATCTCTGCTCTGAGGAGATACAAGAGAGCTATGGGTTGGACTATTGATGATATGATTGGTGACTCTCCGGAGAAACGTATGAGCCAGCTCGAAAAAGATCGCATGACCACAGGTAAGCCTCATTGTCGTCTAAATCCTTTTAGAAAACGATCCATCACTTATCTCGACGAAGTCTAAGTACTCGAGACTACTACGTCGAGCCACGACAATAAATAAGGCGCTAGATGGGAGGCAACCCATCGTTTTATCGTTTTATCGTTTTATCGTTTCGTTGTTTTAATTTTTTTCTTTTTGATAAATGAAAATCCAAAAATAAGAGTTGTGCCACGACCAAAAATAAGGCGCTAGATGGGAGGCAACCCATCGTACTAATCGTTTTCATTTGGTTTTGAGCAAAAATAGGTGCAAGAAGTATGCAACGAGGAGATTGATTTCACTTGACGATTTGGTCGCATTGTATGGTAAAGTCGGTAAGTTAGGATTGGTGATGCATAAGGCTATGAATTGAGCCTTTCTCACGTCATAATAGGCTTCGAGGAAGGCTAGGCCTTGGTATAAACAGGCCACGAACGATGCACAACCTATTCTATAGCCTAAAGACTCGGAATCTAGTGTGCTATACACAATGCGCCGCCTATTCCTAGGTGTGCTTTTGACTATGCGCCGCCTATGCTATGGCATTTGAGATACTGAGACCAAATGCTATAGGATATGCGCCGCATATGTCTAGATATGCCATAGGATATGCGGCGCATATGTCCCATTATGCCATGGACAATGCGCCGCATATGTCATTGATATGCCAAGAGATATGTGCCGCATATGTGGTGGTTTTGTCCCCAAATCCGATTGTAAATGGGTCATAACCCGACCCATACTCTTCCTATATAAAGGGGACATAATTTTACAACACAACCACATTAGAAAACACCCTAAAGGCGCCACATAACCTTCCAAATCTTCTCAAAATTTTCTTCTTTTGCTCTTCCAATTCACAACACCGTCTCCACAAGCTTCAAGCAAGTAAGTACTCTCTTATTCTTCATTTATTTATCGTAAGTACTACGTTGCTATGCTTATTATAAATTGCTAAATCATATAAGATTGTTGGTGATGTTCATGTGTTTGAATTGTTGTTACATAATCATGTGAGTAAACATATACGTAGGGAATTCTTGACTTATTTCCGACTTGAATTTGGTTTCAATAGCATTGTTATGATATTTGCTGAATTGATATGGCTATGAATATTGCTTAAGAGTGTTGTTTGGATGCTTACATGTTAGACTATCCCGGCCATCGGGATAAGATTATAGTGCCTATCGACTAGGGAGGTTGTGCTTGTTGTAAGAATAACGATTCCATGTGGTAACCCCTATGTTGTAGTGTTGCTATATCTACCATGAAAGTAGTCCAATGGCTGCAAATAAGTGATACAATGCTGATTTTCTTGTTGGAATACAATCCTAAAACGTATGTCGACGAAATCTGAGTAAATCGACTACGTTCACCTCGCTGATTTGTGCAACAAAACTAAGTGTGGGGTGGTACCCCTAGTACTTGCTTATAGATTGTATCAAGTGAGATTGTGGTGCAACTAAACACTATTTCTAGTCTCAGGTACAATGGCACCTAAAGCGAGACAAGGCAAGGAGAAGGCTACCACCTCCCAAAAGGGCAAAAAGAGAAGTTGCAAGGACCAAGGAGAACCCTCCTCACAGCAAATACCTCAACTCACGCTTGGAATTAAGTGGGATACTTATGAGGAACGTCTGAGGATGACAACTCTGATGATGATTCCAATGCAAAGGGGTATGACCCCAGACATAGAGGATAAGTCCGACCAACCAGGTTCCTCATATTTATTTTCCACTGAGGACAGTGTCCCGACTAAGTGTGGGGTGGCGGTATCGCATGCTATACTTCTTTGTTTGCACCTATGTTTGTTTACTTTGTTTATTTTAGTCCATTTTTTTAAACTCTTTCTAGCTTCGCATGAAATTATTTTGATAGGCAGCATGAGATTATAACAAGAGTATGTGCTACAATTGTGACTATTGAGACGTTTAGGCTCTAGTTGTGATTCATTATGTGATATTGTGTGATTCAATTCCTTCAATTGTTGGGACGAGAGTCTATATTACTTCCAAACAAGTCGACCATGTGCCTTGTGTGTGTGAGATAATAGTATATTCTATGTATGTGGCTGATGCTAGAACTTGCCTGGTATGTATGCAAAGCGAAAATAAGGAGTGTAGTTTAGGATATGATTTAGGCATTTCTTTGGCAACCTATATTTGTTTACCTTCAGTTTTACCTACCCATCGACATCATCCTCGTAAAACCCTTTTGAGCCTTTAGCCTATTTCTTTGACAACCCTGTATGTAAGCCTAATCCATTTCTTTCAAGACCACAATTTTGATTCAAATTCCTAAGTGCTTTAAAGAGAAAAAGTCATATGACAAATATAAAGAGGAAATTGGGTAAGAATGATGCTTTAAATTTTAATGGTGCTTGAATGTGTTATGAAAAAGAAAGTGCTATCATAAGAGGTATGTTGTGAAAAGAAAAAGGAAAAGAAAGCTGAAAAGTGAGTTGTGCTTAAAATTGAAAAACAAAAGATGAGAACAAGGGTGGAAGAATAAAATAAAGAAAGGTTGAAAGAAAAAAGTGTCAATGATACAATGTGATGTATTAAAGTGCTTAGGAACTTAGACACTATTTCTGGCCAAAATAGCTGATCCTACCCGTCCCTTAGCCTACATTACAACCATCAAAAGACCTACTTGATCCTAAGCTTAGCATTCTGACATTTAGTAGAGTACTACATTAAGGGCAAGCCTATGGTCATCAGTTGCTACATATGAATTCTTTGCGAGAGTGAGAGCAAGGATATATTGATACCCATGTTTGAAAAATATGCTATACTTGTGAGTGATTATGGGTACTATATTGTGAGACACACATGGTTGATGAGCTTTGGATAGTTGTATATGATTCTATGTACCTTAACGTTTGCATGCGATTTGATCACCATCACTAGTCTACGCTAGAGGTTAAACTGTTTCTACTTATAATCGGAAAACTACTCTTTGTTGATAATTTTTGTGCTTGTCTTGAAGAATGTTTTGTGTTGTTGCTGTAAAAACCCTAAGTTGATGCTTAGAAGGACATGATATTTTGTTCGAGGACGAACAAAGCTGCAAGTGTGGGGTGTTGATGATAGGCGAATTTACACGCCTATATCAATATATTTTGCCCATATTTTAGCCTAGTTTTGAGAACAAATTATATATTTCATGCACTTTTAGTCCTTTTTCCTATAAATGAGCTAACGAACATGATTAGTAAAGTTTCAGGTATAAATGATGCAAAATACAGCATTTTATGGCTTACTTGACGCAAAAGAAAGCTCACAAACGAAGTAGAAAGGAGCTGGACGCCTAAAGGACCAAATCTGCTGCATGGAAAATCTGTCCCGGGCAAAAACAGCATTTCTGAATACTTTGGGGACTGCATGGAAAATCTGTCCAGGACTAAAACAGCATTTCTGAAGACTTTGGGGACTTACAGACACAAAGCTGGATTTTGACAATGATACATTAACCTAGTACAATTGGGTTATGTATTTCATTAGTTTATTTGGATTAGGAGAATGTTACATTAACCTAGTACAAATGGGTTAAGTATTTCCTTAGTTTAGTAGGATTTGGTTATTTATTTCATTAGCATAGTAGGAGTAGGATAGGAGTATTATAAATACCCTATCATGCTAGAGATTTTAATCAAGTCCTCCCTTAGTGGAGGCAACTCCTCCCTTAATTCAAGAAATTCATTCTTAAACTATTAATTTTCTTCCATCTCTCTCATCTTCCACCACAAACACTTCTAATCTATTCTTCTATTCTTAAATTCCACAACAAGAGAATCGTTACTTGCTAAGGAATCACCAAAACCACACGCCAAACACCTACTATTCACGCCAACCACCATGCAAAACGTGATATCCTTCGCATTCATGGGTAACTAAACCTCTTAGTTGGGGTTATGGAAGCCGAATGAGTTACTATCTATTGCTATGAGCTTGAGAGTTCAAGACACGTATATTGCTTATATCATTATTCTCTTCATCTTAAATCTACATCCTTTGCGGTTCAAACACAAGAACACGCCATTCTAACATCTAACCTGTTCGAGAGAAAGGTTATTTGTCTAGAAAAGAAGACGCATAGACCAACGCCAGTCTAACATTTAACTTGTTCGAGAGAAAGGTTATTTGTCTGGAAAAGAGATAATGTCAAGGTAGTAGGACACCCTTTCCTATTAAAAAGCTAGTGCCGTAACTGGACTAACCTCTTGGAGAATTTGTACCGCTAGACACACTTTAAGCTCGAGAGAGTTAAAATGAAATAGTCCTTGTTTAGGTCGAGAGACGCTTGGATTTACCATCGACTACAATTCTCTATAAGCAATTGCATGTCAAGACTCTACACACTCATAGCCAATAGAGACGTATACCTCTGAAGGTGGACATAACCCCAACGCTTCAATTCTCATTGTCTACAACCAACGTGACAATCTTCCTCTTTTTACTTTGCTATTTTCAGCTTTTACTTTATTGTTTTGGTTACATATTACAATCCCCCCTTCTTACGAGACTTGCACCAAAAGTTTAGTAATTTTGCTTACTTGTTGGCCAAGCTATTCCCTGTGGGATCGACACCCAACCCAGGTTGGGTTCTATATTTGCTAACGACCGCTTTACACTCCTACGAGAGCTGTAGATTGAGCGTTATCAGTAATACCCACAACAACAGTGGGGTTGGCTACCATAGAGTCTCTAGTATGCCATGCCCGACTTTGTTTGGTCATTCTCTCTAGCATTTCTGAAGCCTTTGGGAATGTAAGATCAACAAATGAATGACCAGCAACATTATCTACAAATGGTTTTGTAACAGAGTTAAGATCCCTGTACAAAGTCTCCATCAAGTGTATGTCCATCATATTGTGGTTCGGCTACTGTGTTAGCTTCTTCTTGAATCTCTTCCACGTTTCATGCAAGACTTCAGTCGGGAACTACCTAAAGTTGTTGATCTCATCCCTCAACTGTACCTTCCTAGAAGGCGAAAAGAACCTTTTTAGGAAAGCTTCTTTTAACTTTCTCTAGTTGGTTATAAAATTGGGTGTCAGCTCATTAAGCCATAATGTTGCTTCCCCAGACAGAGACAATGGAAACAACCTCAATCAGATAGTATTTTGACCTACTCCTAGGTTATCAAAAGATTTACAAATGGTGACAATGTTCACTAGATGCAAATTTGGGTCATCCCCAGGAAGGCCACCAAACAATCCCTTCAGATTGAGGAGTTGAATCATAGTACTCGTAATGTTGAATTTTGCCCCAGGTGCCAACGATGGAGGAATAATTTCACCCGTTGCACATGATCCATACATTCCATCATCATCATTATTGAGGTCATACTAGACCGACTGGTAATCTTGTCTTTCTCAGAATGGAAGTTTTTTGTAAGCATTACGCTGTACTGGTTCATCTACTTGCTCTGCATGCCTTGGATTACCTAGATTTAGCAACTCCTCATCTCCCAAATCTTCATCCTTAGTATTTACATGTCATGCTTATTGAACGACATTATGAACATTTACCTAAGCTCTAGCTAAGACAGCTAATCTGTCAGCCTCTTGTTGGTATGCTATTCTTCCAATTCGTTACGATTCTGGATTAAGTGGTAATAATGGTTCTCTAGAACTTCTAGTTCTTATAATACACCACAAAGATCCAGCAATAAACAAAAACACAAAATAGACATAAAACTAGAAAACTTGACTGACAGTCCATTAGTGCACACAAACTTTAATTTACAACCATATTCCCCGGTAATAGCGCAATTTTTGATAACACTCAAACTAAACCTCTCTAATGAGAATGTAAACAATCATTGTCAATATATAACCCAACTAGGTTGGGGTCGAATCCCATAGGGAAATGGTGTGAACTTAAGTCGTTTGTGCTTTAATCAACTGGTAGTTGGATGTTTCCTGAGATGAAATTTTTTCGAGTTCAATAAATAATTGTTGGTCACTTTAGATTCGGTGTTTATAATCAAGAGTTTATGGAAAAACCAAAATTATGTTCACTAGGGGTTTTGGTACTTGACAGATGTGAATCGTGATTCAAGATTCTTACAGTAGGTAGGACAACAAATTATCTTTATTGAAGTTATGCCTAAATGTCTCTCGACCTACTTAAGCATTTAATTACCTAATCCTCTCGGACTTAGGGAATTTATATTCACTGACTAGTCTTTACCTCAGGTTAATCAACCTTGTTACAATGTCAATCATTAAATGAAAGTTTTTAATGTTTCCAAGTCCTTGTTGATAGTTCACTTCCTACTATAATTGATTTAATATCTCAAGCAAATCAAAAAAGGTGTTATCTATTTCTTACAACCAATAGATAATAATTTAAACCTCGGAATTATCAAGTATTCCTATTACCTTTCAAATCTTGAACACTTAGCATCTTATCAAGACTTACCCCTAGATCCCATAATTCGGGTTAAAGAGATTTAGCCACTCATAATGCAAAAATCGAAACAAATAGTTGTATTTATGATTTGAAAGATAAACTTACCATAAGATAAATAAGAACTAGTGATTCTCAAATTCAATCACAATGAAAATCCCAAAATATTGATGAAAATCTCTTCAAAGTTAATTGTTTTTCAAGCCAAGAAACTTGAGAGAAAAGTAACAAAATACGTGCCTCCAACTTAGGTTTGGAACCCCTTATAAAACCCTAAACAAGACTTTAAATAGTTTAGACTAAATAAGGAAGCAAAATCACAGAGTTTGATAATTCCTCAAATTAGGCAACGATATTTGTGATAACTTATCAAAAACCTGACGACTTATCATAAATATCATCAGCTTCTTCTTCAGTTTTAGCACTTTCTACTTAAGGATGATGATAAAATATGATGCCTATTTGATCTTTGATGACTTATCATGAATGTCATCACTTCTCTACCTCAGCTCCCATGTTCTGCCTTAGGCTGACGGTAACTTTAACATCCTATCAACTCTTTGGCGGCTTATCAGGAAATGTCATCAAAACTTTCAGCTAAGGTCCATTATCTGTCTAAGGCTGATAATGAAGCCAATAAGTTATCACAGGGATGACAACTTATCAGGAATTTCATTAGCCACACTTCTCTTTTATTTGCTTCCGATTTTAACTCTTTTGCTTCCATCCTAGTTGGTTCTCATGAATCTTGGATTTTACTGTAAAATCAAAGATAAAACAATAAAAAATGACAAAATTTTCTTAGGAATTTGCAATTATTCTCAGTTTAAAGCCTCAAATATGTTAGCATCTGCTCACACATTAATTGATAGGTTGATGTGGTGTGCGGAATGGGTAAGGTTGATGGCTTGGGGAATACAAAAATGGGAGAGTTATTCCATAAAGGTCAGGAGTTTAGGTGGAACTAGTAGATTGGAGGTTTATTCATAGAATGGATTAGATCAAGAAGATCGTATTTATATATTGGGCTCTAGGTAGCACTTGGATGACTAAGGTTTTAGGTATAAGAGAACCAAGCATCCTTGGTGTATGTCTTCGGTGATACCTATTAGAGTAGAGAATTGTGTTCGTTGGTGTTATGGGATGAAGGTTGGTAGTTAACCTTAAAACTTTGTTTTAGCAGTGGAATTTAAGGGGAGGTTGGGTTGCATAATCTAAAGATCTCTTCTATCTTGTTTAAGAGAGTACACTACTTGTGTTACCTGCATTCCTATAACGCTTATGCCTAAGGCTATCATTTTGTATTCGCCTTGTTCCCTGGATATGATTCTTGACTCTACATTTCAACACTTATGGTATAGGTGGTTGTGTTCTTTTCAGTGTCTAATTCTAAGGACTCCTTTTATGGTATGGTTTGTTCGGGTTAATTCTTGATTATGACCTAAGCGGTTGTTATGAAATACTTCTTACCTATAATGCCATGTCCTATTTTGGTGTCTTGCCTTGGGTGGCATAGATATGTCTTGTAATTCAATTACTTAAGAAATTGTTTTTACTTAAGGATGGTAGTGGCATTAGAGGCATAGTGATATTGTAAAATGGGAAATGTAGAAGTCCCTAAGTAGGGGAGAGTCTAGGGTGACTACCATATTTAAGGTTTAAGAAGGTGAGGTAAAGGTGTTGTCATGAGAAATGGTTAGAAAAGGAATAGGTGTTGGAAACCTTTGTGAAATATTAAATGGTACTAAATCTTTGGAAGGATATATCATACCGCGGGTAAATAAGGGTAGGCTTAAAAGTTATGATTGGTAGATATTCCAATAGTTGTGGTGGCCATTTGAGTGATATTATAAGGCATGGTTTTTATGAATTAATTTCATGCCATAGTTGTATGGTTTTGGGTGTTCAATTATAGGTTTGGTTTTTGGTTATAATGGTCGATTATGGTTTTCCCATGTCCTTTACTTATGGTTTCCATATTATAATGAAGATGTAGAAAACGTAATGTTTTGCGATAGATGTAAGGAGTAGGGCCCTGTAAGACCCCACAAAATTATAAGCTTAACTCAGACCTTTAAAGAATGTTAAGGGGTTCCGAACTTAGCAAAATTTCAGCGAAGTGTTCACACTTAGAGTTATTTTAGCCTTTGTAAGTTGGTGATCCTTTTCCACGACCCTTATGACCTTCAAATATTGATATTTAGGTTAATTCATCATCAGGGATGTCAGTAGGTGTTGTCGAACAACTTTTGGACTTTTTGAACTTTGTTTGAAACACATTTGAAATCTCAAACCAGTGGATCGACGCGATCTCAACGCACCGCGTCACCCATCACATCGATGAGTATTTTTCCTCAGCTCCCAGTGCTATTTCTAGTGAACCAATATGGACTCAACGTGGCACATTGACTATCACATCAATGCCAATGATGTGGCGCGTCGGTCTGCGCATCGCTAGTCCAATTTTTAGTAATTAAAAAGCCACATCCTCAGGGGTAATTGGGTCTTTTCCCACCTTATGTCAGTCCCCAAAACACAAAATTAAGCTCCTTTAGAGGCAAAATCCATTCATCTTTCTTAAAAATTCTCAAGAAGCAAACCCTAGGATCTCCAATTCAAGATTTAGCCTTCAAGAACACTCTATCATTCTTTGCAAATTTGAATACCAAGGTATGTGAAGTGTTCATCCAAGGGTTTTGCTCCACCCTTGGAGTTCAAGAAACTCTTTCTAAATACAAGTTAATTGATTTTATGGATTTTATGTTGGATCTTGAATGTATTAATGATTATGATGTTAATGATGATCTAATTCCATGATTTGTCCCAAGTTTTATGCAAACTAGTTTAGTTTTGAATTGAATTTTGTGAGCTACATGTCAAACTCTTGAATTGTAAGTTGAATGTAGAATTCATGATATTATTACATGTTTATTGATGTGTGAAATACCCATGCTCTCCAACTGTTTGTCAAAATGCTTATGAGATTAGACTAGACCAAGCATAACATGTTATTGTGTGATATCAATCATGCACAAGCTCATGTATAAAAAGTGTTTGACCAAAGATGTCTAAGTGAATGAATTATTAGCAAGCGAGTACCATGATGCTACTAAAGTCATGCAGTGATTTACTTTTTATGCTATCGAGTCTTGGGGGTATTTAATACCTTATAATTTAACTGCTTACGTAGAACCAGTGTTAGTTACAGAATAATATTAGTCATTTCATGATAAGTAGTACTCTCAGTCAGTTACAGAAGTCAAGAAAAAATCAGTAGACTCAGTTTCATTCCAGTCCAGTTCAGTATCTAGTTCAGACCTCAGTAAATTTAGTCAGTTAAAAAATTCAATAGTATTTTTTCAGTTAATGAAACTCAGTAAACTCAGTTTAGTTTAGTTATATAGTATAATCAGTAACAGTTCAGTTAAGCCTAGTATGGACTAGGAATCAGTTTAGTGTCTATTTAGTTGGGAGTAGGATTCAGCACCGAGCAAACCCAGGAATGACGACATTCCTGTCAACAGAGGGTTTGACCCTTAGTAGGAATCCTTTCATTATCAAACTACGTAGACAACATAGGTTGAGATATTTTCCTGCTAGAATAGGGTTGATACATCTTATATGAGTTTTTCTACCAGCGAAGGTTGACAAAAGAGATTTCTATAAGAGAGGGTTAAGTCATATTTATCTTTACCCATGGGCCGGTACTGACACCTTTCCAACTGGGGTTACAGGTTGGACACCAATCTATTCAAAGAGGGGTATGTCGGTTAGATAATTACCTCCCACAGTTTTAGTTCTAGTCTTCAGAATAGAACTCAGGTCAGTTCTACAAAAATCAGGACTGTCAGATACAGTCACTCAGTTTAGTACAAAACTAAATACAGTTCCCTAGAATCAGGACTGCCAGATACAATTATTCAACTATCAGTTATACAGTATTAGTAAACTCAGATATCAGTAAATCAGTTATTCATAACTCAGTATCCAGTGTTATCACGACCTCAGTTACAATTTACGTATTCATGCATGTACTCTTATTTTGTTATACTCTTATTATTCAGTCAGTATTGTTCTTGCATATGAACCCATGCATCTCAGCCTACCTCACTTAGCATACCAGTACATTCAAAGTATTGACTTATACCTTTCTTTTGCACTATGATGTGTTATATCATAGATTTAGATGTACGGGCTCCCGATCATACTTAGTAGCCCGATCCATCAGCAGTAGACTAGTGGTGAGTCCTCATTATTTGAGGATAGATTTCTTGTTCTAGTATTTTAGTACTCATTTTATTTCAGTAGTCAGAGTTAGTTAGGTACTTGTCCCATCAACTCTTTGTTCAGATAGTAGAGGCTTTTTAGACGAGTATTTCAGACAGATGTATCAGTATTTAGTTTTTAGTACTCAATATTTATTTATAGTTTTGAACCTTATGGCAAGTTTGTGCCTAATTTCCACATAATACAGTATTATTGTTTAGTTATTGCAGTAGGTACCAGTTATGGGTTATTTTGTGGTCCCTCGGGATTATGAGCATTGTGTAGCATCTGGGGTGCAGACTTGGGACGTTACAGGCCTGGTGGCCAAATTTAACTCATTTTATCTTTGGATAGGCTTGAACATGAAAGTGACTTAACATTGCACCCCTCATTCCCAACATATGTTTTTGGGACTGGTTTGCACATGTCGGTGTTTGTTGGTTATGGTTTAAAAAATGGGTCTTGAGTAACCCTGATTATTATGGTTTACACTTTGGTTTTGGTCTTGGTAAAGGTATTCCCTCAATATGTTCGATAAAATGCCTAAAAAGTGTTTTCACTTTATTGTTGAACTTTCATTAGAACGCTTGCATGGTTTGGTTTCGTAATGGAACCCTGAATGGATTTTGATGGTTTAAGTGGTTTGAATTATATAAATTCTTTAAATGTTTGGAATGGATTGGAGTGGTCAACTAGTAAGGTCTTGGAGTTTATGGTTGGTCTATTTGAAAACCTTGTGGGGTACGTAGGAATCCCCCAAGTGAATGCATTAATTAAATTGGTTTGAATAATGGTTGGCTTAATAAACTAACTTATGGGGAACAAGGGAACCCCCCAAGCTAATATGGTAATGAATATTTGCGGGGTACATGGGAATCCCCCAAGTTAATTAGATAATATAATCTATGGGTTCATGGGACTCCCTTGATCACTAAGAGGTTTGGCTAAGGACAATACTTATAAGTTATAGTCGATATAATGATAACACTATCTAATAGACTTGGATAATAATAATGGTATAATTGTTTTATTGGAAACTATTTTAATTGGGCAATAATGGTGGAGTGTGAAAGCTAACCGTGAAGGTGGGAGTCCAAAGGATGAATATTAGAAACTCAAGTTTGCTGACATAAGGGGTAGGGTGAGGCGACCCTTATATGATACTATGAAGTACATGAGAATCCTCTAAGTACATTGTACATATGTATCATGGAGGGTTAGGGTACTTGGGAATCTCTTACTCTTGGGGTATCTCCGGGTCGTGCGTCTACACGCATCAGGGCCTGTTCAGGGGGTTACACTGGACCCATATAGCCCATGGGTGATTAAGGATGGTTAAGCTTCACATGCCCAGGATAATAGTTTTAATGCATTCTAAACTTGATTCCCTTTTCCGGCATATATATATATGTATGTATGTATGGTTGTATGCATTATGGATGGTTTTACTTGCTTTTCATAAATGAAATTATTTTATCCTTATTCTGATTGCATGCTAGAGTTCACCTGCTAACTCGTGTTTGGGCGGATGTATCCCCATGTGATACCGGAGCTGGTCGTTCCAGTCCTCCTACTTAGCGATCGAACTTCGGGATCAGATGTTGGATTGAAGTGGTGATATTCCATAGTTCGGAAGGCATCTATTTCTTGTCATGAATTAATTTATGTATTTTTGTCTTTTATAGACTTGGTTTGTCGCTATGTCGGGGGCATTTCCCAGCCAAGTACTCTTTGATTTGGTCTAGAGACTTTATATAGACAACTGTAGACTTGGGTATGGTATGGATTGGCTATGATTTATATATTATATATTAGATTATTATTTTGGTTTTGTTTTATGGTTTAGCATGGTTATTGTTTGGCTTGGATGGTTGGTTTTGGTTATTAGGTGGATAGACTTGATTGGGATGGCATTGGATATAGGCTTATTGACAGCTCACAAGTGCACACGCAAGTGTACGTGGTCTTATCATATAGTAGAGTGACCTAATTAAATCCAAGTATCGATCCCACAGGGACTTGATCTAACAACGATTCAATTGTAGTTTAACTTCTCAAGATTAATATGATGCAAAGGTAACCAACAAGAATTTTGACTATTTTAAAGTAAAAGTAAAGTAAACAATGCATAAATTAAAGTCTTGAAACAATCAATGGAGTAAAGCCCAGGTTAAAGCACTCTAAACAATCGTACTATGTTTTTGAACTTCTTTCGTTAACTTTCTTATCTTGGTTGTTGATTCGTAGGATTAATTGCATGATCATGGTCTCTCGACCTCTAACCATTTACCTAATTTGTACATTACAAATACATTATTAATTAGTTATTTAATAATCAATTTAAGTTTTTTAAAGCTATCATCCTACATTTGAATCAAGTAAGGCATCTAAGTACATCCCTGTCCTAGACACTAATTTGAATTCCTTATTTTATAAAAGAATTACAAACCCTACTTTGTTTATTCCCATGTTCTATCTCCCTATTCCATCTCTCAAAATCAAAAGGTCAACAATATATGTATTTTACACGTGATCAATCCATAAAATAATTAAAACAAGAAAAAACACACAACTAATAATGATAAGCAAAATTAAACGAATGTAATTCAATACTATAGTACTCATGTTCTTGGTTTTAACTCCGAAAAGAGGGGTTTTAGCTGTAATATTTATATTCACGATCCAAATAATTGAATACATGCTATGATATAATTAAAATCTAAATAATTAATTAAAAACCTCATAAGAATGTGAAGCAGCCTCCACAATATTTCCCACTATATTCCAATGTGTAACTATCCCCTCAATAGTGTGTGCAACGTGTGTATATATGTCCACTTAATCATAAACCTAGTGGGATTTAAATAAAATTATTATAATAATCCCATGTATAATATTTCCATATTCCAATAAATCTAACCACGTGAGAAACACTATATATTCTATTTGTAGTATATGCCAAACCGTGTATATGTAGAACATGTTAATATTGATGTGATGAAATACAGAATGCATCACATGCAGTAATGACCTAAAATGAAGGGTGATATGAAGTATCATCGAACACACACACTAAATGAAGTGAAGAACTTAACTGGAGCATGCGTCGCACGCTCATCGCGCACACACACTGGAAGTTGCGTCCAAAGTTTTGGTTGTTTTCCCATCTTTCATCCCTTGTATAGTGGTGTATTTTCCATATATTTTCAGCCTTTATATCATCATTAATTCACCTTATTCATCTCACAAATCTTCCTACATAATCACACTCCAAGAATTAAAGATCATAACAACACAACATTCTCAACGATGAATCAAAATAAGAGCTAAGGTTAATTCACAATGATCTTCACTTATTGTTACGACTTAAGACTTGAATCACTTAAACTTTGAACATCACAAACAATTTGTTCCACATATAATTACACTATTAAAACCATTTGTATCCCTTTAAACACAATAGAATCCAACTAAACCAACTAGACACACACCTAACTCAAGTTAGTAAAGCTAGTTTTCTCGATTGAACTTTAAAAGACTCAATTGAGCACAAAATTATTTGGAAAAAATGTTGAAAATTGAAATAACATCCTTTTACTCTTAAATTATCATTTAGAGTTCAACCAACAAAACTAGTGTGACTAGCTTGAGCTAGGTATTTGTCTAGTCTATCGTGTTAGGTTCTAATATGTTTAATGAGTTTATAAGGTTTTTATTGTGAATTTATATGTGAAAAAACTTGCTTATAATTTTCAAGGGTCAATTGGATCAAGACAAGAGTCAAAACAATAAGCTTAAGCTTAATGTGAATTTAGCCTATGCTTAACTCGTGTTTCTACTTTACCGACTTGAATGTTGTCTTGTTTTGAGCTATAAATTGTTGTTTTTAATGATATATTATTACTTTTTAATGGATTATTATGATATATGAAGGATATAAAAGCTTCAAATCAGGCCTAAACAACTCAAAAACGCTCGGAATGAATTAATGAAAGTACAATACAAAACTTGGACTCAATTTGGATACCTGGAATGTCCAGGGAGAGTGTGAGTGCGTGGGATGATATATGGAAGTGTGTTACATACCAAAATACTCATAATCCACCCAAAACAGTGTACCTTTGCGATGATGCTGTGTCGCAATGCCTACTTAAGTCAAATAGCCTTCGAGACGCGACCCTATTTCAAATACAGGCAAAAGTACAGATTTGAATCCTACACGGCTTGGGACTTGTTCTATACTACAAATACATCTTTGTACTCATTATTATTACCTTGTGGACGTCTTGTAGGACTAATGAGGCTACCCGCTTCTTCTTTTTAGGGTTTATATCTCTGTAATTTTAGTTTCTTTCATGGTTTGTATCATCAATCCAAGGGATTGGATGATGAATATTTATATTAAAGGCTAAAACTACCTATCTGGGGTTAAGGCTAAGATCATGACTACTTTTGTTTTGAATTAAGTTTGTTGAATTGCTCATCATCATGGTTTTTTGTTTATCCCTATTTTAACTATTTTAAGGATTAGCTACCCTTAGAATACATATATTGGCGACCTTTTGATGCCAGGAAATGGAGTAGGAAGATAGAACATAGGGATAATCAAAGTATGGTTTGTATTCTTTTATAAAATTAGGAATCCAAATTAGCATCTAGGATAGGGATGTACTTAGAATCCTTACTTGATTCAATCGTAGGATGATAGCTTTAAATCACTTAGTTGGATTATTACATCCCTGCTCAACGATGTAGTTGTAATATCCATATTAGGTAAACGGTTAGAGGTCGGGAGACCATAGTCATATGATTAATGCTATGAATCAACAACCATGATAATAAAGTTAAGAAATGAAGTTCAATAACATAGTAGGATTGTTCGTAAGCCATAACCCTGGGCTCCTATCCATTAATTGTCCTAAGTCATTAATTTTCTACATCAGTTTAGCTTTTTTTTAGTTTACAATTCTAAAACAATATTATTTTCTTTTTATCAACCGTTAAACTAGAATTTGATAAGTGGCGAGCTCAAGTCCCTGAGACATCGATACTTGGGATTTCTTGAAGCCACTTTACTACTTGATAAGACCATGTACAATGTCAGTTGGTTATGTTGTGTATCGATGTTTGTCTCCGGTCCCAGTTGGACTCGAGATTGCCTATTACGACAAGACCCCAATTTGGGTCGTGTCAATCAAGCTTATTGGGCAGTGAAGAAATTAAATCTATATCTGAAGATGTTAAAGAGAAAAAAATGCTACAATTAAGTGAACTCAATGAGTTTCGGTTACATGCATATGAAAATGCTAAATTCTATAAAGAGAAAACCAAAATATGGCATGATAAGTAAATTATGACTCCAGTCTTTGAGCCTGTCCAACAAGTGTTATTATTTAATTCTATTATGATATTATTTCTAGGTAAATTTAGGTCCAAGTAGTTTGGACCCTTTGAAGTTGTGAAAATGACTCCTCACCGAGCTGTTGAAATTTTGCATGAGGACAAAAGTACAACGTTCTTGGTAAATGGGCAAAGAGTTAAGCATTACTAGGCAGATCATGTAGACAGGCACAAGATGTCCATCACATTTGAAGAACAATAAAGCTGAGCTTGGTCGCCCATGACATTAAATAAGGTGCTGCATGAGAGGCAACCCACGAATGTAATATAATAGATTAGTTTATTTCCTTGTTATTTGAAAATAAAATATCAAAATATAATAGAAATAAAAAATACAAGAAGATGTGTCAAACCACGACCAAAACTAAGGCGTTAAACCCACTTTTTCTTATGTATTTTTGTTGTTTTCATTGAGATTGCAGGAATGAGAAACTTCATGGCATGGAGAAAAATCAAAAGTGAGTAAAATTTTGTGTCTTGGAGGCTATCAAGTATGTTAAAAGTGTATTAAGTGGTGAACAATAAAGGCAAGAAAAAGAGGGAAAACATTCTCCCAAAGGCATAAAAAAGTGAGCCACCGTGATAGCTCCATGCCCCTATCCTCCACGATAAGGTATGTGTACGCTGAAGGAGAATTACACAAAGTCCAAAAATAGTAAGCCTTCGTGATAGCTCCATGTCAGAAAGACTATCACGGAGACCAAGCTCTGTGGCATCGAGGGAAATTTTTTTTGGGATTTTAATTAATTAGTCGGGTTTTGACTGACCCAATCCACAATAACCAAAATTTCCCTTTTAATTTCCCATTTCCCCTTATTATTTGCCCTAAATCCCCAATTTCTCCAACAATTTTATCAACCTAATGTGACACCCCCTATTTGGAAAAACCCACAGAGCATGTCATGCCAAGAAGATCTCTCTCTCCTTTCTCCAACATTAATTTGGGTAAGTGCTAAAAATTTCTCTATTTTTCCTTACCCAATTATAGTAATCTAACATTGGTTAGGTTTAAATTGTAAAAATACTTGAAGTGTTCTATGTTAAGTGTGGGGTTCTTGGTGCAATCAATCATGGATGCATAATTAAATGGCTCCATGTGCGCTTTAAGGTGCTTTAAATTGCTATGCTTTCTTTGAACTGTGAAAAATGCTTTGTGCACTAACACATGAGTGAAATTTGGAGACTTATGCCTAGGAATTCGATTTTTAAATTATGATATGGTGCATGTGTTGAGTTGTGCTACCAAAATAACCGTGAGTTACCAAGTTTGAAAACTTAATTGAGCATGGGGATTGTGTGGAGAGTTAAGTGCATAGAGTTATGGGTACATACTTAATCATCATAATGTATGACTTTATGTGGTTTACTTAATTTGTATTCATTTACTGTGAAACTTATATGTACTTGGAATTCTAAGTTGAACCTTTGCTTATTGAGTAAAATAAGTCAGATTATTGTGCATGTTTTTGTTTACCTGCTAGAACCTTATACCAATTGACATATAGTTTGGTGAGTTTTCTTTTGTGTATATAAGTATAAAGTGACGTTTGCAACTGTGAATAATCTTGCTTGAACTTATTAAGTTGAAATAAGGCTCACATTGTAACTACGGTGTATTCATGTTGACCATTTTTATCCTTGTGAGTCTTACACCTATACTTTACCTAAAATTACCATGCTGCCATATTATGAGCTAAATTAAAAAGAAATATTGGTTTAATAATGTTGTGGGGATAAGATCCTGTGGAAGTAAGTATGGTGTATGCCTGAAGTCTGAGGAAAACAACACCCAAGTGGTTAAATATGTGTGCTCTAGTGCTGTGAAAAATGTGATGATAATATGGAATAGGGGAACTCTAAGTACCCTTGTTTCACATCCTACGCACCTGTGCTACCAACAAAGTATAGGGTGGTTTTTACATCCTTTCACACTCAATTTTTTATAGTTTAATATGAATAAACTTGCTTATTTGTTTGCTGCATCTTGTGATTGAAAAGTACTATGGACAACTAACAACAAGAAGGAAATGATATCATTGGAGTATCTAATCCATCCAAGAAATAAATAGGCCAATTGGCCGAGTACCAAGAGCTCCTGCAGTTCCCTGTAGTTAGTCTTGTCTATATGGTACTAGATGGGTAGAAGATAAAAGAAAGAAATGGTATTCAAAACACAATAAGACAAAATATGAACCCGAAGAGTTTATAAATTGAGCAAGACTATTTAGGGAATACCCTAGCATAGTATGGAGATTAGAGCAACTGCATATGAATTTCCTATTTTAGCAGCCCACGGAGTGCGACTTGTACCTCATCCGAGAGTTTTATGCCAACTAGGACCCCAGGGACCCTTATTCTGAAGTAAATAACTATGGATAGGTGTTGACTTTCTCATCCCATGATTTGAATGCTATTATGGGCACTCCTGAGGTAGATTGAGTTCCACTAAGGCAGTTGAACATTACCCTACCATATGCCGATATCCTATAATGCAGTAATAGCTCAATAGCTAGATTGGTTTATTACAGGAAAAAAGACCTCTACCTAACATTCCCATATGCCTAAATGAATAGGAAGGAACACATGTGGTTGAAAATTATTTATTATTGCCTCATTCCGAGCAAGCACATGACAAATATTACTCGTTATAGGTTCTACCCAATTTATGCTTTGATTTGGGATGATATTGATGTTAATGTAGATGCTGTTACACTATTTATGATAAATAAAATGCATTACCATCATGGGCAATAATATGGATTCAATAGGTTGTTGACCAGGTTTTTAAGAAGTCATGAGATTGAGAAGGAGGCACTATATTACCGAACATTAGTGGACACACGCTCTATAGATGTGACTACGATTAAGGGATTGAATGTGGCTCATGGGCTGGTGCTTACTTTGCCCCAACATTATGTTCGTGATGATAAGATTACAGCTGGTCTATTGAGAATAGGTAGGAGACCATCCATGAGGGAGGAGATTCGTGTAGTAGAGCAGATTACCACTTGGTCATCATGCTGGGACATTGTTGAGGATAGGCCTAGATTATGTATATCCTGTTGATGATGATGTGCCTATAGATAAGGAGCGACAAATGAGAGATTCAGTTATAATGTTAGAGAAGGAAGAGATAGTGGACCCAAATTTGGGAGCAGTGGCATACGACCCAAATATCGATAATGACATGGACAATGCTTGATCAGGGAGTCCTACACCACCTCATTACTTGGTTATGTTTGCAAGAATTGAGGATAGTGCTACATTTTAAGTGTGGGGTGGTGGTTTTCATTCTTTGCACCTTTCATTTGCTACTTTTATCTTTTTGTTATTTGTGGATATTTATTTATTGTTGCTATTGATATGGCTTTGATTGACATTTTAACTATTCGGTCTGTAATAGTTAGTAATTATGATATTTGCTGACTTGGTAATTCATTGTAGTTTTTTTACTCTGCTTAGTTCATTACTTAGTTCGTATTTTTTGTTTTCTTATCTTAGTTTGATTCGATTTTAGGAGTAAATTTTTTACCCTTAAGGTGATTTTAATAACTGGTCATAGTAAGGTACCTTCCTCTATGATGGATGGATGACGACCGTCTTAAGGGGATTAGTCTTAGGAAATAAATAATTGAGAAGAACCCAACCACAAATCTAGGCCGAGGTACTTTGTGTGGGACATGTGGATACATGACATGAGAAACACTTGTTTTAGAAAAAAATATGTCAAACATAAAAGAGGGATACTAGTTTTAGACACTTAATCTCAATTTTTTCACTCTCGGTTTGTTGGCTTAATTCTGAATATGTCCAATTACTAGGTTGAGAGTCTATAGGGATCTTACTTGAATCTAACATGTACCAAGTATGAGTGATATTATCTTGTTATTCCACGTGCATTGTGATGTCTAGAATTTTCCCGATGTGCTTACAAAGCAAAATAAAGGGTGTTGGATTTAGGAAATGATGTAGGCATTTTATTGATAGCCATGTTTTAGAACTCTTTTACCTACCTTTGCAAATATTCCTTGTGAGCCTATTGAGCCTATGACCTATTTTATTTAGCAGCTTTGCATATAGCCTATACCCCTTCTTTGTTGACCTTAATTTGATCTAAAGCTCCTAGGCACTTTAGTAAAAAATTAGTTGAGTAAGGAGTTAAAAAACAAGGACAAAAAAGTTATATTGAAACCCCAAAAGATAGCTATTAATGTAGGAATTAAGGTACAATGAGGGTCGGGAGTTAGTTGATAAAAAGAATAGAATATTCAATAAAAAATGAATAATATATTGAATAAGCAGACTCTCTTCCACAGTACTTATGAATCATCTTAATGAGATGAGGCCAAAACAAAAGAAAAAGGAAAGATAGATGAGGTGAAAAATTGGTTGTTGATTAAATTTTTTTATCTTTTATGATGTACTAAAGTGCTTAGGGAGATTAGCCACTATTTTTACCCAAATAGTTCCTATTCGTACCTTAGCTTACATTACAACCTTTGAAGACCTATTTGATCCTTAATATTGACATTCGACTATTAGTGGAGTAGTACATAAGGGCAAGCTTATGGTTCATTATATGTCATGTGCGAATTCCTTGTGAGAGTGAGCGAAATTGGTTCTGTGTGTACCCATATTAAGGGTGGCAACGAAACCGGAACTTTCCGTTCCGGTAACGTCGTTTTCGGTTGATTTCTGGTATCGGTAACGACACGGTCCGGTTGGTTCCAGTTTATCGGTACCCAATATTCCGGAAAATGAAACCGGACCAGACCTACAAAAAATTCTGGTATTTCCGGTTCCGGTACGACCGGTTTCCGGTCTGGAAATTTAACGGCCAAAATTGGTTTTAAAATTGTTTTGTTTTTTTATAAAATAGGTTTAAAACGGCCAAAAGAGCCGTTGCATTGTAGCCGTTAATCCCCCCCCTCCAATTACCCCCCACCACCCTTTAAATTTTTTACTATAAATATACTTCATTTCAATTATTTTTTTTACACAAATATTATCAATTTTCATACTCTCTCTTAATATTCTCTCAAATTCTCTCTAAATATTTCTAGTTTTATTATATTAGTTGAACACTTGAAGTTGAGGATTCATTTATTATATTAGTTGGAGTTGAAGATTTTTTGAAGATAGTACAAGCTTCAATTATCATGTTTTAATTCTGACATTTGTTATACGTCTGCTTTTACGCAGACGTTCGGTATATTCGTTCCAACTTAATCTCTTTTTATTTACGTTAATTATCTATATTTTTTTTATTTACGAACATCAATTTGTATTTGTATTGCTTGTTTTAATATTTTATTTTGAAATATGGATTTTGAAAAAAATAGTAGTGGTAAAAAATCAAATTTTGGTAAGGTCTTTCGTAGAAATAAAAAAAGTAAGGCTAGTACTAGTTCATTACCGGGTAGATTTAATGAAACTTCATAAATGTTCGCCTAATTTTGTTTTAAATTTTCTCTTTTGTTTGTTGCAATTATGAAAAAAAAAATATTATATTAAGTATTTAAGTTTATAAAGTTAGAAAAAATTTTAACTTCTTAAACTTACTAAAAATATTATATTAACTCAACATATATTTACAATAATTAAAACTTAAACTTATTATAAAAAAGTTAATAAATTATATAAACTATATAAATTAAAAATATATATATTTAACTTATATATTAATCTCAATTAAGTTACAATTTAAATTAAAACTTAAAAAAAAAAACTGGTAGTGACGACCAATTCCGGTAACGTTTCGGTATCGGTCCGGTCCATTTCGGTTCCACACCGGTAGCTAGCGGACCGGTCCGAACAAGGGAAAGGTTCCGGTATTCCAGTTCCGGCGATATAAAATGGTAATGAGGTTCCGGTAACGTCTTGGATCCGGTCAAACCGGTCCGGGGGTTCCGGTTCCGGTCCGTTGACAGCCCTAACCCATATAGATTGCTAAATTATAAGTGAATTGGGTAATCATCTTTTTGTGAGGGTCAATGTGGAGGATAGTTTGGTAACCTGTAAAAATACTTGATTGAATATTGTACATAAGTTTGTTGGCACACCAAATTCCACTTGTGAAGTTAGGGAGTTTAAAAATTGTAATCCTGTGTTTTCATATTCCATATGACATGTGTCAGGTGAAAATTGATGAGTCATTTGTAGCTTGTGGGTGCCCAACAAAAGTGTCTTATCCAGATTGTAATACGAAGCCTAGTTGTGTTATAATGATTGCCTGAGATTGTTCGAGGAAGAATAAGATTCTAAGTGTAGGGTGGTAATCTTGGGCATATTTATACGTCCAAGTTCCAATATTTATCCATATTTATACTTATTCTATGAGCTAAAACGTTTTAATTGTATTGTGTTTAAGCTAAAATTGTATTCTTGATCTAATGGACATGATTAGTTATTGCAGGGCTTGATTGTGATGAAATTTAACATATTTTAATGCGTTATCAAGAAGGCTTTGGATCATGGGAGCAATTGGAGTAACATGCAGAGCATAAAGATGTTGGAACAAGGTTTGGAAAGCATGGCACAAAGCCTATAATCAAGACAATATATAAGGAGCTGGAAAGGAGGAAAATGATAATCCTCCATGCCACAGAGCTTAGCCTTCATGTTAACCTCCATGGAATGTTGATGAATTAAAGTCCAATGGAAAATTCCAATGAGTGTCCGTGATAGCCCCGTTCCATGGATATTAGTGTCCGTGATAGCCTCGGTGGCACAGAGGCTATAAATATCCGAGGACAATTTCCAGTTAACATCTGCTATAACCCCATGCCGCGGACCCTAATGTCCACGATGATCTCCGTGGCATGAATCTGAGTAATTTTCGTGGATTACTGCCCTAGTATAAAAGGGACACTTAAGAAGAATTGTATTCATCTTTCCACACATATAGCAAAAGCAAAAATAATTCCAAGTGCTTTATTAGGGTTTTTCCATTTTTCATCTTTGAACATTGAATTTGGTATGTTTAATTTTATTTTTTTGATGTTAATTTTGAACACAAATGACCAAATACCCTTGTTCTGGGGTTTAGGTCTAGAACTTGATTATTTTGACATTTTATTGTGGTTAACATTGATTTATCACATAGGTTGTTCTTATTCTCTTATTTCCACTATTTTAGTGAATGACCACCATTAGAATACATATATAATCCCTTTGTGAATCCGAAATGAGAATCATTGGGATATATCAAAGATTTTAAGGAGAAATTTTGTATTCTTCTACATAACGAAGGATTTGAAGTAGCGTCTTGGATAGGAATATACCTAGAAGCCTTGTTTGGTTCAATTGTAGAAAGATAACTTAAAACATCTAAATGGATTATTACATCCCCGCTCAATGATGTAGTTTCAATTTCCATTTAGGTAGAATATTAGAGGCTTGAAAGACCATGATTATAATCTAAACTATGTGAATCAATAACTCGATAATCAATATAATCACGATAAGGATAAAGATTTATAGGATTGTTTGTAACGCCCCGAATCTGGTACCCAGAATGCCACATGGTGCTCATGACCTTGAAGGACCACAATCTAACCCATGAATGATATCTGTAACTGAGCACTGCATAACATACTATATAAATACAGAATAAAAGGCTAAAAGGCCATAAGGTTAAAAATTTGATAAAACATAACATCTGAATAATACGGTATCACAATACCAAAACTAAAATAACTATTTGAACATGCTAGTCTGAAAGCCTTTAAACTGTATGAATAAGGAGTTGATGGGATATGTCCCCAACTAACTTCAACTACTGAAATTAACTAAGTACTGAAAGAATGAAGTAATCAGGCTACCCTCAAATTTTGAGGACTCACTGCTAGTGTGGTTGCTGAACGTTTGACCTACTAAGGATGCTCTGGAGCTCATTCTTCTAACCTATGGTATAAAACACCATAGCTCAAATGCATTAGTATATTTGAATGTACTGGTATACAAGTGAGGTAGGCTGAATGCAAGGGGTTTATATGCATGAACAATAATAACTGACTGAATGACATGAGCATGAGAATACATGCATGAATACGTGAACTATAAATGAGATCATGACATCACTGAATCTAAATATTGATAACATAAGTTTTCATAAAACTGATATACTATTATCTGAATGATTGTACCTGACAATTCTATTTCTGATGGAACTAGCTGAGTTTCGTACTGAGCTAGGTGACTGTATCTGACAGTCTTGAATTCTATGGAACTATCTGAGTTCTATTACTAAGATTGAGACTGAGACTATAACTGTGGGAAGTATTTATCTAACCGACATACCCCTAATAAGCTATTATAGTTGAGTTGGGGTCTAATCTGTAACCCCAATTGGAAGGGTGTCAATACCGCGCCACTGGTAAGGATAAGCTGTGAGTGATCCCTCATCTAATAGGTACTCTAAGGAGAATAGTGGGACCCTCATATAATATGTTAAGCCACCTTATCTACCCTCTTCTAATAGGTCTGATGTCTCAACTGGCGCTAGATATATAGTTCTAGAGCGCAAGGATTGCTTCTAAGAATCACAGCCTCTACTCGTAGGTGAGTTCCTATCCTTAGGCTCACTCGGTGCTTAATCCTACTTCTATATGATTAGACACTGAATTAATCATACTGAACTGAGTTTAATAAGTTTTGTTGACTGATGGAATATTACTGAGATCTAATAACTGACTAAGGTTACTGAATTACCGAGTTTTCCTGAGTCATGAGACTGACTGAATTCTACTAGACATAGCTTGACTGAGAGTGTCTTGAAAACTGACACTAGATCTAGGCACATAGCTAAATTGTCAGGTAGAAGTACCCTCAGGACTCTATAGCATGAAACTGACAAGACATGATACTTTTTGACATATGACCATATTCAACAATTCATAATACAGTCATTGGGGATTTTCATGAAGTATTCACAAGCTATAAGTTTACACATGAATAGGAATGCATGTAAACATATCATAATTTCATAAGCCTAATCTCATGAGCATTATGTCAATCCAATACAAAGCATAACAATAACGTGGGAGTCATATCAAACATAAAGGAGAAATATGGATTCATCAATTTTGGTCACAAATAAGTCATAAGGCATAATTTCTATTCTCATAGGCATTTTATCAAACACCTTGCATACATATCTTTAGGTTTAGGTTTGAATATTGAAATAATACTTCATGGCAATATTTTACACTTCCAATGCAAGAATTTCAACCACATACTAACATATTTTCATCATAGTCATTAAAGACTTCAACTTGAAAATCAAACAACCATATAAACATGGATATAATTCAATTCATACCATAGAATCCAAAGTTTATATTTCAAATAGAGTTTCTTAAGCTTCATGGTGAAAGGAACCCATTAATCAACACTTGAATTGGGTGGATGATTTATTAAAGATTAGTGGAGGAAAGCTTGAATTCTTAACTTGGGATTAAACACCTAGGGTTTCTTGTTCTTGGGGATTGATCTTTGGGATAAACCCTAATTTGGTGTTGTGGATAAATAATGAAGTTATGAGCTATGGTCTGGTATAATTAGGGTTAAAAAGGGTGTAAAAAGATCCAAATATCCTTTTAAAAATAGCTTTCAATCTCTGATCGAAAGTGGCAACGGTTTGGGCGACAGACTGTCGAGCCAGCCCGTTGCACTTGGCCAGAATCTGAACTTTCTGCCTCATCTACGACAGTTTGGGTGACGGTCCATTGCTAGATCAATGGTGCATCGATAATGACCATCGTACTTGGCTATAAGATGGGTTCACTGCCTTAGTCGTGATGGCTTGGGCGACGGTCCATCACTAGCTCGACGGTCCGTCGGCCTGACCATCGCTTCAGGGTAGTTTCAATAATTCTCTGTAAAATGTCCATAACTTTGTACTCTGATATCGGATTTGGACGAAATTGATATCGTTGGAAAGATAATTCAATTTTACATATGATAAAAAGTCTAAATTGGTGAAATTCTATCTGATTTAAATATTAATCATTTAGAAAGTCATCACTAACTCTTCTGGAGACTAGATTTGACTTAAGGAAAGTTTGGGATATTACATTGTTATTAGTGCCTCAACTCTAAAATTCTCTCTCATATTGTTTACAACCTAGATTACATTGAGATTGTTATACTTTAATATTAAATTAGTTGTTAAATTATTCATTGAATTGGTTAACTCATTTTGATACTCTGAAGCACTTGAATACATTATTGTTGAAACTGAAGTTAACTAAATTACTAAAAAAGTATTCTTGTGGATATGATTTTTGATTCTTTGAGTCACTATATTACTTGTATGATCACGTTCACTTGTGTGTGTGATTGAATGGAACAGTATGGTAGGAAGTTTAAATTTTTAATCAAGTAGTTTGATGACTTTGATACTAGGCTATAAGGTACTGATTTATATTAAAAGTCATTAGATAGAGCTTTGGTGATTCATGATAGACTCCAGGTTGCTCAAAGTAGATAAAAGAGTCACGTTGACCACTAACATTGAGTATTAGTGTTTGGAGTTGCTGACTATGTGTTATTTTGACAATTTGCCATGAAGGTCATGATGAGGTTTGGAAAGAAGGGTTATTTTGTTCCCAAGGTACATTAGTCCTTTAGTGATTCTATAGTAAGTTGGGGATACAACATATGAGTTAGCCTTGTCTCTTGCATTTTCTAACAGACACCTTATTTTCCATGTATCAATGCTTCAACGTTATATTCCAAATGAGTCTCACATACTTCAATAGGATTTGGTTAAGCTAGATTATAGATTGACTTTTGAGGAAGAGCCAATTATTATTTTAGCTAGAGATGTCAGGAGGTTGTGATATCAGGAGATTCCATTTGTAAGGATTTAGTGGAGACACTATCACATCGAGGAGGTTACCTGGGCGACTGAGCATGACATGTAGATGCAGTATCCTCACTTATTCAAGTCTTCATGTACTTCTTGAGTCTTGATTTTTAAGGATAAAAGTCCTTTTAGTGGTGGATGTTGTCATAACCCTCCAGGTTATTTTCCTTTATTCATGTATCTTCCATGTTTAAAGCTTTCTTATAACTTTCTTAAGTCATTTATGACTTGCTGGGATCGATGATTTGGTTTTTCGTTAGTTCATTTGATTTTTTATGCCAATTTTTGTAACAACTATAGTAATGGTTTTTAGATTTTGCTATATTTTGACCATTTTGTCAATCCTCATAGTTGCCATATGCTATTTATGAGTTATGGGGTTGGTTGTCATGGGACTCAAGGTGTTTTAGAGTGATTTGAGTGAGTTTGAAGTTGTTAGAGGCTTTAAAGGTGGTTAATTTGACTTCAATCAATATTTTGTGATCCATGTATTAAATGGTGATTTGATCAGTTCCGTTAGATCAACATATCAAATGTGGGTTAGTAGTTGTCATGCCCTTAGACTACCTCCAAGACATCAGACGGTACTTAGGACTATAAGCAGTCCAAAGTTAACCTGTGGCATCTGGCATGACACTAAACCATATTCAAATATCTTAAAGTTATGTGCGAATGCTAGTATTTGTTCAAAATAAACGTGGATACAAGCACCAAGTATGAAATCCATCCATAATAACTGAAAACAATCCCAACACAAAAAATAAGCTGAAATACTACTATGTGTAAACAAGAATCTAAAATACTGAAGAACTGATAATATAGACCCCAATTGATTGGAAGCCTTAAAATTCTAAATTTAATAAAAATAACTTAAACTACTAAAAGCAAAAAACATAACCTTAGTCCTTAGAATATGTGGACTCACCAACTGACCTTGAGTAAGCATTAGGCATCATAACTAATCATGGTATTGAGAGTGAGTTCCAGAACCTACATTATGATAAAATGCTCTAATGTCCCGAATCTACAACCTAGATATCACAAGGTGATATTAGGACTATAAGTATCCTTAAACCTAACCCATGGTACAAACTTAGCATTGAATGAGAAACACTTTGCATATACATAAGAGAAAACTTCAACTTATAAACTGAATTGCCCTTGAAATATCAATCTTAATAAAAATAGGATAAATTAAACCACAACATAAAGTCTAAAGCCTAAAAGAAGATGACGGATAGGCTCTGAAAATCCTCTAACTAACCTGAGAGCCACTGGGACAGACCCTACCCAACCCAAAAGAAAACATAAAGTCTAAACTTTTACTCACTAAGTGAACATATGAGATAGACATAATCTTAGAACTTGGAACACGAGGACTCAAAAACTATTAGGATAAAAACCAGAACAAACATTATGAAATAATGTAGCCACACAGACATATATGTGGCCAGTACTTCTGTAATGTACTGAGTATGTGGGGGTGAATGAAATAACTAAAATTGATACTGATCATAATTATAAAACATACATGCTAAGTGTATATAGACTCACCTTAGTCATGAAAGAAACTAAAAACTGAATTAGCATAAGCATAAGTCATAAAATATCATTTGACGAAAACTTGTGATCTATTACACTTAGTTTCTAAAATTTTCTTTATTGTGGGAGATTCTTATAACCGACATAAACCATGTGAGCTAGCGTAGAGCCCAATGTCTTATCCATATTTTTTCCATCCTTGCCATCAGTATAGAACCTTAACTTGAGTGATCACTAAACTTAGCCTATTTGGTAAAGGGAAACACTCTATGGCAAGGCCCCTTAAACCTACGGTGGCATGTAGTTTCAGAGAAATAGGATTAGGTAAATCCATATTCCACTCTCGGTACTAAACATTGCTCCCAAAATATATATACTTATGCTCATACATATCGGTGGCATGTAGTTTTAGAGAAATAGGATCAGGTAAATCCATATTCTACTCTCGGTACTAAACATTACTCCCAAAATATATATACTTATGCTCATACATATGAAATTCACCTTGAAATAGCATATGGGTTTATAAAACTGAAAACCAACTATGCTTCTCTTGGAAAAATTATACTCATGAAGAAACTTGTGAATTTCATGTCTTATCAAAGATCATAAGATCAAAATTGAAACATTAATCATGCTGTAATACATTGAAACTTGAGCTAGTAAACTTGAACTTCTTGTAGACTAGGCTTATTATACTCAAATTGTAATTATTTACCATCTCTTATAAACTACATGTCAAAATACCAAAACTCAATGCATAAGATCAAAGTTTTGGATAAAAACATAAATAAACGTCGAATCTTATGTTAAGTAAAGATATCTTATGAGGAAACATCATAATCTTAGTGCATTAAAATTGGTATGAACCGTAGTTATCAATTTCTTAAAAGTTCAAGTGAAAATCAAACTTTTGGGTACAAGGATGGAAGAATATCCTTGTTCAAACCCCACATACCTGAACTTGATGAACTTTATTTGAAAAAAGCTTAAATTTTAGTCTTGGGAGCTTGAATTTGGAGAAGAATCCTCATTTCGTATTCTTAGGAGTTTGGGAGAAGAGGAACGCTAAATCTTTGAGCAAGAAAATAAGGAATATTGTTTACTATTAGTTGTAGAATAGATTGGGAGGTAAACGATGAAAATACCCAAAAAAGAATTAAAGAAAAGATTAAATTTAGATTCACTATGACTTTGAGTGTGGTACAACCTTATCATGCCATACTAAGGGTATGACATATCCTGAATGCGATAATCAGTCGACTTAGTACAACCTTATCATGCTAGCCCACTGGTTTTCGCACCATGTTGTGTCGTGCCTCTGTGGCACACCCTAATTATGGATCAGTACTATTTTAGGGTTGTCCCAAAGTACCTCAAAATGCATTCCAAAAGTTTTAAAACCACCTGTAATGGTCCTTTTTACTTTTCTTATCAGTATTCATCTCATAAATCACATTAAACATAAAAGACCTTCAATATAAAGTCATTGAGATTATGGGGTATAATAGATGCAGAGCACAAAAGTATGTGGTCAATACTTATGGGAGATTAAGTATGTATGGGATGTGTGAAACATGTAAAAATAATCGAAATATGAGATAAAGATATGAATATTAAGTATATAAGGACTCACCATTTTCATAAATAAAGCTGAAACTGTAATATCCTATATGTAGAAAATATAAAGCATAATTTAATGAATCCTATGAGCCATATACATTTAAGTTTCAAAATTGATTTGTTGGGGGAGATTCTCTTAACCGCCATGCCCCATGTAAGCAATATGGAGCCCAACTTGAAACCCATGTTGGTAGAGTGCTCAATACCTTTCCAGGTATAGAGAACCATGATTGACGTAAATTCACTCATAAGTCCATTTTGGATGAAGAGAGCCACTTCTAAATGATGAGGACCGTTTTAACCAATGGTGGAATTTGGTTTGAGAATTTGGATTCACTGAACTGCATCCTCTTGATACTCAATACTATTTCTAAAACCATACTATTTCCCATATCATATAAAGTTCATCATGAAATAAGCATACTAGTTTGTAACTCTGAAAACCAAATACACTTTTTGTTGGTACTTCATATCTATAAATCAATTCATGAATTTCATAATGATTCTGAGATTATAAAAGAAATATCAAATTTCATATTGAATGATTGTTATCATGTTAAAATCATGTAACATGTACCAAATCATAAGATTTGATGTTTAAAAGCAAATTGTAAGGTCAAGCATGTGAATAGAGTTATAAGCAACTCATAAAGTTCATGGAATTTAGCAAGAATCCATAAATAATTTTATAAGGTAGCAAAATCTTCAAGAGCATGAAAATTAGTTTGAATCCTAGATTGTAAATTGGGAAATTATTAAATAAAAGGAAGTTTCTGGGCACAAGGACAAAAGGAAATCCTAGTTTAAACCCCACATAACCGAACTTGATGATTTCTTAAAGTGGAATCTTGAACTATGGCCTTGGATTTTGAATTTTAGGAATAAAATCCTTTCTTTAATTTCTCGAGGTTTAAGAGGAGGGGAATAAGTGGTTTGGGAGTTACTATGCTTATTTTTATGTTTCTAGGATATAAAACAGGCTTGGGGATGCTAAAGGATACAAGTACCCCTCTTGAAATGTAAACATACAAAAAAATTCATAATTCTCATCTGGATATAGGGCTGGTGTGCCGCCCCACTCAGCATGCTAGGTTTGGTAGTATGAAGTTTGGAGCTTGGTGTGCCCTACCACTCAGTGTTCTAGATTTGGCTGGCTAGAGTATTTTTAGTGAAATAATCATAACTTTCTACTCCAATATTAGGTTGATAACGGTCAGTGGAGTTGGAAAGAAGACTCAAAGATATTTTATTTAGTGGTTCTTGAGCTATAAAACTCTCTATATTTTAGGAGTTACTCTTCTTTGAGGTTGAACCTAGTAAAATCTTATACGAAATTTAATCAGTAAAGAAGCTTTAAACTTAACTTTGTGCTAGAGGTTCCTTATGATTTTAATTCATATCCAAAGATCTTCTCATACTATGGAATTTATCTTAATGCCTATGTCAAATTGAAATTATCAGATTCGAGTTTATATGCATTTGAAGAACAACATCAGAGTTCAGAAATTTAGGATATTACTTTAGCGTTTTGACCTCTTGGATCGAAACTAGTTGAAATATCTTAAAAGGGATCTTGGGGGTTAATTTATCGTGAATGATCTATTTGCAAAAATTTAATGTTCCCATTAATTCTAGAATGTTAAGATTAGCCTAGTAGGATAATCGTATTATTTCTGTGGAGTCTCAAACAAATATCGAGGATACGTTTGGAGGCTTTTCCAACCTTGTGCTTTAGCTAAATTGCTGGTTCTGGTGCACCCTCTTTAGCAATCACTCTGTCACCTTAGCTGTATTGCCTAGGCAGATCAAGAACCACCTTAGCATTGGCCCATCCTTCCCAGCACATTGCCTTAATGATGTCTTCCCTCGCCTTGGTGATGCCGCTTTAGAGGTAGATATGCTACCTTAATAGTCTCTTATATGGCAAGTTACTATTGCCTTAGAAGTTTTCTGAATAGTTAGGCGACAATCATAGCGTCTAGGCGATATTGATGATATAAAATCTTAATTTTCACCCTTTTTCCCACATTCTTACATTTTTTCATTTTGAGAACTTAGTTTATTGAGATCTTAAAGAAGATTTTGATCAAATTTGTGTGGATAAGTTTCAAACTCATATTTTCATCATTTCCCAAGGATATTATCTTCAATACATCTTTAAAATCATGATTTCAAACTTGAATTTTTGGATTTTTATATGGTAAACTACGAAATTGTTTTTCCTTAGTATAGTGTTTGATGCAACTCATTTTTAGTTAGATTTTTAGATTTACACTCCTTTCGATAAAGAGAACATTATTCTAAAAGAAAATTTCAGATTGACCCTTTCTGATTCTGAACCAATATTTAAACTCTTTTGGATCCAAAAGTAGCATAGTCAATATGGATATCGCTGAACTCATTTTAACATATAGATTATTTTTTTTTTGGTATATTTAGTCCATTTGAAGACTGCTCTTTGTAAACACCTAATTTTTTACTATATCTGAGGTTTTACATCATTTTTCTGTTTAAATATTTCTTTTAGGTCTAAATTAGATATTTTGATTTTATCGTATATTTAGTAAATTTATTGTAAAAGATTTGAAAACTACAATAGAGTCACATTTTAGAATAATTTTTTTGAAAATTTATTCTCCAAAAAATAAAATTTTCTAAAATATATTATCTTGTTAATTTAACTATTAATAAATAATCTGGTGATATTAATATTTTCTTAATCATATTTTTAAGACTAGCTATTTAATTTTCCTATATATTTAATCAGTTCAACATAATATTCTTATCAATTATATGTTTAATATAAACAACATTAAAAAACAAAGAAAATCAAAGCCTGAAACTACCCCATTCACTTCCCCAACCACTAATCCTTTTTTCCTCCAACACACACCTATGTTCCACCTAACTCCTTTAACTGCAACACCTACGCATTCACTTATAAAAAACACCATGAGATCATACAACACAAAGACAACAATAGATGTACTACACATTAACAGAAAAACAAAAACAAGAAAAATACATAATACACATGTAGACAGTGAAAATTTGAATCAAATTTTCAAGTCTTGAAGTGTCGACCGAGTCAAATTCTGAATCAATATTTAAATTAAAATTATATAATTTAAATGAGGCCCACTTACATCTGGGGTCACATGTTAAGTTGTCAAGATGAGCCCAACTCATGTTCTTTAAGCCCAAGGTTCGCTAGTTTTACTTGGAGACCAAAATACCCCTAAACCCTAGATCAGGCCTATATAAAGGGGGCATCATAAAAGAAGAAGGAATATTCAGAAAATAAAAAAACGCATAAACACATAGAGAGAAGATATCATCTTCATTGGTGATATGCAAGCCTTCTGCATATCAAGAAGTCTTCATCTCAAAGTGTCGAACTGGAAGTTACCATACCTCCGCGATTGTGACAAAAGTTGTGTTTTGCAATTTATGGTGAAATTTAAATAAGTATCTCATCTATTCAAGAACAAGGTGAAAACATGAGGATAAGAATCAAAGAATTACATCTTTATTTTAATATTTTATAAAGATTGTAACCCGAAACATATTTAAATAAAATACTCTTGTTTGTCATTGTTTTTGTTTTCTTGAGTGTTGTTTTTCAGTAAAGAAACTTAGACGCTTACAAATTAGCACGTCCAGTAGGACCTCTTTACCTCTCATCTCTTCTCTACAATGATAAAAGTTTAAAAACACTACAATGGCCTCCAAGAAGGTTAACTTAAAATCCGCATTCACAGAAACTATCAAATCCAAGTGCTTTCTTGTTGTGGAAAACATCTTAGATGTTACTAAGGGAAGCATGGGACCATTTACAAGGAACCAAGACAAATTGTTAGGAAAACAAGCCTCACAAGTTCAATCTGAATCGTTTGTTATCTTTGGTTCAACTTCAAAAGGTGTGAATTCTCTTGCAAATACCACAAAAGAAGGCAATGCCATTGTCGAAATGGTAGAAAGGGTTCTTTTTCAACTTATTTTATCTAAATCTAAGAAGGCCTTTGCTCTGACCGATGATGATATCTTAAGCATGAGATCTACCCCGTATAGCATATCTGCATCTCAAGCTGGGAAAATTGATATTTTTCTCCACCATCAACAATGGTGATGCATGCAATGACTACTAATACTTTGTCCGTAGAGGAACAACTTGTGAGCTTGATAAGGGCTATTGAAGGCCTGACCAAATATGTCTATGATCAAGATGCTTAAATTATTAAGTTGAAAGATAGGATGGAGGGCATGATGGATGAAGAATCTAGTCATGCACTTGGAAAACTTCCACAAGCATAAGAGACGACTGATTATACCATAATACAAGAGGAACACTTTAAGGAGATCCAAGTTTCCTCTGAATGGATGATTCAAATTGATAAAATAAAGGATTTCATCATGGGAACCATCAATGATAAATATGAGGTTGCTAAAAAATCCTTCTTTACAGAGGCTAAGACCTACTCCACAAGGATTGATAACATAAAAATGCTTTTCGGTTATGAATGCCCAAAATTTTAGTAGTTTGGTGGTAAGGCAAATCTAAGGCAGCATGTTGCATACTTTGTTGAAACGCGAACTAATGCTAGAACATTATAGTGATTACCTCGCTAAATAGTTTATTCGATCCCTTAATGCTTTTGATTGGTACACAGACCTTGAGTCTGGTTCTATTGATATTGGGAAAAAATGCAACAAGAATTTCACAATTGCTTTTATAGAACAAGACATAATGTAAGCATGGTGAAGATTACAAGCACACATTACTGGAATGAGGAACCATTTTTTGACTTTATTAACAGATAGAGGCACACAAGTTTAAACTTTAATGATAGACTTAGTGAAGCCTCAGGGATTGAGATACACATTCAAGGTATAAATTAGGTCTTCGCTATATTTTGAAAGGTATAAAGCCTAAAACTTTTGAAGAATTGGCTACTCGTGCTCACGACATAGAGTTGAGAATGGCGTCGGCTAAAAAAGAAGGGTCGCCTATCCATAAACCCACAAAGGTAAAGATAAGTAAGAAATTAAGAAATTGGGTAGTTATTTGCAAGGACTGAAAGCAAATAATCTATGAATGTCAACACTTTTCCCGTAAAGTTCACTACAAATGTAAACAAGAAGGAGAGTGTAAAGACAACTTCTTTTAAAGATAGGAAAAGACAAAAGTTAACCCTAAAGGAGATATAAGAAAAGGATTATTCGTTTCTTGATTTAGATGTTGATATATTTGATGAACTCCTTGAGCTCAAAATTTTTGAGATACTAGAGAAGAAATGACCAAATGAAGCGGGGAGGAGAGATGATCCAAATTATTACAAGTATCATTAGCTGGTTGGCCATTTTATTGAGAAATGCTTTATCATTAAATATAAAGTCATGGCATTAGCTCATGAAGGAAAGATTTTAGTTGAGGATGAAAAATCAAGATCAAATCAAGTTAGTGGTACTCTTGAATCATTCAATCATGACTTGTAGCTTTATTGAATGATATAAAGAGAAAGATGTCATCTAATAGGGATGATAAAATTTGGAGACTTCAAGCTCATTAACATGATGGGACTTTTGTCTCCTTGTCTAAGTGATGTGAAATCCATAGGAGATGAATCATCAAAAGAAAATAAATAAATAGACTATTCTGATGATTGGGGCTGGACTCTCGTGACCCACAAAAAATGCCATAAGTTAAGTTCACCAGAGAAAATCCTAAGCAACAAGCCATGAAAATGGTGGAGAGGAGACCAAAAATAAAATAATTGACTAAGCACCAAAGAAGAATAAAATAAAAGTGAAACACCATCAGGCTCCACGTAAACCGATGACATTAGAAGAATATCTGCCAAACTAATTTCTCACAAGGTACATAGGTGATAGTGCAAAAAAGGCAACCTCATCTTGTACTTCCTTCAAAGACCCTCCAAATCCATCTACTAAATTTGAGTATATGTGCATGGCTAGAATAACATTCTCTAACAATGACCTTTTACTTGGAGACACTCCTTATAATCGCCCTTATTCATGGTAGGATTTACGCGTGAGCAAAGGGTGAATAGAATTATGTTTGATGGTGGATCTAGAGTTAACATCCTTCCAATTCACACAATAAACAATCCGGGTATCGCGATGACCTATCTCGCTTAAAATCGCTTGATGATCTAAGGATTCAACCAAGAAGGACAACGGGCCATAGGAGCCATCAATGTAGACCTTACTATTGGAGAACTGCAATCAAGCATGTGGTTACATAAAATTACTGCAAAAACTTCATATAACATTTTTTGTCGTAGGACTTGGGTACCTGAAAACAAAGTTGTCCCATCTACCTACCATCAATGTTTAAAGTATTATGTGGATGAGGTCGCAAAAAAGATTGCGGATGATAACCCCTTGACCGAGGTTGAAGCACACTTTGTTGATGCAAAATTTTACTTGAAGAAATGTTCCACTAAAGTAGATGATATTCCCTTAACCAATAAAGGTGATTTCTTGAACAAAAAGGCTAATGTGTTTGCAAGTAAGGCAAAGGTTACAAGTAAGGAGGATTCGAAGCTACCCATAAATGTAAGAAGGTGACGTCTAATGTGAATGGTAGTTATTCAAGCAAGAGAAGGACACTTATCCTTTGTTATATTACTAAGGCCAAGAATGATGAAGGATACCCCCTAAAATTTCAAGGAAATTCCTTAGAAATTCTAACTCTTCCCATTAAGCAAATTGATCTGATGAAGTCATCTACAAAGTTCATTGGAAAGTTTGTTGCTACTAAATCTTTGCAAAATAATGCACTCCCTACTATGCGTATAAATGAAGGTTTTGATACAAATGCATACAAACTACTCAAAAAGGATAGCTATGATCCTAACAAAAAATCAAACTTAGGGAAACTTCTGCTAGAGCCTACTAAGAGGCAACAACGTGAAGGTTTGGCATATAAACAACCTCTACCGATTCGTATCTCCATAAGATGGGTAAGCAACAAAGATGTACCTATTGAAGATGAATATGTCACTTCCATTAAAACATTTAGGTTTTGATCGACTTGGAAGCACGACAGTGAGAATTTCTATATTTGAGAGGTTAGGACCACTGAAGAAGAAGAACAATCCCTAGAGAAACTATAAGAGTATGAAAGCATCCATTTTGTCTAAAACTTAATATATATCTAAGGATTTTCAAAGTTTAATTCCTTCAAGAATGAGACAATAAACAAACCTTATGATTTTGTATGGAGAAGTACTAAATAAAAGTCACATACACCAAAGCACGTGATGAAGATGAAGAAAGTGTTGGCTTTTTATATCATGTTTCTATGCAATACGAAAGTCATAATTCATCTCCAATTAAAGTTGATAGAGATTTGGAGGATATCTCATGGTGTCACCATATATATTTTAATGATAGAGAACTGCAAGAAGCTGAAGGCACTAAAGACTCGCCACCCAAGGGGTGAAAACCAGTGACGCATTAAAAGAAGAAACCTTGGAACTGATGAAGATACCATAACCCACTTATGTAAATGCCTTACTTGTAGCTAATGAATAAAGGTCATGTTTTGACTTACTAAAAATGTATAAGGATATATTTTCATGGAGTTACAAGGAAATACCTAGCCTAGATCCAAATGTAGTAGTCTATCATCTTGCGGTAAAGAAAGGGACATGTCCTATCAAGCAAACGCAATGACATTTAAGGCCTGAATTGGTTATTTTCATTGAAATCAAAGTTAACAAGCTTATCAAAGCTGGATTTATTCATGAAGTTAAGTGCCCTACATGGATTTCAAGCATTGACCGTGTGAAGAAGAAGAATGGGAAGATTCAATCTTGTGTTGACTTTAGGGATCTCTATAATGCATGCCCTAAGGATGAATTCCCGCTTCCCATCCCAAAAATCATGATCGATGATACTACTAGGTATGAGGCAATGCCTTTTATGGATGGATCATCCGTCTATAATAAGATTTGCATGTCACCCAAGGATGAGGAGATTATTGTATTTCAGACTCCTAAGGGTATTTATTTTTATAAAGTGATAGCTTTTGGCTTGAGGAATGGTGAATATACATACCGAGGAGCCATGAAAAATATATTCAACAACATTCTTTAGAAAAATATTGAATATTATGTTGATGACTTGGTCGTAAAATCAAGAAAAAAAGGTGACCATTTATAAGACTTGAGGATGGTGTTTGATCTTCTACGAATGTACCAACATAGAATGAATTCTCTAAAATATGTATCTGGGGTTACCTCTGGAAAATTCCATGGTTTTATTGTATTCCATCGAGGGATAAAAATTGATCAATTCAAAGTAGATGCAATCCCAAAGATGCCCGATCCAAGAAATATCCATAAATTAAAAAAATCTGTAAGAAAAGTTGGCATATATTAGGAGGTTTATCTAAAATCTAGCAAAAAAGTGTCAACCATTCAGTCACCTTATAAGAAAGGGTTTTCTTTTTGAATAGGATCAAGCTTGTAGTAATGCCTTTGAGAATATCAGATCCTACTTGATGAAACCACTATTTTTAGAAGCCCTATTCCCGAAAAGCCATTAATACTTTACATATCAGCAAACAAAAGTTCACTGGGAGCACTTTTATCCTAAGAGAATAGCAAAGGGGAAGAATATTACCTATACTACATGAGTAGGAGGATGGCACCAAATGAGTAAAGTATTTGCCGATTAAAAATTTGTGTTTGGCCTTAGTCTTCTCCATTCAGAAGATGAAGCACCATTTTCAAGCTCACATTGTTTGTCTTATTTCTAAGGCAACCCCTATCAAGTTTGTGATGTCAAGACCTGTCCTTTGTGATCGATTCATAAGGTGGTACCTTTAGTTTCAATAATTTGAGATTGTGTACATTTCTCCAAAGGCTGTGAATGGAAATAATTGGCAAATTTACCAGACCATTTGATACCTAATGATTGGGAGCTAACTAATGAGCTACCTGATGAAGATACCATGGTTGTTGAAATTCATCCACCCTAGAAAATGTATTTTGATGGTGCGTTGCATCATGAAGGAGCTAGTGCTAATGTAGTGTTATCACTCCTCAAGTGAAAGTGTTGTCGTATTCCTTTATGTTAATACAATACTACTCCAATAATATTGTGGAGTATCAATAACCTATACTCGGTCTTGAAATGATGTTTGATATAAAGTAGTTACAACTAAAAGTATTTCGAGACTCTGAGTTGGTGATCAATAAGTTGGTAGGGTACCTATGAGCTTAAAAATCCAAACCTGTATTCCTATTATGACTATCATAGAAATTGATTGGATGGCATGGCGATGTGACTCTTTAATATGTTCCAAGAAAGAAACACAAGAAGGTTTCTGCTTTAGATATTTTGTCTTCAACATTGAATTTGCCTGATCTAGCATAAATCACTACTTCTAAAAATGGATAGTCCACTGGAGGGGGATGAGGATAGAGATAGTAAGTTTGAAAATATTGTAGCTATTTCTGAACCTGAAAAGGTCAATGGGTGACAAACCCTTATTGTTATTTGTGTTACAATATACTTTCAGATGATCCAAAAAAGATTGAAATTCATCATCTTTCCCCTCACTTTCTTTATTACAAAGATACTTATATCGAAGATCATTCGAGGGAGTTCTCTTGCGTTGTTCAAAGGAAGAAGAGGCAAACTAAGAAATGGAAGAATCACACTTTGGTGTTTGTGGACTGCACCAATCTGGGCCAAAGTTTCACTTTCACATAAAGAGGATGGGGTACTACTGGCCAATAATTGTGAAAGATTGTTTGGATTTTGCTCGAAGGTGCAGAGCATGCTAATTCAACACAATTCTTTTACACCAATCTCCAAAAGTTTTACATCCGACTATGGATACTTGACTATTTGATGCTTGGTGATTGGATGTGGTAGGGCCACTACTGAAATATTCTGGTGGACACATGTACATCTTGACTGCAGTGGATTACTTCTCTAAATAGTTTGAGGCGGTAGCTCTCAAAGAAGTAAAAAAGAGAATGTTGCCAACATTATTCGACTAAATACCATCTATCATTTTGGAATTCCAAACTATATAATAATAGATAATGGAAAACACTTCTCTAATAAATTTATGGATAAGATCTGTGTGACCTTTTTGGCTTTAAGCAACATAATTCTTCAATATATTATGCTGCTGCAAATGGACTAGCTGAAGCATTTAACAAGACCTTGTGCAGGTTGTTATAAAAAGTCATCTCCAAATCAAAAAGGGATTGGTATGATAGAATGGAACAAGCTCTTTGGACTTTAGGATGACTCATCACACTTCGACTTAAGAAAATCCTTATTCTCTAGTTTATGGAACTGAAGCAGTCCTTCCACTTTAGCATCAAATACCATCGTTGCGACTGGATAGCCAAGAAGGACTCATTTAAGAATAAAATGCTCATCTACGTCTTAAAGAGTTAAGAGTCTCTTGATGAGAAAATATTGTAAGCTCAGTAGTCTTGAGTGTTATCAAGCTTTTCTTTCCGTGCTTTTTATAAAAAGGTTCGCCTAAGGTCCTTACAAGTTGGTGATCAAGTCCTTGCAATAAGAATACCAATTATCATATCTAATAAATTACGCAAAACGTTCATCTCAAAGTGGGATGGGCCATATGTTGTTCAAAAACCTATTCAAGCGGTGCTTACAAGCATGTAAATGTAGATGGCTTATGGATCGGTCCCATCAATAGGAAATTATTGAAGAAGTAATACCCTTGAAGGAAGATGTCACTCATTAAGGCACGAGGTTAGACTACATGTCACTCATGTCACGCAAGAGTATAAACTGTGTACGACTCAAAAAAATGTCTGCTAGATTGAAAACTTCAAAAGTGGCAGCCTAGAAAAAGTTAGGAGCAAAATAAAAAATAATTAAAGTCTTCTAGGCCGAAAACCTCAAAAGAGGTGGCCTAGGAAAAAGTTAGGACACAAAAAAATCATTCTTTTGGAACTACGCTATGACTTGATCCTTTTCACCGAGGCACGTAGGCGCTTAGAGTTTCATTCTAAGTTCAGTCATATATGTAATCAAATTTGTGGCACTATAGGAGGATTTCTGGAAGAACAGGTAGTTTATGAGTCAAAATATCTAAGTTCAAGATAATGATTTCATAGGTGAGAGTGTGCAAAATAGATGAGATTGAGCTTGGTAGAATCTAAGCAAACTTCGAAGGAAAGTCTTTACAAATTCGTGAATCCATTGGCCATAATTTTGGTACATGTCATAGTTCTTGGAATTCTCTACCCCAAAAAATAAGAAGCACATAATTTTATCCACTCAAACTTCAAGTTATGGATTTTATACTGCAAATATACAGATTTAAGAGAGATGAGCTCAAAAGACTTTGAGCCAACTTCAAAGTAAAATCTATACAAATAGATGAATCCATTTTCTATAATTTTTGTACCTATCATATTTATTGGCATTATTTATCCAACAAAATAAAAAACATATAATTTTTCTACTCATACCTTGAGTTATGGATTTTATACCACAAACACGCGGGTTTGAGGAAGATGGGCTTGGGAGAATTTGAGGCAACTTCAAAGGAAAATCTATTTGATGGCCATAATTTTTGTACATATACTACTTCTTGACACTCTTTTAATAAAGAAATAAGAAGAGAATGATTTCATCCCTCCTACTCCGAGTTATAAATTTATTTTAATGGGATGGCTGCACAAAATAATAAGATTAAAATTCCAGATTTCTAGCCAACTTCAGAAATTAGTTCTCGTTAACCCAAATGGATTTTGACCTGATTTTTGGATATGTTGTATCCCTTAAAGTCTAGTTTCCAAAGGATCCAGTTTCTCATTATTTGTGTACCACTACTTCAAGACGTGAACATTTGGTGAAATAGAAGAAATCTATCACAAGATTTATAAGATCTTATCACTAACTTTAGGAATCAGTTACCATCAATTCAAATAGTTTTTTGAATAATTTTTTTAATATGTTGCATATTTTAAGTACTAATTTTCAAAGGATGAAGTACCACATAATTTGTATACCACTACGTCAAGATGCGGATGTTTTGGGGAAACCAAAGAAATCTGTTAGTAAATTGATAACATTGTATTGCCAACTTCAGAAAACAGTTTCTATTAATTTGGATGGAGTTTTGGCATGATTTTTTACTATGTTGTAGAATTAGGAGTCTAGTTTGGAATGAATAAATTTTCTCACTATTTGGACATTCCTACGTCAAGATGAGAATATTTTGGTGAAACAGAACCAATTTGTAGAAAATGGATGGAATTGTATCACCACCTTCAAAAATCAGTTCCTGTCAATATGAATGGATTTTTTACCTGATTATTGGATATATCATAGGCTTGGAAGTATAGTTTTCATATAATTAAATCTTTAGTAATTTGGTAACTCCACCATCAAGATGAGGATGCTTTGGTGAAGATACACGAATCTGTCAGAAAATGGACGATTGTATTGCCAACTTCAAAATTCTATTTCCACCCACACAGATAGATTTCTGACTTGATTTTTGGGTATGATGTAGCCTTCGATTTCTAGTTTCCAAAGGATTAGGTTTCTCATTATTTAGACGCTTCTACGTAAAGACGAGTACATTTTAGTAAAGCTGCATAAACTTGTTAGAAAAATAGGGCAAATTCATAATAATGCATAAAAAGATATCAAGATCCAGATAAAATTTAAAGTGAGATGATCCATGATGAACTATAAGTCACCATTTTTATTTCTTAAAAAAAAAAGAAATACTTTATCATGATAAGCAGAAAAAATCCTAAGCAAGAATATAACCTATAAAAAAGGTGTGAAGTTGATGATTTGTTGGTGACTATCTAAACAATCTCTTCTAGTTGAGGGTAATTTCTCTATTTAATCATCAGAAAACATGTGATTTGCCTCAAGGGTATGAATTTCTCCCTCCACCACGGTAATGCCCTCTTGATTTTGGACAACTTCCCTTTGATATTTGTTAAGGAGTGTAATTATCTTCTGTTTCTTGGTGGCCAAAGCTATTAAATCCTTCTCTACGTTTATAAGAGTTGTATGAAGCATCCCTATGGATCTATCCAACTTTTCATTCTCCAGAACTGCATTGTCGAGATATTATTGTGCATTAGAAAGAGACTCTTAGTGTGATTCCTTAGTCATATTTGATGATCTTAAGGCATTATATTCTGTGTATTCCTTGACAATGTTCTCTACAAGACCCTTCATAGTAGAACTATCAATAATGTTGACTTTTTTAATCTCCTTAAAAGTCAAAGCAATGCTAGACTTAAATTTCTCAAGGCTAACCAAAGAAACCACAGAAAAGTTTGTAATACATTCACAAAAGGCACTCCATATCTCAGAAACAAAAGTTAATTTAAAATGAGAAATAGTCCCTTGTGGATCAAAAGTCGAAGCACTGGGCTGCAATGGCCATGATGAAGGCTTGGGTGATTTTTGGTATATACTCTGGTGTATAACAACTTTAGCAGCATTAATAGTTGGTTAGGAGAATTTCCTGTTATCCATAGGAGCAAAAGATAACCCTCTATGTGAGACCAATTCTATTGAAGGTAACTCTCCATTAAGTGAAGAGTGGGAGCTCTTTGCATCCACATCAACTCCATTGAGATTTGTAGCATAGCCTATGATTATATCACCACCCAAGTCATCATTGCATAACTCCAGAAGATCCAACCGGACAAAAAAAGAGAACAGCAAAAGAAACCATCAAATTTTTTTGGCAAAATAAGAAAGACTTCCTATTTGATATAAATAAAAAAGGAAAAAGCCATTGTAATCATGATTATCTATTGAGAAATAAAATCAATCTATATTTGTATAAGAGAAGAAAAGGGGAAGGAATTTTACTCTTTTTGCTAATTCAGATAATAACTCCAAATTTGGGTCCACATCATCAATGATAATGTAATCTAAAACATCGATACCGCAATGACAATCTTCTAGCTCATTTGCCTTTCTTTTGCAATGATTACAGTAATGATACTCACTCTCTACTAAACTAGAAGGTGTGTTGGTCTTCCCAACACTATTTGGAAATACAGGCATATGAGTATTTTTGCCATAAATAGTCTCAAGGTTCAATATTTTGTTAGCGCCTTGGTCTGATGAAGCTAGCAACTCCTTTTGATTGCAAGGATTATTAATCACTTTGAGAGTAGTAGTAGTTTCCTTGTAGTCAAATACAAGATGCCTCATTTTTTTTTTCTGGAAAGTGCATCGCTTTTGAAGTTTTGGACTTATGAAAGGGCTTGGAAGCTTTCGGAGTATCATTGAGCTTCACCTCAGGCTTGGAAGAAGAATGCCACTTATATTTCAATTTATTCAAACCTTTTTTAGAAGATTAAGTGTATGATCTTTCCTCAAAATTTTCAAAACATTATATGGGATCCTCTTTGAAGGGTTCATTTGATGATTTGGCCACTAATCTGCATATTTATGATTCATTAAAGGCACACTTTCCAATGAGTGCAACGGAATAATAAATTTTGAAGACGTGTCAAGACGAATGGATAAATCTCAAATTTGAACTAACTTTAGCTATGTTCCATCATAAGGCTTCTCTATAATATCTCCGAGGATGTATTGACAAAACACAAATTGTGGACTAAATCAATTAGAGCTATAAGATTCCATGATAGGGTCTTAATCATGACTAAGAGTGACGTAGTTATAGTAATGACTTATGATAAATTCATTCCATGAGTTTAAAAATCAACCACTATCAGTAAAATATAAGTCCTTATTTTGCAGCACCGCTAAATGATGATGGCGTAACAAAATTGAAACACTTGGCCATCTTCTCACCAGAAATCCTGCAGCTTCCCCAACTCAACTAGGTCTCCATGAGTAGGACTCTGGCCATAACATAATCGACAAATCCAAGATGTACTCTTACAAGTAAAAAGATTGCATAGGGGTATAGTCCGGTGTGAATAATTAGCACGATGATGGGTCCCTAAATCCCGTAGCCAGCTATATATATGCATAGTGTATGGGGAACATAATGTTTTTCGCAATTAAGTTCAGCAAAGAGTAGATTTTCCTCAATCCATAATATATACTCACAAGAATCAAGACTGCCAGAGAGAATTTCTCTCCATAAGCCATCAAACTTACAACCTTGAAAATGCTAGCACACACGCAGTCAAGTTTTTTACTCAAAGGAATAAACTTGAAAAGCTAACAAGTAAGAAAATCTTCCAAAATAGTCTCATCTCTAAGTGACTCTTCCACACCTAACTCAGCAAAGGGGGCATTCTCCTCGCCTGTCTGTGGAAGGAAGTCCATGTCAATATGTACAAAACAGTTGTGATTCAATCTTGGCTTTGTGGTACAACTATTTGAAACCTTTTGCAGAGGCTCATCATATCTATTTGATGCTATAAATCAGAACACTATCTGACATGACCCAAAATAGGGCCTAGTCATGTCGGGCATCTTAAGCCCAATCAGGACCGAAGACCACCCCCAATACCCAACCATAACTGCACTGCACCTTATGTTGAATGAATTTCGAACATATAAAAAGATAAAACAATAATAGTTTAAGGACATTAAATAAAGTCTATAATCATAATCCAACAACCTCAACCAGATATCCAATTGGTGCTAACCCTAATACCAATACCAATACCAAATCTTACACTAATACTGACACCACTCATGCTCATAGTAGTCTAAGAAAGATTCTATCCAAATCAATAACAACTGGTTAGGACATGCCCTAGACCATAGCCAAAACCAAAACAAAGAAATAACAAAAATAAAAAAAGTCCATAGCATGAAATGGAGTATTCAGAGTATGTAAGCTCACCACTTTAGTCTGACTCAAAGCTGTCCATGAATCCAAGTTACTGAGCAGAAGGAATGGTAGTATGATTAGTTCCTGCATTGCGTGGGGATACAGTGCCCGAAGGTGAATAGCGAAGTGAATGCTAGCATATACTCTGGGATAATATAAAATAATGCCAGTAATTCAAAAGCAAATGAGTTAACCATATACAATCACCTATATACATATATATCATACCGATAAAGGGAACCGGGTTTTGCATGCATTTAGAACCTTAACCTGGTCTGAGTAGCTTGACCTTCCTAAAACCACCCACGGGCTATATGGGTTTAGCTCCCCTGCTGAAAGGGCCTCAGTTCATGTTAGTTGAACTATCTAAGAAAATGACTAGTACATCTCCCAAAATATAAAGTGTGGCATCATGTACACGGTCACCAAGACCACCTCACATCGTCAAACATGAGTTTCTAGTGTTGGCCCCTGGGACCCTAGGAATTAACCATTGATATCGTCATACCAAAATTAGAGTGTGTAAGTCTATCCTTTTGTTCCATACCAAAACCATTAAACCAAGTTGACTCTAAGGTTTCAAATTAAACATAAACCATGGCCACCAAGGCATTTCCAAACCATTTAAAATCAACCAGACCAATTTAGGTTCCTTTACCTTTTATGTAATGCTAAGATATCAAGAGTAGTCAAACAATTAAAAAGTCCTTCTCATTGGACTTTTAACAAACAAGTTGAGGGCAAATAAGTTTCAAAACCATAACCAATTGATTTGGGGGAATCCATAATACCTCGAAATCCATTTACCATTAACATGCATCCCATAATGTCCAAATCATACTAAAAGCATGAAAAAAATATAATTAAACCATGAGAAACACTATTCAATAATGAACATCCAAAACCCCCAACCACTATTTCAAACCATAACAATATCATGAAAATCATACATTAAAACACATTCTCTTAGTAAATAACAACAAGAGAGGAGTAACATGCTTTAGACACCAAGGAAGATAGAGAGAATCGCTCTTGAAAGCCCTTAATTGATTGTTTTGAAGAAACCTAGACTTTTCTCGAACTAAGAGTTTGAGAGAGATTTTAAGAGTATTTGATTGAGAATAATAGGTTAATAAAGTACCAAAAGGTATTTTATGTCATGGTATCAATAGGAGTTACAAAGGGGGAAATGTCTAGAATACCCCTAACTTAAACTATAAAAATACCACAGGTGGTTACGAGTTGACCCCTTGACTTGTGACCACAATGTACGAATCGTACCATGGAGTCATCACCAAGACAATGAGTTGGACACCCATACACTATCCACTATAAGACTCCTTGACCCTCACTCGTGACCAGACCATATTACTCATATGGTCCGATCGTACCCAAGATAGAATCCAAAGGGATTGACACTGGACAATATCAACTTGTCACAACGACTCATAAACTATCCTTACGGCTCTTAGTGAGCCACTAATACTTAGATATAAGTCAAGTTACTAAGTTTCTGATTTGATGAAGGATCGTCCAAACGACCCATCACTACACCTAATGACCTGTACCACCAAATCGTAACCACAACAGAAACCCAACCACCATCACTGGACACCTTATGAGTTGGGCCTCCTGACTCATACCCGCATCATAATACTCATATGATTAGTCATTACAAGAATAGTGAGTTCAAAGTTTAGAAAATTTCTAATGGCCAAAACCCAGATGTTTGTATTCTACCCTACTTGGATCATTCATCCTCGAATGATAGAACTAGGTAGTACAACCACGATTTGGACTCTGTACATCTCTACTTTACCTTTAACTAAGTTAGAAAACAAAGATGCCAAGAAAATCAATCTTTTCTTTAACTAAGTGAGAAAAAAAATGTTAATAACAACACATACCTTACATATGAATTTTTGGAGAAGAAAATAAGAATATATACTTGGACTTCATGTCCTCTTCAGTTTCCCATGTGGCCTCTTCCACCTTGTTGTTCCTCCATAGAACCTTCACCAAGGCCACATCCTTAGTCTATAACCAATGAACCTACTGATATAACATCTCAACTAGGATCTTTTCATAAGATACAGAATCCAAAATACCAATATCCTTGATAGGTATAATTTATAATGGATCGACAATACACTTACATAGAAACATGGAATACCTGGTGAATGGAGCTCAAATTAGAATGCAACTCCAACTGATATGAAACATTAACAACCCTTCTCCAAACCAAGCATGGACTAACATACTGGGGACTAAGATTCCCCATCTTCCCAAATGCACCACGCTCTTAATGGGAGACACCTTCAAGAACACGCTATCCCCAACCTCAAATTAGAACTTCCTTCGTCTCAAATTTGTATAGAAATTTTGGTGACTTTGGGAAACCTTAAGTCTATCTTGAATCACCTTCAACTTCTACATGGCTTGGTGAACCAAATCTAGGCCAAATATCTCCGCCTCACCAACCTCGAACCACCCAATAGGAAATCTACACCTTCTACCATACAATGCCTCAAATAAAGCCATTCTAATGCTAGAGTGGTAGCTATTATTAGAGGAAAACTCTATAAAAGGTAAATGCTCATTCTAACTACCACCATAGTCAATCACGCAAGCTCTAAGAATTTTCTTCAACATCTAAATAGTTATTTTTGCTTGACCATCTGATATGGGTGAAAAGCTATACTAAGACTCACCTTAGTCCCCAAATTTTTCTGAAATGACCACCAAAAGTGAGATGAAATCTCTTGGAGGTACAACGTTTTTCTAAAGAGAGAGAATACAAGTAATATGGGAGTAATATTTAGCACTGATTGGGCATTCGTCTAAGGAGACATTCCCCAGAACTATAAGCCAACATAGGTTCAGCTTATTCCTAATATGGATAAAGTTATAGATAGTGATTATTTTAGATTAAGTCATATTTCGATGGCAGAGGTAGGACGAATCCCCCCAACATGAGCTTTTCCCTATGGGGGATAAGACATTGTACACCATGATAGCTCACATAGTGTATGTTGGTTAGAAGAACCTTCCAATAGAAACAATAAAAGTACAACTTTTAGATCTAAGTGTAATGGATCACAAATTTTATCATTATGCTTTACTACTCATGTTTATGATTTTAAAGCTTTGCTTTATTTAAGCCCAAGGTGAGTTATTTACACTTGGCATGCATTATTTAAAAGTATATGAATATATTAAGTTATTTTTTACATATGCATTCACCCACATACTCAGTACATTCCAGAAGTACTGATCCATATATATGTCTATGTGCTACATTGTCCTATAATGTAGGTACTAGTTGTAGCACACACATAATATCAGATAGTGTGCAGTTTTCACTTAGTAGGTGATGAGTTCCTTGTTATTCAAGGGTTTGAGTCAATCATAGTTCAAGTAGCATCTTATTTTTTGTATTTAGTTATATTAATTTGAGATAGCTGGGGGTCATGACCCGACTACCTATAGTCAAAATTAGTAGAGGCTTCATAGACAGTCAGTATAGTTGATGCATTCGATTTCAATTTTGTTTTGTATAACTAAAGTTGTAATTGTTTGTAATAGCCTTATTTTAAAGATGTTCATCTAAAGACTTTCTTTCCACTTCTAACTTTAAGTTTTATGTATTTTATTCAGTTGTTCACGAAAACATGAGTTAGGTACTTTTACCACCTTTGGTGCTCACTGCCCATGGTATGACTTTATTTTATCATTATCCAGTATAAGGGTAAGCTTGGGATCAGTTGTGGTCTTAAGCACTGTGTGGTGTCTAAGGGGTAGTCTCGTGGCGTTACAATAAACCTTTAGAAACCCTAGTTGTTCTTTACTTGTGGAATTTGAGAGAGTAAAGATTAGTTTATGATTGTTAAAATGATGAAAAGAACCCTCTTTAGGTATTTTATGGTCGTGGGTTTTAATTGGGAAAGAGGGAAATGAAAAGAATGCCCTCACTTAAAAGTGCAAAAAAAGACACCCAGTCATTATGGGTCATGTGCCGACTCGTGATGTCTGGTTATGATTCGTCACAACGACTCGTGGTCTGCAAAATACTAGGGAAATACATGTTTAATTATGATTCATACCTCATGAATCATACTTAATCATTACGACTCGTAATGACCAGTCATAGTCTGCACAGTAGCTCTGAGACCCCTAACCAATTTTGGTCACGAGCATACCCTACAAATCATGACCAGAGCTTACGACTCGTAGAGTCCTATCGTTATTACAATAATACCTTTTGGCACTTATATTAGATTGCTTACGCTTGCACACCATGACTCATAATAAGTCATTATGATTCGTTAGGTACCAATCATGATCAGGACAAAAACTTAGGGAACCTACATTGGTTTGGATATGGATGATACTCGTATAGAGTCTTCACGACTTGTTAACAAAGTCGTAACTTGGGCAGTGAGCACCAAAGAAGAAATTTTAGAGTCCAAAAATGTGGGGTGATACATTACCCTCCCTCCTAGGATCATTCATCCCCAAATGAGGAGCTAAGGCATCCATTAGCACGAATGTAAGACTGGAGTGCAATCACAAATCCTTTAACAAAGTCAAAAAACAAAAAGAATAGGGAAGCACATACCGTAAACACAATTATCTAACCTGAGGAACAAGAATAGATACTTGGACTTCATGTCCTCTTCAGATTCCCAAGTAGCTTCTTAAACCTTTTTGTTCCTCTATAGGACTTTGACCAAAGCCATATCTTTTTTCCTCAAACGACGGACTTGCCTATCTAAAATCTCAACTGGGATATTCTCTTAAGACAAGGAATCTATAAAACCAACACTCTCAATACGCACAATCAAAGAAGGATTTCCCACACACTCTTCAATGTTGAAACATGGAAAACTAGATGAATGGAACCCAAACTCAAAGAAAATTCCAATCATAAGCAACATTACCCACTCTTTTACAAATCTAATATAAGACTATATATCGAGGAGCTTCCCTTTTTTCCCAAACCTCATCACTCCCTTCATAGAAGACACTTTCAAGAACACCAAATTGCCAACATCAAACTCCAACTCTCTTTACTTCATATCCGCGTAGGACTTTTGGTGAATCTGAGTAATCTTAAGACTATCTCTAATCACCTTCACCTTTTCCATAGACTGATTAACCAAATCAAGACCAAACTACCTAGTCTTCCCAACTTCAAGCCATCCAATAGGAGACCTACACCTCCTACCATACAAAGCCTCGAATGGAGCCATCTAGATACTCAAGTTATAACTATTATTATATCTAAATTAAATAAGAGGAAAATTATCTACCAAATTACCTCAAAAATCGGTCACTCTAGCCCTTAGCATATCCTTCAAAGTTTGAATAGTCCTTTCTGCTTGTACATTTATCTAAAGGTAGAAAGAAGTGCTAAGGTTCACCTTAGTCCCCAAACCTCTCTTAAATAACAGCCAAAAGTAAGAAGAGAACTGTGTATGTCTTTTCAAAATGATTGAAATTGGATCACCATGCAACTTGACGATCTCCTAAATAAACAACTCAGCAAAATCCTCTCTAGAGAAAGTAGTCATCACAGGAAAAAATTGAGAAGACTTAGTTATCCTATCCATGATGACCTAAATCAAATCATACTGATTCTAAGATCGCACACGACCAATAAAATCTATGTTGATCATTTCTAATTTCCACATAGACAACTCATTCTCTTGAGACAACCTATCGAGCCTCAAGTGTTAAACCTTGACTTTTTGACAAACCATGCAATTAGCCACAAAATTTCCATATCTTTCTTTGTATTTCTCGACCAATAAATCTCCTTCAAATTATGATATATCCTTGTCAATCTCTAATGAATCATTTACCTCGAATTATGAATCTCATCCAAAAGTTTTACAACTCGAGGATATCCCCTAGTCGCGATAATAGTGCTTATGGTCACAAGTGACCACAAGCTAATCCATGAGCTGGTACCTGCTATGAGCACTGTGTAAAATAGTAATGAAACAACATATGCAAAAGATACTCTGATAAATTAATATAAATCTGGAATACTAAAATACAAAATACTAAAATATGTAAAACAATAGATAAAAACTAAAAGTAATTGACTGATTATCTAGCTGATTATCTGATTTCTTTGAAAGCCTCTAAATTGTTAGAGGAGTTGATGGGATAGACCCCCAACTAACTCTGACTAACTGAATATAAGAAAGTACTGGAGTAACTAAAATAAATATGTTATGTCCTCGATGGATGAGGACTCACCACTACTGCTGTTGAATATTGCTGAGCTATCTAAGAGTGGTTGGGAAACTGAGAGTCCGAGCTTATATTATAAGACAACATAGTGCATAGAAAAGTATATGGTCAGTACATTGAATATATTGGTATATAAGATGAGGACTGGCTAAAATGCATGGGAATAACTAAGCATAAATGTATGATCATATAACAACTATGAATGCAAGACCAAGTATAAATATGTTTCTAAGATAATTTGTAAACTGAATAACTAAAATCTGTATAACTGAATAACTGAGGTTTTGCACACTTGGTCAAGAAAACCTAAACTAAACTATACTAAATACTATACTAAGACTGTGGAAGGTATCATGCAACAAACATGCCCTTATTTAAGCTAATGAGGGTCCAACCTATAACCCCAATTGGAAGGGTTCAGTACTGTGCCATGAGTACTAATACTGGCTGTGCAGATCCACTAATCTATGGTCCCGAAGGACTAGGAAGTTAGTCCTAAACTAGAGGATGACACCTAAGATTGTGTCAGTCCTAAACTAGAGGGTAAAATCTCATAATCCTATATTGGCTACATAGTTTTGGAGCATAGAGACTTCTACTGAGGACCTAGTCCAGGCTGGTGGGTGAGCCCTCATCCCTAGGTTCGCTCTGTGCTAAATCCTACTCCCAACTGAATAACACTGGTATGGAACTAGACTAAATTCAACTGAATTTTATTTATGATAGTGCTCATCATGATCATAACTACTGACTGAATGATAATACTCATGGTTTAACTGAAATTATTTTTGAGATATTGAAATCACGTAAAATAACAAAGTATCGGGTGTTCATAGCACACCAGCACTAAATAATAATAAAATACAATATCAAACTTTAAATACAGTAGTATGAAATCATAGTTCAAAAAATCAAAAAACATGGGCATTTTATAAAAATGTAATAATCATAAACTTGGACATGGGAACATGTTAAACATGAGGAAAACAATATGATTACGTGGATAAATTCATAACTTGAGGGCTATCCTAAAATCAATTTATCATGACATGGGAATTGCAACACTTGAAGCATGATATGACTCATTATACTTGAAAACAATTGTAACCATATCTTGAAATTGAATTAAAAAGAAATTTATGGAGTTATTTCATCAAGAACAGGTATAAACTCATAAATTAAACCAAAAGAGGATTTTGGGCTCCATGGGTGAAAGGGTCCCATGTGTGAATATCCCGCATACCTCACTGGATGAATTCTTGAAGATTCCTTGAGAATTTGCTGAACTTGAAGCTTGAGCTCCTTGATTTCTTGTGAAAGAATTAGGGTTTGTTCTTAAGAAGAAAGAGGCTTTTTCTTGAGAAGATTTATGAGTAAAAATATAAGTAATTCTCCTTGGGAGTCTAAAAGTAATGTTATGGATGAGTTGGGTGAAGGGAATTGACCCAAATAACCTTAAAAAGTCAAGAACAAAGCAGGACGAAATAGGGAGGGGCGATGCGGGATCTAGAGTGGTAGAGTAACTCAGTCGGCGCCTACCTTGTAGTGGGGGTCTAAACCGAGTGGCGCCCGCCTTAAAATGGGGGACAATAAGTGGAAACATCTGCTCATCCTAGTGGTGCTACTGGTTTTGTTTTCCAAACACACCCCTATGCTGGTCTAAAAATTCTAAAACTTACTCTAGACATACTTTGAACAACCCCGATCATGAATTAGCTCAAAAATCAACGTCTTGAGGTTGAGAAGAATAAAATAAAAATCATCAAAGTTTAGGGTTCTTGAAAATGACTATGTCTTTAACACTTAGTGAAATTTCCAAGTCTTGTACCCCTTAAACATGCAACTGTGAGCTGCATTAATCTAGGATCTTGAAGGGTATTACAATATCTCCCACTTGGGAATATTCATCCTTGAATGAGACTGGTTAGACTGAGACTACCAAGAAAACTAAGATCACGTACTGAACATGCATGGCTGGAAACATGATACATGAATTGAACTGGTTTTATGAATGCATGAAATGATATGATGATAGATGCATAGATAAAATAGGGAACTGCAAAGATTCATTTTGAGGAAAATCCTTACTTGATGCTGGATCTGAGTTTGCAGAGAAAAGATGAGGGTACTTGGTTTCACATATCTTCTTCTGCTTCCCAAATGGATCCGTTAACTGACTGATTCCGCCAAAAAACTTTAACCAAGGGGACTTCTTTGTTCCTTAGTTTATAGATCTGACGTTCAATGATCTCAACTGGAACTTTTTCATAAGAAAGGCTATACTTAACATCCATATCTTCTAAATGAACAACTACAACTGAATCACCAATACATTTCATTAACAAAGAAACATGAAATACCAAATGTGCTGATGCTAAATCTTCAGGCAACTCTATCTCATAAGACACCTTCCCATAACGACTCAAGATTTTATATGAGCCAACATAATAGTGGATGAGTTTCTCCTTCTTTCCAAATATCTTCACTCCCTTCATAGGCTAAATCTTCAAAAAGATCAAATCACTAGCCTTAAACTCAAGATCCATTCTCCTCAGGTATGTATAAGATTTTTGATGTCTTTGGGTTGTCTTCAGCCTCTCCCGTGTCAACTAAAATTTCTTTATCGCATAAAACACGACATTAGGACTTATCAAAGAAGCTTCACCTGCCTCAAACTAACCAATAAGAGATCTACATCTCCTTCCATAGAGAGCCTCAAATGGAACCATCTGAATACTGGAGTGATAACTGTTGTTGTAAGTAAACTCGATCAAAGTTAAGTGGTCATTTCAAATACCTTTAAAGTCAATAACACATTACCTCAACATGTCCTCTAAGGTCTGAATGGTCATATCTTCCTGACCATCTATCTGGGTATAAAAAGCTATACTGAGATAAAGTTTGGTACCGAGACCCATCTGAAAAGCTTTCTAAAAGTGAGAGGTAAACTGAATATCTCTATCTGAAATGATAGAAAACAAAATCCTATGCAACTTAACCAACTCCTTAATGTAAATCCTAGTATAATCCTCAGCTGAGTACAAAGTATGAACTGACAGGAAATGAGCTGATTTCATCATTCTGTATATAATGACCCTTATCAAATCATGTTGATAACACGTACGAGGGTACCCTATCACAAAATTCATATTCAACACTCCCCCTTCCAAGTGGGTCTGTTGAACTCCTATAATGTACCACTAGGCCTATGGTGCTCAACATTGATCATTCGAACACCTTGCCATAAACTCTGCAATATCTTCCTTCATACCACTCCACCAATAAATTTTCTGCAACTCACAGTATATCTTAGTGCTCCTGGATGGATCGAGTATCGCACGCCATGTGCTTTTGCAAGTATTCTCTTTCTTAATACACGAATACATGGAACACATAATCTACCCTAACATTGAAGCACACCATCTCCCCCTTGGGAGAAAACCTCTACTTTCTAATAGCTAACACAAAATCTCTAAGTACTGCTTGAACACCCTGTTCTTCAAGTCCATGAAATCTGCAAGGGCATTTGTTAGTCCAAAAGACATAACTAAGAATTTGAAATAACCATACCAAGTTTTAAAATTGTCTTCAGAATGTCATATTCTCTGACTCTAAGATGATGATAGCTGAATTTGAGGTCTATCTTAGAGAAATAGTTGGCAACCTGAAGTTGGTCGAACAAGTCATTAATTTTGGGGAACGAATACTTATTCTTGATAGTGAATTTGTTCAACTAATGATAATCGATGCACATCCTAGACAACTATCTTTCTTATGCACGAACAAGACTGGAGCACCTTATGGCAAAATACTGGGCCTAATGAAACCTTTTTAAAAAGATCTTTTAACTGCTCTTTCAACTTCTTGATCTTAGCTGGAGCCATTCTGTAGGGTGGAATAGATATAGGTTGGGTATCTTGAAGGAGATCTGTTCCGAAGTCAATTTCCATTTCTGGTAAAACTCTGAGAAGATCTTCAGGGTAGATATATAGAAATTCCCGTACTAATGAAATTGACTTGAAACTCAGAGTCTCAAAACTAGAGTCTTTGACTCGAACAAAATGGTAAACACACTCTTTAGATATCATCTTTCTTGCACAGGTATATGAAACAAATTAACCCCTAAACACTTTGGTACTACCCCTCCAATTAATGAATGATTCATTTGAAAACTAATATTTAATGACTCTATTTTTGCAATCAACTGAGGCATAACATGAGCGGATCTAATCTATGCCGAGAATGACATAAAAATCTATCATCTCTAACTCCACAATATCAATCGAGGTAACTTTCTCAGATACTATAACCAAGGAGTTCCTGTATACCCGCCTGGCTACAATAGAGCTACCTACTGGAGTAGATAGTGAGAAGGGTTCTTCTAAAGTTTTGGGACTGACACTAAAGTCTACTTCTACGCAGGGGGTCACAAAGAAAAGTGAAGCTAATAATGCATAAAAATGAAGATGAAAAACCTGTAAGTACCCATAACCACATAAGAAGAACTTTTCTAATCATTTCGAGGTTGAAGTACATAAAACCTATTATGATGCTACCTATTGGTTGCATTAAAAGTGGCACACTACTGAGTCGGGCGGCCTACTGGAGCTGATGAAAGATTAGACTGACCCTGTTGGCACAAATACTTTCCCCACCAAGCAACCACTGGATATTGTCGAACCCTGTGATCCATCTTGAAACACCCAAAACGCATATCACTACCTGCCTTACACACACCTTGATAATTCCTACCACATTTCCCATGGAGTGGATTCGTACGACTGCTATTCACATGCCCTGGGACTTAGAGCCTAGTGCCTGATCCTGACTGTCCTACCCAAACTTAGGCACCGGTGCACTAGCTAAAGATAGAGCTGGGGATGAAAATTTTGGATAGAACTAAGAACGATTACCACCCTCTAACCTTGGTTGAGAAAAGTTAAAACAACCTATTTTATCCCTCTTGTTCTCTCTCTCCCTCTCCTTATGATTCTTCTCATAAATCTACTGAGCATGGACCATAAGTCTAGATAAGTCCATCTCCTTAATCAACATAGCAGTCCTACACTCCTTGACCACGCTATGAGGTACACCAGACACAAACTTACTCATTCTAGACCTATTATCTGCCACCATGGTAAGAGCATACCTCACCAACTGAGTGAACTTAATCGAGTAATCCTTCACACTCATATTACCCTGCTTCAAATTAATGAATTCGTAAACCTTAGCTTCCCTCAATTCTAATAGGAAGAAACTGTCTAAGAAGGTCATGGAAAACTCCTCCCACTCAATAGTGCCTCCACACCTCAGTCTTTTTTCCACTGCTTAAACCAGGTGTGAGCTACATCCTATAACTAATATACAACCAACTCTGTAATCTCAGTCGATGTGATGCCCATAATATATGTCACCTTATGAATCATATCAAGAAACTCCTACAGATCCTCTTAAGACTTGAATCTCAAAAACAAAGTGGGATTCATCCGGGTGAAATCCCAAATCCTAACAACATTCGTATTTTCCACTGAATTAGCTGGGTCAACAGTTTGATGGTTGTTCTAAGAAAATATTTTAGGGGATAAGGTAGTGAAAGTAGCCTGGAATTCAGTGTGAGAGACATGCTAATTCAGGGGATTTTTCTAATAGGCGGTGGTGTGGCCTGATCCCCATTCCTTCTTTTGTTGTTTCTTCTGGGAGACATTGTCTGTAAACAAAACAAAGGATGAGTTCAAAAGAGATTTTAAATAGAGCATCATACTCTTTCACATGACATGAACAGTGAAAGAAGGGAAACTTTCCTCAAAACATTTCATAGTCTCTTGTCCATAAGTGTGGCATGCTTCATATCCAAGAACAAGACTCTACTCAACATGACTTTCAGGCTCCCTAAGAAACTCTAAAACCTTAGGCTCTGATATCAAGTTTTGTCATGACCTGAGGCTATTCCCTAGTCGCGACAATGGTGCTTACGGTCACAAGTAACCATAAGCTAACCTATGAGCTGGTACCTACTATGAGCACTGAATAAAATAGGAATAAAACAATATATGTATAAGATACTCTGATAATATAATATAAATTTGGAATACTGAAATACTAAAATATAAAATACTAAAATATCTGAAATAACTGATAAAAATTAAAAGTATCTGGCTAATTATCTGCTGATTGTCTGATTTGTCTGAAAGACTCTAAACTGTCTGAGGAGTAAATAGGATAGACCTCCAAATAACTCTAACTAACTGAATATAAGAAAGTACTGGATTAAATGAAATAAACATGTCATGTCCTTGATGGATGAGGACTCACCACTACAGCTGCTGAATGTTGCTAAGCGGTCTAAGAGTGGTCAAGAAACTGAGTGTCTGAACCTATGTTATAAGACAACATAGCATAAAGAAAAGTATACGGTCAGAACTTTGAATGTATTGTTATATGATATGAGGATTGTCTAAAATACAGGGAAATAACTGAGCATAAATTCATGATCATACAACATTTGTGAATGCACTACCAAGTATAAATATGTTTTTAAAATAATTTTTAAACTGAATAACTGAAATATATATAACTGAATGATAGAGGTTCTGTACACTTGGTCAAGTAAACCTGAACTGAAATATACTAAATACTGTATTGAGATTGTATGAGGTGTAATATAACTGACATGCCCCAATCTGATCTAATCGGGGTCCAACCTGTAATCTCAGTTAGAAGGATGTCAGTACCGTACCATGGATACTAAAACTAACTATGTGGATCCACGAATTTGATGTTACGAAGGACTAGGAAGTCATTTCTACGCTGGAGGGTGACCCCTAAAAGAGTGTCAGTTCTAAACTGGCGGGTGACATCTCATGATCCTATGCTGGCTACGTAGTTCTAGAACTTAGGGACTACTAGTAAGGACCCAATCCTAGTTGGTGGGTGAGCCCCCATCCCTAGGTTCACTCGGTGCTAAATCCTTCTCCCAACTGAATAACACTGGTATTGAACTAGACTAAATTCAACTAAAATTTATTTCTGATAGTGCTCATCATAATCATAACAACTGACTGAATGATAATACTTGTGGTTTAATTGAAATCATATTTGAGATACTAAAATCATGTAAAACAACAAGGTATCAGGTGTTCATGACCTACCAACACTGAATGATTATAAAATATGATATCAAACTTGAAATACTATAGTATGAAATCATAGTTCAACAAACCAAAACATAGGCATTTCATCAAATATGTAATAATCATAAACATGGATATGGGAATGCCTTAAACATTAGGAACATAACATGATTACATGGCTAAACTCATAACTTGAAGGATAAACCTAAAATCAATTTATCATGACATGGGAATTGCAACACGTGAAGCATGATAAGACTCAATTTACTTGAAAAAACTTGTAAACATAATTTGAAATTTAATTAACAAGATATTCATGGAGTTATTTCATCAAGAACAGGTATAAACTCAAAAATTAAACCAAAAGAGGATTTTGGGCTCCATGGGTGAAAGGGACCCATAGATGAACATCTTACATACCTCACTAGATGAATTCTTGAAGATTCCTTGAGAATTTATTGAACTTAAAGTTTGAGCTCCTTGATTTCTTGTGAAAGAGTTAGGGTTTATTCTTAGGAAGAGAGAAGGTTTTTCTTGAGAGAATTTGTGAGTAAAACAGAAAATAATGCTCCTTTGGAGTCCTAAATTTGTGTTCTGGATGATTTGCTTTAAGGGAATTGACCCAAAGACCCTTAAAAAGTCAAGAACAAAGCTGGACGAAATATGGAGGGGCATCCCAAGCTCTGGAGCCATAGACTAATGCGGGCAGTGCCCGTCTTAGAGCGGGGGACTAAAGGGGGAGGCGCCTTCTTATCTTGGTGGTGAAATTGGTTTGGTTTTCCAAACATAACCCTACACTCATCTAAAAATTCTAAAACTCTCCTGAGACATACTTTGAACAATTCTAATCAAGAATGAACTAAAAACTCTATGACTCAAGGTTGAGAAGACAAAAATAAACATCATTGAAGTTTAGGGGTCTTGAAAATGACTAAGTTTTCAACACTTAGTGTAATTTCCAAGTCTTGGACCCCTTAAACATGCAACTGTGAGTTGAATTGAGCTAGGATCTTATGGGGTATGACAATATCTCCCACTTAGGAACATTCGTCCTTGAATGAGATTGGTTTTAATGTAGCTACAGAGGAAACTAAGATCATGTACTAAACATTCATGATTGGCAACATGATACGTGAACTGAAATAGTTGCATGAATGCATGAAATGACATGAGGATGCATATCTGAAATATGGAACTGCAAAAAGTCAATCTAAGGAAAATCCATACCTGATGCTCAATCAGAGTTTGCAGAGAAAAGATAAAGGTGCTTTATTCGCATATCTACTTTTGCTTCCCAAGTGAATCCCTAAACAGATTGATTCCGCCAAAGAATTTTAACTTGGGGGACTTCTTTGTTCCTTAGTTTATGGATCTGACGATCAATGATCTCGACTAGAACTTTTTCATATGAAAGTCTATACTAAACATCCATATCTTCTAAAGGAATAACTACATTTGAATCACCAATATATTTCTTTTGAAATATCAAATATTCCGACGCCAAATCTCCAGGCAACTCTATCTTATATGCTACCTTCCAAAAATGACTTAAGATTCTATATGGGCTAGTATAACAGGGGATGAGTTTCCTCTTCTTGCCAAATCTCTTCACTCCCTTCATCGAAGAAATCATCAAATAGACCAAATCACCAACCTCAAACTCAAAATCCATTCTCCTCAGGTCTGTATAATATTTCTAATGGTTTTGGGTTGTATTCAATTTCTCCCATATCAACTAAACTTTCTCCATCACATCAAACACTACATATGGCCCTATCAAAGTAGATTTACCCTCCTTAAACCAACCAATAGGAGATCTATATTTCCTTCTATAGAGAGCCTCAAGCGGAGCCATCTGAATACATGAGTGATAACTGTTGTTGTAATAAAACTCAATCAATGGTAAGTGGTAATCCCAACTACCTTTAAAGTCAATAATACATGCACTCAACATGTCCTCTAAAGTATGAATGGTCCTCTTTTTCTAACCATCTATCAGAGGATGAAAAGCTCTACTGAGATGAACTTGGGTAACAAGACCCTTCTGAAAAGCTTTCCAAAATTGAGAGGTAAACTAAATACCTCTATTTGAAATAATAGACAATGGAATCCCATGAAAATTAATCAACTCCCTAATGTAAAGCCTGACATAATACTCAGCTGAGTACGAAATATGAACTAGAAAGAAATAAGATGATTTGGTCATTCTGTCTACAATGATCCATATCGAATCATGCTAACGACGCGTACGAGGCAACCCTATCACAAAATCTATGTTCTCCACTTCCCACTTACAAGTGGGAATGCTGAAATCCTGTAATGTATCACTAGGACTTTGGTGCTCAACCTTAACTTGCTAATAATTTTGATACCTAGCCACAAACTCTGCAATATACTTCTTCATACCACTTCAATTGATTTCACGCAAGTCACAGTACATCTTAGTGGCTCCTGGATGGATCGAGTATCTCATACCATGAGCTTTGGCAAGTATTCACTGTCTCAAGCCACCAACACACAGAACAATTAATCTACCTTGACAATGACGCACACTATCTCCCACTTGGGAGAAAATCTCTAATTTTTAATTTCTAATCGCCTCCTACAACTTAAACAAACTAGGATCTCCATCTTGCTTTTCTTTCACTTCAGCAACCAATGAAGATCCTGAACCATTTTGAACCCATACACTACCTTCAGTTAAATCTACCAAGCAAACACCTAATCTAGCAAGAAGATGAACCTCACTAACTAACTTTTCTTATCCTCCTCAACATGAGAAACATTGCCTATAGACAATCTAATAAGGGCATCTGCTACTACATTAGCTTTTCTCAGATGATAAAACACAATCACATCATATTCCTTGAAAAATTCAATCCACCTTCTATGACGAAGATTCAGATCTTTTTGCATGAACACGTACTGATAACTCTTATGGTCAGTGAACACATCAAATGAACCGCATAAAGAATTTTTATAGCAAAAACAACAGCTATCAACTTAAGATCATGGGTAAGACAATTCTTCTCATGGGGTTTGGGTTATCTAGAGGCATAGGCTATGACCTTACCTCTTTGAATTAATACACAACCAAGACTAACTCTGGAAGCATCACAATAAACTACAAATCTATCTGTACCATCTGGCAAGTTTAATACTAGAGCAGAAGTGAGTCGAGTCTTCAAATTCTAAAACTCTTCTTTCAAGAATCCAACCATTGAAATTTGACTTTATTTTAAGTCAATCGAGACACGAGGGATGCAATAAAAGAAAACTCTTCTTCAAACCACCTATAATAGCAAGCCAAACCCAAGAAACTCTTGATATATGAGAGAGAGATGCGTCTGGGCTAATTCCTCATTGCTTTGATATTTTGAGGGTTAACTCTAATGCCATTATCGAAAATAATATAGCCGAGGAGAGCTACTGATCTTTGCCAAAATTCACACTTACAAAATTTGGTGAACAACTAATGAGCATTTGTAACACAATTCTCAAATGGTCTGCATGATCATCTCACTACGAGAATAGACGAGGATATCATCAATGAAGACTATAAAGAATATGTCCAAGTACTGATTGAACACCTTATTCATCAAGTCCATGAAATATATAGGGGCATTTATTAGTCCAAAAGACATAACTAAGAATTTTAAATGACCATGTCGATTTCTAAAAGATGTCTTAGGAATGTCATATTCTCTGACTCTAAGTCGATGATAGCCGGATCTGAGGTCATCTTAGAGAAATAGATGGCACCTTAAAGTTGGTCTAATAAGTAATCAATTCTGGGGAGGGGATACTTATTCTTGACGATGACTTTGTTAGACTAATGATAATTGATGTATATTTTGAGAAAACCGTCTTTCTTATGCACGAACAAGACTAGAACACCCCAAAAGAAAACACTGGCCTAATGAAACCTTTATCTAAGAGATCTTTTAAGTTCTCTTTCAACTCCTTGAGCTCAGCTAGAGCAATTTTGTAGGGTGGAATAGATATAGGCTGGGTATCTGGAAGGAGATCTATTCTAAAGTTAATTTCCTTTTTGGGAAAAACTCCAGGAAGATATTCAGGGAACACATCTTGAAATTTCCACACTACTGAAATTGACTAGAGACTCGGAGTCTCTCCACAAACCTCTTATAATACCCAACTAAACCCAAAAAGCTCCAAATATTGATAGGAGTCGATGTCTAGGCCACTTCTTAACCACCTTAACTTTTTGTGGATCTACCATAATCCCCTCACTTGAAATAACATGACCCAGAAATATCAAAGCATCTTAAAAAACTTACACTTTGAAAACTTGGCATATGATGATAAGGAAATCCAAAAATTGCCTAAATACCCATTTCATCAGGTCCATAAAAATAGCTAGAATATTAGTTAAACTAAAAGACATAAACCACTACTCATTGTGACCATATCGAGTACCAAAACCAGTCTTAGGGATATCAACCTCTCTAATCTTCAACTGATTATAACCCAACCAAAGATCAATCTTAGAGAAATATCTACCACCCTAAAGTTGATCAAAAAAATCATCAATCCTGGGAAAATGGTACTTAATCTTCATAGTTACCTTATTAAACCATCGATAGTCTATACATATCTGAAGATACCCACCTTCTTATGCACAGCATGGGAACACACTAGGAAAGATGAAAACCTTATTAAGAAGATTCTTTAACTACTCTGTGAGTTCTTTTAACTCAGCCAGAGCCATTCTATATGGAGGGATTAAGATAGGATGGGTATTCGGTAGAAAATCGATCCCAAAGTTTATTTCCTTATCAAGAGAAATTCCAGAAAGATCACTGGGAAATACTTTAGGAAACTCATTGACTATTAGGACAGATTTCCATGAGAGATACTCAGAATTAGAAAACTTAACCCCAACTAAATGATATAAAAAACCCTTGGAAATTAAATTCTAAGCTTTAAGAAAAGAAATGAACTATAATGCCTCAAATTTGGTACCCAAAATGCCACACGGTGCTCATGACCCCGAAGGATTACAAGCTAACCCATGACCGATATCTGTACTAAGCACTACATAACATACTGTACAAATGCAAAATAAATGACTGAAGGGCCATAAGGTTTAAATATTTGATAAAACATAACATCTGAATAATACGATATCACCATACCAAAACTAAAATAACTGTTTGAACATGCTAGTATGAAAGTCTCTAAACTATCTAAAAACTGTGAGGTTGATGGGATATATCCCCAACTAACTTTGGACTACTAAAATAATAAAGTAAGAAAATAGTTATGCTATCCTCGAATGATGAGGTCTCATTGCTAGGTTGGTTGCTGAACGTCTGATCTACTAAGGACGCTCTGGAGCTCATGCTTTTGAACATATGGTATAACAAACCATAGAACAAATTCTTTAGTATGATTGAATATACTGGTATGCAAGTGAGGTAGGCTGAGTGCAAGGGGTTTATATGCATAAATAATACTAACTGACTGAATAACATGAACTTGAGAATACATGTATGAATACATAAACTGTAACTGACATCAGGATATTACTGAATATAAATACTGATAACATAAGTTTTGTATAACTGATATACTATTATCTGAATAATTGTCTCTGACAGTCCTATTTTTGATGGAACTAGCTGAGTTCCATACTAAACTAGGTGTCTATTTATAACAATCCTGAATTATGTAGAACTATTTGAGTTCTATTACTCAGACTAGGATTGAGACTGTAATTGTGGGGAGTAGTCATCTAACCGACATGCCCCAAAAAAGTTATTATAGCTGAGTTGGGGTCCAATATTAAACCCCAATTAGAAAAGTGTCAATGCCACGCCACTGGTAAGGACAAGCTATGGGTGGCCCTCATCTGACAGTGTCCCCAAAAGAGAATGGTGGGACCCTCATCTGGCAGTGTTAATCTACCTCATCAACCCTTATCTGTCAGTGTTACTATCTTAACCAACACTGGATACATAGTTCTGGAATGTAAGGATTGCTTCTAAGGATCATACCCTCAACTGACAGTGTGTGCCCTCATCCTTGGGTTTACTCAGTTCTAATTTCTACTCCCATCATAATAGACACTGAAACATGATTAACTGAACTAAAATGGACTTGGTTCAGTGAGTTCTATTGACTGGCGAAAACTACTGAAATTACTGAGTTACTTAGCTTTCTGAGATTATTGTGATTTCTGAGTTTTCCTGAGTCATGAGTCTGATTGAATTCTACTGAGCATGGTTTGACTGAGAGTATCTTGAAAACTAACACTGGCTTTAGGCACATAACTAAATTGTCGGGTAAAAGTACTCCTTGGACTCGATAGCATGAAACTGACAATACATGACACTTCCTGGACTCACGACCATAATCAACAATCCAAAATACAATTATTGGGCAATTTCATGAGGCACTTGATTATCATAGTTTGGTACATGAATAGGAAAACATATAAACATGTCATAATTTCATAGGCTAATCTTATGAATAATCCATCAAACAATTTCAATACATAACAACAACATAAAAGTCATTTTGAATATAAGGGTAAAACATGGTTCATCAATTTGGTCATAATTGAGTCCTAAAGCATGATTCTAGTTTTCTTGGACATTTTGTCAAACACATTGCATGCATAACCTGAGGCTTAGGCATATACGCTAGTTAATACATCATGGTTACTTTAATGAACTCTATTTAAAAGTTTCCAACCCACATACTAGAACAACTTTATGAAAAGTACATAAGGACTACAACTTGGGATTCATACAACCACATCAACATAATTAAAATTAACCCACCACATGCAAATCACAATTCATGAGTTTAAAAATGGGATTCTTGAGATTCATGGGTGAAAGAGACCCATGATTCATCACTTTAAATACCTGAAAAGTATGAATCTTGAAGGAAATTAAGTTTTCTTGAAGGTTCTTGAATGGTGATGTTTTGATTCTTGAGTTATCTTAAAGAAGGGTTTGAGTCTTGTTCTTGAGTTTTGATCTTTAAAGAAACCCTAAGTTTGATGTTATGAATAACTGACGAGTTATGTGCTTTGATTTGATGTAATTGGGGGCTAAAAAGGGTGGAAGAAGACCCAAAAAACCCTTTAAAACATTGTTTCAGTGCAGTTCTGGACAAAGTTGACAGTCTGGGTGATGGACCATAACTCTGGTGACTGACCATCACTCCAACCATTAATTTTGGGCCAGAAACAGAATTACTGCCTTATTTGAAATGGCTAGAGCAACGATCCATCACTGACTTGACGGTCCGCCAGCTTGCCCATCACTCCTGGGCAGGTTGAACAACTCTTAGTAAAACGGCTATAACTCTTTACATTGATAATGGATTTTGTGAAATTGGTATTATTGGAAATAAAATTAAATTATATATCAGTTGGTGGGTCTAGAGCTCAAAAATTTGTAGTATAACAAAATATATTCTCATTTGAAGTTGAATATACCAAAATCCTTCTCAAGAATTCAATCGGTAAGGGATGTTCTTCTATTGATTTGGATTCTCAGGGTATTAAAATACCTACCCCTTGGAATATTCATCCTCGAATGAGACTGACTAAGTTGAGATTTCTGATAGATTGAACTTACTTGAAGGACGTGAACATCTAAAACATATCTATATGACAGACATTACTGAGATTCATGCTTATCATACATATCTAATGCATGGTTTTATGACTGAGCTGATACATGAATCATGACTGAGAGTACTGATAAGTTGATAACGCATATCTAATGCATGAATACATTACTGAACTGACTCATAAGCAAGCGACTAAACATGTAAGGGAAAATATACAAGGTTTGAAATAAAACTGAGCATAGTTTGTAACTAAAGCTTGAATCATTAGCTAAATAAACTTAAGAAACGCTATTACCTTGGGATGGATTTGAATTAGTGGAGAAGAGGTTAGGATACTTGGTCTGCATATCTTCTTCTGCTTCCCAAGTAGCTCCCTCAACAGACGGATTCAGCCAAAACACTTTGACGAGAGAGACTTTTTTGTTCCTCAGTCTATGAATCTGATAGTCAAGAATTTCGATTGGGATTTCCTCATAGGAGAGACTATTTTGAATGTCTATACCATCAACAGGGACTATGATGACTGGGTAGCCTATGCACTTCTTAAGAAAGGAGACATGAAAGACTAGATGCACTAAAGCAAGATCTGAAGGCAATTTGAGCTCATAAGCTACTTTGCCAATACAACTGAGAATTTTTAAGGGACCGATATATCGGGAATTGACCTTCTCTTTTTGGCAAATCACTTTAATCCCTTCATGGTTAGATTTTTAAGTACACTTAATCAGCAATCTTAAACTCGAGATACTTTTTATGCATATCTGCATAAGACTTCTGTCTACTCTGAGCAGCCCAGAGACTTTCTCTGATCAACTGCACTTTCTCTAAGGCATCGAATACTATGTTAGGACCTATAACTGAGGCCTCACTAACTTCAAACCAAACGATTAGAGGTCTGCATCTCTACCTTAGAGAGCTTCAAATGGAGCCATCTGAAAGCTAGAATGATATCTGTTGTTGTATGCAAACTAAATCAAAGGCAAGTGATCATCCCAACTACCCTTGAAATCAATTACACACACTCCCATTACATCTTCTAAAGTCTGAATGGTCCTTTCTGCTTGGCCATCTATTTGGGGATGAAAGGCTGTACTAAGATGAACTTGAAACCAAAAACCTTTTAGAATGCTTTCTAAAAGTGAGAAGTGAACTGGGTACCTCTATCTGAGATAATAGACAATAGAACACCGTGCAATCTGACCAACTCCCTGATATAATGTTCAGCATAATCCTTAGCTGAATAGGTGGTATGGACTAGAAGGAAATGGATAATTTGGTCATCCTATCTATAATGACTCAAACTGAATCATGCTGGCGACGAGTACATGGCAAACCCATCACAAAGTCTATGTTCACTTTTTCCCACTTCCAAGTATGAATATTGAACTCCTGCATAGACCCATTAGGCTTTTAATTCTCTATCTTAACTTGCTGACATGTAGAGAACTTAGCCACAAACTCTACTATATCTCTTTTCATCCCACTCCACCAATAGATCTTCCATAAGTCACTGTACATCTTAGTGATTGCCTCAAGTCATCTACACTTGGCACACACAGACAATCCTAGCAACGTAATACACTATCTCCACCTTGGGAGAAAACCTTAACCTTTTGATCCTTGACTGACTCTTTCAACTTGATTAGACTGGGATCTATGTCTTGTTTTTCATTAACTTTAGAATCTAGAGATGGTTTGGAACTACTCTGAACCTATATATTACCCTCGGCTCAATCAACTAAGTGGACATCTAGTTTGGTAAGATGATGAACTTCCTGAGCTAGCTTCTTCATCGTGTCTTCAACATGTGCAACACTACCCATGGATAGTCTACTGAGAGTTTCAGCCACTACATTGGCCTTGCCTAGATGATAAAGGACACTCAAGTCATAATATTTCAAGAGCTTTAACCACCTTCTCTGATGGAGGTTAAGATATTTATAAGAGAATACATACTGAAGGCTTTTGTGATAGGTGAACACAACTACATGAACACCATCCAAGCACTACCTCTAAATATTTAAGGCAAAAACTATAACTGCTAACTCAAGATCATGAGTCGGATAATATTTATCATGGGGTTTAAGTTGCCTGGAGACGTAGGCTATGACCTTATCATGCTGTATGAGGAGACAACCCAAACCTACTCTGGATGCATTACAATACACTATAAACCCATCTGAACCATTTCGAAGAGCCAAAACTAGAGCTGAGGAGCGTTAAGTCTTTACTTCCTAAAAACTCTTTTTGGATAAATTTGACCACTAAAACTTGACTTTTTTCTGAGTCAATTTGGACATAGGGGATGCAATAGAGGAAAATACCTCAACAAACCATCTGTAATAGCCAGCCAAACCCAAGAAACTCCTGATATCTAATGGAGAGATAGGTCTAGACAAGTTTCTCACTACTTTGGTCTTTTGAGGATAAACTCTAATGCCATCACTAGAGATCATATGACCAAGGAATGCTACTGACCTTAGCCAAAATTCGAACTTAATGATTTTTGTGAACAGTAGATGATTTCTGAGAGTCTGCAATACCATTCTAAGATGGTCTGTATAATCATGCTCACTATGAGAAAAAAAAGAATAACATCTATGAAAACTATGACAAACGTGTCCAAGTACTGCTTGAACACACAGTTCATTAAGTCCATGAAAGTTGCTGGGGCATTGGTAAGACCAACGGACATAACTATGAATTTGAAATGACCATACCAAGTACGAAAATCTATTTTTGGAATGTCACATTCTCTGACTCTGAGCTAATAATAGCCTGATCTGAGGTATATCTTAGAATAATAGCTAGCACCCTGAAGTTGATCGAACAAGTCATCAATTTGGGGAAGTGGATACTTATTCCTGATGGTGACTTTATTTAGCTGACAATAGTCTATACACATTCTAAGAAAACCATTTTTCTTGCGCACGAATAAGACTGGTGCGCCTCATGGGGACACACTGGGTCTGGTAAAACCCTTATCTAGGAGATCCTTCAACTATTCTTTCAATTCTCTAAGTTTTGTTGGGGCTATTCTATATGGTAAAATAGATATAGGCTGGGTATCTGCAAGAAGATTAATGCCGAAGTCTATTTCCCTTTCGGGAGGAATTCTTGAAAGATCTTCTAGAAAGACATCTGAATATTCATTCACAACTAGGACTGATTTAAGATTGGGAGTTTCAGAACTAGTGTCCTTAGTATCATTTTTCGTGCCTGAAGGTAGGAAATAAGATGACCTCTAAACTCTGAAGTGCTACCCTTCCACTCTAGTATGGGTTCATTCAGGAACTAAAATTGGACAACTCTTTTTCTACAGTCGACTATGGAATAGCAGGAATAAAGCCAATCCATACTGAGAATGACATCAAAATCAGTCATCTCTAACTCTACTAAGTCTGCTGAAGTGACTTTCTGTGATACCATAACCTTAGGCAAAGCAAAGTTGAAACTACCTATCCTTGATCGCTTATTCTGCTTCTCTCTCGTATTAACCTTCTACTCTTCTATCTATAGAGCACAGATCATAAGCCTTTATATGTCTATCTCACTAATCAACATTGCGGAAGTGCACACATTGACCATACTATCATTCACCCTAGAAATAAACTTACTCATACTGGCTCTCCTATCTGCCACCACATAAGGAACATTTCTATCTAGTTGAGTAAACTTAAGAGAATACTCTTTCATTGTCATGTTTCCCTACCTGAGGTTGATAAACTCTAACACCTTAGCTTCTCTCAGCTCTAGGGGAAATAATCTATCTAGAAATGCAGTGGCAAATACCTCCCACTTAATAGGCCCTGCATTTATGGCCGTCTCTGACTTTCTTTGATTGAACTATGTGTGAGCCACATCCTACAACTAATATACATATCGTTCAGCACTCTCACAAGCTATAACCCCCATAATATCGGTAACCTTCTGAACCTGATCAAGAAATTCCTGAGGGTTCTCATCTAACTTAGACCCAAAAAATGATAGTGGATTCATTCAGGTAAAGTCTCGAATCCTGGATGTAGTTGAATTAGCCATTAGGTTGTCCTGAATGACAGCTGGTCATTTATTCTAAGCAGCAACTGAGTTAGCAAGGGTATTGAATACAGGTCTAAACTCTACATGGGATACATGTTCGTCCAAGGGATCTGCTTGGACAGGCTAATTTCTTCTTTTGGGAGGCATGTTCTATAAATAAAAGGGATAAATGGATTAGACAGAGGGTTAAATTTAATCTTATGCTCAGTGGCACGACATAAATACTGAAAGGAGGGAAACTGTTCCTAAAACATCTTATAGCCTCTGTACATAAATGTGGCACACAACACACCCACGCACAAAACTCTACAACATGCGGATTTCAGACTTCCTAGGATTCTATTTAACCTTAGGCTTTGATACCAAGTTTGTATCACCCCGAATCTGGTACGCAGAATGCCATATAGAGCTCATGACCCCAAAGGACCATTAGCTAACCCATGACTGATATCTATATAAAGCACTGCATAACATACTGTATAAATACAGCATAAATAATTGAAGGGCCATAAGGTACAAATATCTAATAAAACATAACGTCTGAATAATACGGTATCACCATACCAAAACTGAAATAACTGTCTGAACATGCTAGTCTGAAATTCTCTAAACTATCTAAAAATTATGGAGTTGATAGGACATGGCCCCAATTAACTCCGAACTACTGAAATAATAAAGTAATAAAATTATCATGCTATCCTCAAATGATTAGGACTCATTGCTAGTCTGGCTACTGAACATCTGATCTACTAAGGATGCTCTAGAGCTCATGCTTCTGAACCTATTGTATACAATACCATAGCACAAATGTGTTAGTATAATTGAATATACTGGTATGCAAGTGAGGTGGGATGAATGAAGGGTTTTTATATGTATGAACAATACTAACTGACTGAATAACATAAACGCGAGAATACATGCATGAATATGTAAACTGTAACTAAGATCATGACATTACTGTATCTGAATACTGATAACATAAGTTTTGTATAACTAATATACTATTATCTAAATGACTGTGTCTGACAGTGCTATTTTTGATAGAACAAGCTGAGTTCCGTACTGAACTGGGTGACTATTTTTGACAATCCTGAATTCTGCAAAACTATCTGAGTTTCATTAGTAAGAATAAAATTGAGTCTATAACTGTGGGAAGTATGCATCTAACCGACATGCCTTAAATATGTAATTATAGTTGAGTTGGGGTCTAATCTGTAACCCCAATTGTAAGGGTGTCAATACCATGCAAATGGTAAGGACAAACTGTGGGTTACCCTTATCTGACAGTGTCCCCAAAAGAGAATGATGGGACCCTCATATAACAGTGTTACTCCACCCTTATTTGTCAGTGTTGATGTCTCAATCTATGCTGGATATATAGTTATGGAATGCAAGGATTTCTTCTAAGGATCACACCTTCAATTGATAGTGTGTGCCCTCATTCTTGGGCTCGCTCGGTGCTAATTTATACTCCCACCTGAATAGAAACTGAAACATAATTAACTGAACTGAACTGGACTAGGTTCAGTGAGTTTCATTGATTGACAAAATACTACTAAGATTACCGAGTTACTATGATTACTAGGATTTTTGAGTTTTCCTGAGTCATGAGTCTGACTGAATTCTATTAGCATAGTTTGACTGATAGTATCTTGAAAACTTACACTGGCTCTAGGTACACAGCTAAATTGTCAGGTACAAGTACCCCTAGCACTTGATAGCATGAAACTGATAATATATGACACTTCCTAGACCCACGACCATAATCAACAATCCATAATACAATTATTAGAGAATTTCATGAGGCACTCGATTATCATGGTTTGGTACATTAATAGGAAAACATATAAACATGTCATAATTTCATAGGCTAATATCTTGAACAATCCATCAAACAATTTCGATGCATAACAATAACATGAAAGTCACTTTAAACATAAGGGTAAAGCATGGGTTCATTAATTTGGTCACAATTAAGTCCTAAAGCATGATTCTTGTTCTCTTGGGCATTTTATCAAACACATTGCGTGCATAACCTTATGCATAGGCATATACACTAGTTCATACATCATGGTTACTTTAATCAACTCCATTTAAAAGTTTCTAACCCACATACTTGCATATCTTCATGAAAAGTACATAAAGACTCCAACTTGGGATTCATACAACCACATCAACATAATTAAAATCAACCCACCACATGGAAATCACAATTCATGAGTTTAAAAATGGGATTCTTGAGCTTTATGGGTTTAATAAACCCATGATTCAACACTTTACATACCTCAAAAGCTTGAATTTTGAAAGAGGTTAACTTTTTTTGAAGGTTCTTGAGTGGTAACGTTTTGATTCTTAAATTTTCTTGAAGAAGGATTTGTACAAGTGAAAACATCAGGAAATGCCTTAAATTCCTAATGGGTGGCAAAAGCATAAAGATAGTTTTGACCAGTGCCGGTACCTGAAGTAAAACCCTTTGGTGCAGGAGTTAATGAAGTGCCAATGGAAACATTATTAGACCTAGAAGCAACCTTAGTTAGACAGTGTCATTGCAAATTTCCCAATTGACCATAATTAAAGCACTAAGTCCACTAAAGTGACTTTCTGAGATACCATAATCGGACAGTTCCTGTATACCTATCGGGCTATTATTGTTTTACCCACTGGGATTGAGACTGAGAAGGGCTCTGCTAGAATTTTGGGACTGTCTCCAAAATCAACTGCTATATAGGGAGTAACAAAAGATAAAGAAGCTCCTGGATCTAGCAAAGAATAAACATGTACATGAAAAATATGTACCATACTAGCAACCACATCAGGAGAATTTTCCTATCAGGACTGAAGAGCATAGAGTCTGTTTGGGTGTTGACTACTGGTAGCACTGGAAGAGGCGCCCTACTGATTTAGGCGACCGGATTGAACTGAGGGACGGTTCAGCTAACCCTGAAATCCTGATTGGGGAAAATATCTAACTCTGTGGTCGGGCTTGAAACATTAGAAACATATATGACTGCCAGATCTATAAATAACCTTGTGGTTCTTACCACAAGTTTGGCAAAGAGGATTGGTTCGAGCACTGCTAACACTGCCCTGAGACTTAGAGCCTGACGCCCTATCTTTGTTACCATTGCTGAACTTAGGAACTAGAGCACTGGCTAAGGAAGAAGCTGGAACAGATGACTTTGGCCAGAAGAATGACTTCCACTCTCTGACTTAGGCTGAGTAAAGTTAAAACTACCTATCCATGCTATCTTATCATGCTTCTCGGTCACCTTAATCTTCTTCTCTTCTAACTGTTGAGCATAGATCATAAGACTTGCTATGTCCATATCACTAATCAACATTGCGGATCTGCACTCATTGACCATACTATTATTCACCCTAAAAACAAAATTATTCATCTTGACCCAGCTATCTGCCACCACATGATGATCATATCTAGCTAGTTGAGTAAACTTAAGAGAATACTCTTTCACTGCCATGTTGCCCTGCCTGAGGTTGATAAACTCTAACACCTTAGCTTCTCTCAGCTCTAGGGGAAAGAATCTATCTAGAAATGTAGTAAAAAACTCTTCCCACACAATATGCCCTACATCTGCGGCCCTCTCTACCTTCCATTGCTTGAGACATGTCTGAGCCACATCCTGTAACTGATATGCAGCTAGTTTAGCACTCTCACAAGCAATGACCCCCATAATATCGGTAACCTTCTGAACCTGATCAAGAAATTCCAGAGGGTCCTCATTTGACTTAGACCTAAAAAATGATGGTGGATTTATTTGGGTGATGTCCATAATCCTGGATACAACTTAATTGGCCACTGGGTTAGCTGGAACAACAACTAGTCTTTCATTCTGAGCAGTAACTAAGTTAGCAAGAGTAGTAAATACAGGTATGAACTTCACATGAGAGACATGTTCGTCCAAGGGATCTACTTGGACAAGTTGATTTCTTTTTTTGGGAGGCATATTCTATAAATGAAAGGGAGAAATGGATTAGACTGCGAGTTAAATTCGAACTCATGCTCACTGGCATGACATGAATACTAAAAGAAGGGAAACTATTCCTAAAACATCTTATAGTCTCTTGTACATAAATATGGCATGCAACACACCCATGCATAAGACTCTACTATATGCGACTTTCAAATTTCCTAGAACACTATTGAACCTTACGCTCTGATACCAGGTTTATAACGCCCCAAATCTAGTATGTGAAATGCCATACGGTGATCATGACCCTTAAAGACCATGAGCTAACCCTTGATCGATATTTGTATTGAGCAGTGCATAACATACTGTATAAATGCTAAATAAACGACTGAAGGGCCATAAAGTTCAACTATCTAATAAAATATAACATCTGAATAATATGACATCATCATATGATAACTAAAATAACTGTCTAAATATGCTAGTCTAAAAGCCTTTAAAATGTCCAAAAGTTGTAGAGTTGATGGGACATTTCCCCAACTAACTTTGAACTACTGAAATAATAAAGTAATAAAATAGTTATGCTATCTTCGATTGATGAGGACTCACTGCTAGTTCGGCTGCTGAATGTCTGATCTACTAAGAATGATCTAGAGCTCATGATTTTGAACCTATGGTATAAAATACCATAGAGCAAATGCGTCAGTACGATTAAATATACTGGTATGCAAGTGAGGTAGGCTAAGTGTAAGGGATTTATATGCATGAACAATACTAAATGACTGAATAACATGATTGTGAGAATACATGCATGAATACGTAAACTATAACTGAGACCATGACATTTCTGAATCGAAATACTGATAACATAATTTATGTATAACTAATATATTATTATTTGAATATCTGTTAGACAATCCTATTTCTGATGGAACTAGCTGAGTTCCATTCTGAACTGGGTGACTATTTTTGACAATCCTGAATTATGTAGAACAATTCAAGTTCTATTACTAAGACTAAGATTAAGAATTTAACTATGGGAAGTAGTCATCTAATCGACATGCCCCAAATAAGTTATTATAACTAAGTTGGGGTCCAATCTGTAACTCTAATTGGAAGGGTGTCAATACTACGCCACTGGTAAGGACAAGCTATCAGTGATCCTCATTTGACAGTGTTCCCAAAATAGAGTGGTGGGACCCTCATCTAACAGTGTTAATCCACCTCATCAACACTTATCTATCAGTGTTGATATCTTAACCTATGTTGGATACATAGTTCTGGAATACAAGGATTACTTCTAAGGATCACACCCTCAACTGATAGTGTGTGCCCTTATCCTTGGGTTTAATCAGTGAAAATTTATATTCCTATCTGAATAGACATAGAAAGATGATTAAATAAACTTAACTGGACTAGGTTCAATGAGTTCTATTGACTGAAAGAATACTACTAATTTTACTGAGTTACTGAGATTTCTGAGATTACTGGAATTTCTGAGTTTTCCTGAGTTATGAGTTTGACTGAATTCTACTGAGCATGATTTGACTGAGAGTATCTTGAAAACTGACACTGTCTCTACGTGCACAACTAAATTATTGGGTACAAGTACCCCCAGGACTCGATATCATGAAACTGACAATACATGATACTTCCTGGACTCACGACCATAATCAACAATCCATAATACAATTATTAGGGAATTTCATGAGGCACTTGATTATCATGGTTTGGTACATGAATAGGAAAACATATTGATAACGCTCAATCTACAGCTCTCGTAGGAGTGTAAAGCGGTCGTTATCAAATATAGAACCCAACCTGGGTTGGGTGTCGATCCCACAGGGAATAGCTTGGCCAACAGGTAAGTAAAATTACTAAACTTTTGGTGCAAGTCTCGTAAGAGGGGGGATTTTAATGTGTAACCAAAACAATAAAGTAAAAGCTGAAAATAGCAAAGTAAAAAGAGAAGGATTGTTACGTAAGTTGTAAACAATGAGAATTGAAGCGTTGTGGTTATGTCCACCTTCTGAGGAATACGTCTCTATTGGCTATGAGTGTGTGGAATTGTGACATGCATGTGCTTATAGAGAATTGTATTCTATGGTAAATCCAAGCGTCTCTTGACCTAAACAAGGACTATTTCACTTTAACTCTCTCAAGCTTAAAGCGTTTCTAACGGTACAAATTCTCCAAGAGGTTAGTCCAGTTACGGCACTAGCTTTTTAATAGGAAAGGGTTTCCTACTACCTTGACATTATCTCTTTTCCAGACAAATAACCTTTCTCTCGAACAAGTTAAATGTTAGACTGGCGTATTCTTGCGTTTGCAACCGCAAAGAATGTGGATTAAGATGGAGAGAATAATGATATAAGCAATATACATGTCATGAACTGACAAACTCACAGCAATAGATAGTATCTCATTCGGCTTCCATAACCCCAACAGAGAGGTTTAGTTACCCATGAATGCGAAGGAGATCACGATTGACATTGTTATTATACCACAAGATTGAGTAATGGCGTGTAGATCAAGTGATATGCGTGAGGCGTGTTTCCTTGGCTTGGTAACGATTCTCTTGTTGTGGAATTTAAGACTAGAAGAAGAATAGAATTAATGGAAAGATTAGAAGAGTTGTAATTGAGAAGTAGAATGTGTCTCTCCACTAAGGGAGGACTTAATTCAAAATCTCTAGCATGATAGGGTATTTATAATACTCCTATCCTACTCCTACTATGCTAATGAAATAAATAACCAAATCTTACTAAACTAAGGAAATACTTAACCCATTTGTACTAGGTTAATGTAACATTCTCCTAATCCAAATAAACTAATGAAATACATAACCCAATTGTACTAGGTTAATGTATCATTGTCAAAATCCAGCTTTGTGTCTGTAAGTTCCCAAAGTCTTCAGAAATGTTGTTTTAGCCCGGGACAGATTTTCCATGCAGCAGTTTTGGTCCTTGGGCGTGTAGACTTTCTTCCCTTCCTTTGTGAGCTTTCTTTTGCGTAAAGTAAGCCATAAAATGCTGTATTTTGCATCATTTATACCTGAAACTTTACTAATCATGTTTGTTAGCTCATTTACAGGAAAAAGGACTAAAAGTGCATGAAATATATAATTTGTTCTCAAAATTAGGCTAAAATATGGGCAAAATATATTGATATAGGTGTGTAAATTCTCCTATCATCACATATAAACATGTCATAATTTCATAGGCTAATCTCATGAATAATCTATCAAAAAATTTGAATACATAACAATAACATGAAAGCCATTTTGAACATAAGGGTAAAGTATGAGTTCATCAATTTGGTCATAATTGAGTCCTAAAGCATGATTCTAGTTCTCTTGGACATTTAGTCAAACACATTGCATTCATAATAGGCTTAGGCATATACACTAGTTAATACATCATGGTTACTTTAATGAACTACATTTAAAATTTTCCAACACATATACTTGCATAAATTCATGAAAAGTACATAAAGACTCCAACTTGGGATTCATACAACTACATCAACATAATTAAAATCAACCCACCACATCGAAATAATAATTCATGAGTTTAAAAATTGGATTCTTGAGCTTCATGGGTGAAATAAACCCATGATTCAACACTTTACAAACCTCAAAATATTGAATCTTGAGAGAGGTTAACTTTTCTAGAAGGTTCTTGAATGGTGACATTTTGATTCTTGAGTTTTCTTGAAGAATGGTTTGAATCTTTTCTTGAGATTCTTGAAGAAGGGTTTGAATCTTGTTCTGGAGTTTTGATATTGAAAAAAATCCTAATTTTGATGTTATGGATTAATGAGGAGTTATGTTCTTTAATCAGATGTAATTAGGGGTTAAAAAGTGTGGAAAAAGACCCTAAAATCCCTTCAAAACGTCGTGTCTGCGTTATTTCGAACAAAGTTCATGGTCTAGGTGATGGACCATTGCTCTGGTGACTTACCATTACTCCAGACATCAGTTTTGGGGTAGAAATGGCCTTACTTCATTAGGTGCAATGGCCAGAGCGACAGTCCATCGCTAACTTAATGGTCCATCAACTTGCCCGTTTCTCCTGGGCATCTCGAACAACTCTCAGTAAAATGGCCATAACGTTTTTCTTTGATACCAGATTTTGGAAAAATTTGTATTGTTGGAAAGTTAATTCAATTATCTATCTGTTGGTGGATTATGAGATAAAAAATTAGTCGTATAACAAATATATTCTTATTTGAAGATGACTATACCAAAATTCTTCTGAAGAATTCAATCGGTAAGAGATGTTTTGATTCGTCTAATAGCTAGGACGTATTTAAGGATTTAATATAAATCAAAATTGATCATAAAACTACCAACCCACTAAAATTTATTTCTCATGAGCTTGAATCATGCTTCTACTATCGGTTGGGATTCTTGGGGTATTACAATATCTCCCCATTGGGAACATTCATCCTCGAATGTGATTGAGTAAGCTAATATTTCTAATAAACTGAACTTACTTGAAGGATGTGAACATCTAAAATATGTCTATATGACTAACATTACTTAGATTTATGCTGATCATGCATATCTGATGCATGGTTATATGACTGAGTTGATACATGAATGCATGACTGAGAGTGCTGATAAGCTGATCATGCATTTATGATGTGTGAATACATGACTGGACTGACTTATCAACATGTGACTAAACATGTAAGGGTAATTATGCCAAGTTTGCAATAAAAAATGAACATAGTTTGTAACTAAAATTTAAACCATAAGCTGAATGAACTTAAGAAAAGCTATTACCTTGGGATGGGTCTGAATTACCAGAGAAGATGTGAGGATACTTGCTTCGCATATCTGCTTCTTCTTCCCAAGTAGCTCTCTCAACGGACTGATACTGCCAAAGAACTTTGACTAGAGTTACTTTTTTGTTCCTCAGTCTGTGAATTTGATAGCCAAGAATTTCGACTGCGATTTTCTCATAAGAGAGAATGTTCTGAATGTCTACGCCCTCAATAGGGACTATGACTTCTGGGTCACCTATGCACTTCTTAATAAAGGAGACATGAAATACTGGATGCACTGAAGCAAGATCTGAAGGCAATTTGATATCATTAGCTACTTTTACAAAGTGACTGAGAATTTTGAAGGGACCGACATATTCGGGACTGAGCTTTCCCTTCTTGCCAAACCTCTTCACTCCCTTCATGTGAGAGATTTTCAAGTACATATAATCACCGATCTTGAACTCAAGATACTTTTTTTGCTCATCTGTATATGAATTATATCGGCTCTGAGCATCTTGGAGTCTTTCTCTGATCAACTAAACTTTCTCTAAGGCATCAAATAATAAGTCAGACCCTATAACTGAGGCCTTACTAACTTTGAACCAACTGATTAGAGATCTGTATCTCCTACCTTATAGAGATTTGAATGGAGCCATCCGAATGCTGTAATGATAGCGGTTGTTGCATGCAAACTCAATCAAAGGCAAGTGATCAACCCAGCTACCCTTGAAATCAATTGCTTACGCTTGCAATATATCTTTTAAAGTATGAATGGTCCTTTCTGCTTGAACATCTGTCTGGGAATAAAAGGCTGTACTGAGATGAACTTGGGTACCAAGAACCTTTTGGAATTCTTTCTAGAAGTGAGAGGTAAACTTGGTACCTCTATCTAAGACAATAGACAATGGAACATCGTGTCATCTGACCAACTCCCTAATATAGAGTTTGGCATAATCCTCGGCTGAATAGGAGGTATGAACTGGAAGGAAATAAGCTGATTTAGTCATCCTATCTATAATGACCCAGACTGAATCATGCTGGCAATGAGTACAAGGCAAACCCATCATAAATTCTATGTTTACTTCTTCCCACTTCCAATTAGGAATACTGAACTCTAGCATAGACCCACTAGGCTTCTAATGCTCCATATTAACCCGCTGACATGTAGAGTACTTAGCCACAACCTCTACAATATCTCTCTTTATCCCACTTAACCAATAGATCTTCCATAAGTCATGGTACATCTTAGTGTCCCCTCGATGAATAGAGTAGCGTGCACCATTCGCTTTTGTAAGAATTCATTGCCTCAAGTCATCTACACCTGGAACACACAGATGATCCTGATAATGTAATACATTTTCTCTGCCTTGGGATAAAACTTCAACCTTTTGATCCTTTATTGACTCTTTCAACTTGACTAGACTGGGATCTCTGTCTTGTTATTCATTAACTTATGAGTCTAGAAATGATTCGAAACTACTCTGAACCCATATATTACCCTCAGCTGAATCGACTAAGAGGATTCCTAGTCTGTAAAGCTAATGAAATTCCTGAGATAGCTTGTTTTTACTGTCTTCAACATGCACAACACTACCCATGGACAGTCAACTGAGAGTGTCAGCCACTATATTGGACTTTCCCGGATGATAAAGGACACTCATGTCGTAATCTTTCAAGAGCTCTAACCACCTTCTCTAACAAAGATTAACATCTTTCTGAGAGAATACATACTGAAGGCTTTTGTGATTTGTGAACATATCTACATAAAAACTATATAAGTAATGCATTTAAATTTTTAAGGCAAAAACTATGACTGCTAACTCAAGATCATGAGTTTGACAATTTTTCTCTTGGGGTTTATATTGTTTGGAGGCATAGCCTATGACCTTATCATGCTGCATAAGAAAACAACCCAAACCTACTCTGGATGTATCACAATACACTAGAAACCCATTTGAACCATCTGGAAAAGCGTAAACTGAAGATGAGGTGAGTCGAGTCTTCAACTCTTGAAAACTCTTTTCGCATAAATCTAACCACTGAAACTTGACTTTCTTCTGAGTCAATCTAGACATAGGGGATGAAATGGAAAAAAATCACTCAAAAAACCATCTGAAATAACCCTCCAAACCTAAGAAACTTTTGATATCTGATGGAGAGTTATATCTGGGCCAGTTTCTTACTACTTTGGTCTTTTAAGGATAAACTCTAATGCCATCACTAGAGATGATATGACCAAGGAATACTACTGACCTGAGTCCAATTTTGCACTTAATGAATTTGGTGAACAACTGATGATATTTGAGAGTCTGCAATACTATTCTAAGATGGTCTGCATGAGCATGCTCACTACGAGAATAGACTAGATTATCATTTATGAAAACTATGATGAACGTGTCCAAGTAATTCTTGAACACACAATTTATCAAGTCCATAAAAGATGCTGGGGCATTGGTAAGACCAAAGGATATAACTAAGAAGTTAAAGTGACCACACCGAGAATGAAAGGCTATTTTTGGAATGTCACATTTAGTGACTCTGAGCTGATGATAGCCTGATCTGAGGTCTATCTTAGAAAAATATCTAGCACCCTAAAGTTGATCGAACAAGTCATTGATTTTGGGAAGTGGATACTTGTTCTTGATGGTGACTTTATTGAGCTGACGGTAGTCTATACCCATTCTAAGAGAACTGTCTTTCATGAGTACGAATAAGGCTGGTACGCCCCCCAGGGAGATACTAGGTCTGATGAAACCCTTATTTAAGAGATCCTTTAATTGTTCCTTCAATTCTCTGAGTTCTGTTGGTGCTATTCTGTATGGTGGAATAGATATAGGCTGAGTATCTGGAAGAAGATCAATACCAAAGTCTATTTCCCTCTCGAGAGGAATTCCTAGAAGATTTACGGGAAAGCCATCTGAATATTCATTTACAACTGGGACTGATTTGAGATTGGGAGTTTTGAAACTAGTATCCTTAACTCAAACAAGATAATAAACACATCCCTTAAATATCATTTTCTATGACTGAATGTAGGAAATAAGATGACCTCTAAGTGCTAAAGTACTACCCATCCACTCTAAGATGGGTTCATTCAAGAATAGAAATTGGACAACTCTATTTCTGCAGTCGACTGTGGCATAGCAGGAATGAATCCAATCCATGCAAAGAATGATATCAAAATCATTCGTCTCTAACTCGACTAAGTCTACTAAAGTGACTTTCTATGATACCATAACCGAACAGTTCCTGTATACCCATCAGTCTATGATGGTTTTACCCACAGGGGTAGAGACTGAGAAGGGCTCTGCTAGAATTTCTGAACAGACGCCAAAATCAACTGCTATAAAGGGAGTAACAACAGACAAAGAAGCTCCTGGATCTAGCAACGAAAAATGTACATGAAAGATCTGTAATGTAACAGTAACCACCTTAGGAGAATCTTTCTGTCGGGACTGAAGAGCATAAAGTCTGTTTGGGCGTTGCCCACTGGTAGTACTGGTAGAGGCTCCCTGCTGACTTGGGAGACTGGACTGAACTGAGGAACGGTTTTGCTAACCCTAAAACCTTGACTGCGAATAATCTCTAACTCTGTGGATGGGATTGCGATATTTGAAATACACATCATTGCCAGCTCTACACATACCTTTGCAGTTCTTACCACAAGTCTGGCAAAGAGGATTGGTTCGGGCACTGCTAACACTGCCTTGAGACTTAGATCCTGGTGCCCTATCTTGTTACTATCCATAAAATTAGGAACTAAAGAACTGGAAGATAAAGGAGCTAGAACGGATGACTTTGGGCAGAACTGAGAACGACTTCCACCATCTGACTTAGGCTGAGCAAAGTTAAAACTATCTGTCCTTGCCCTCTTATTCTACTTCTCTCTTATCTTAATATTTTTCTCTTCTATCTATTTAGCATGGATCATAAGCCTGAATATGTCAACCTCACTATTCAACACTGCAAATGTGCACTTATTGACCACGCTATCATTCACCCCAAAAATAAACATACTCATTCTGGCCCTCCTATCTACCACCATATGAAAAACGTATCTATCTAGTTGAGAAAATTTAAGCGAATACTCTTTCACTGTCATGTTGCCCTACTTGAGGCTGATAAGATCTAACACCTTAGCTTCTCTCAGGTCTAGGGGAAAGAATCTATCTAGAAATACAGTCGCATACTCCTCCAACTTAATAGGCCCTGCATCTGCAGCCCTCTCTGCCTTCTATTGCTTAAACCATGTGTGATCCATATCCTAAAACTGATATGCATCTATTTCAGCACTCTCACAAGCAGTAACCCCCAAAATATCGGTAACCTTCTAAACTTGATCAAGAAATTCATGAGGGTCCTTATCTGACTTAGACCCAAAAAGGATGGTGGATTTATTCGGGTAAAGTCCCAAATCCTGGCTGCAACTAATTAGCCACTGGGTTGGCCGAAATAACAACTGGTCATTCATTTCGAGCAGCAACAGAGTTAGCAAGAGTAGTGAATGCAAGTTTAATCTCTGCATGGGAGACATGTTCATCCAAGGGATCTGCTTGGACAGGCTGATTTCTTATTTTGGGAGGTATGTTCTATAAATAAAAGGAATAAATAGATTAGACTGAGAGTCAAATTTAAGCTCATGCTCAGTGGCATGAAATGAATACTAAAAGAAGGGAAACTATTCCTAAAACATCTTATAGCCTCCTGTACATAAATGTGGCGTGCAACACACCCATGCACAAGACTGTACTATATGTGGCTTTCAGACATCCTAGGATACTATTAAACCTTAGGCTCTAATACCAAGTTTGTAACACCCCAAATCTGGTACGCAGAATGCCACATAGAGCTCATGACCCCGAAGGACCACAAGCTAACCCATGACTAATATCTATACTAAACACTGCATAACATACTGTATAAATATGGAGTAAATGACTGAAAGGCCATAAGGTTCAAATATCTAATAAAACATAACATCTAAATAATACGGTATCACCATACTAAAACTGAAATAACTGTCTGAACATGCTAGTCTGAAAGCCTCTAAGCTTTTTAAAAATTATGGAGTTGATGGGATATATCTCCAACTAACTCCGAACTACTTAAATAATAAAGTAATAAAATTATCATGCTATCCTTGAATGATGATGACTCACTACTAGTCTAGCTGCTAAATATCTGATCTAGTAAGGATGATCTAGAGCTCGTGATTCTGAACCTATGGTATTTAACACCATAGGGAAAATGCATCAGTATGATTGAAAATACTAGTATGAAAGTGAGGTAGGATTAATGCAAGGGGTTTATATGCATGAACAATACTAACTGACTGAATAACATGTACGTGAGAATACATGCATGAATATGTAAACTGTAACTGAGATCATGACATTACTGAATTTGAATACTGATAACATAAGTTTTGTATAATTGATATACTATTATCTGAATGGCTGTGTCTGACAGTCCTATTTTTGATGGAAGTAGCTGAGTTTCGTACTGAACTGGGTGACTATTTTTGACAATCTTGAATTCTGTAGAACTATCTGAGTTCTATTACTAATTCTAAGATTGAGACTGTAACTGTGGGAAGTAGTCATCTAAATAATATGCCCTACATATTTTATTATAACTTAGTTAGGGTCCAATCTGTAACCCCAATTGGAAGGGTGTCAATACCACGCCACTGGTAAGGACAAGCTGTGAGTGACCCTCATCTGAAAATGTCCCCAAAAGAGAATTGTGGGACCCTCATTTGACAGTGTTAATCCACCCTTATCTGTCAGTTGGATGTCTCAATCTCTGCTGGATACATAGTTCTGGAATGTAAGGATTGCTTCTAAGGATTATACCCTCAACTGATAGTGTGTACCCTAATCCTTGGGTTCACTCGGTACTAATTTCTACTCCCATCTAAATAGACACTGAAACATGATTTACTGAACTTAACCGGACTAGGTTCAGTGAGTTTCATTGATAGGCAAAATACTACTGAGAATACTCAGCTACTGAGATTTCTGAGATTATTGGGATTTTTTAGTTTTCCTGAGTCATGAGTCTGACTGAATTCTACCGATCATGGTTTGACTTAGAGATCTTAAAAACTGACACTGCTCTAGGAACATAGCTAAATTATTGGGTACAAGTACCCCCAGGACTTGATAGCATAAAACTGACAAGACATGACACTTCCTGGACTCATGACCATAATCAACAATCCATAATACAATTATTGGGGAATTTCATGAGGCACTTTATTATCATAGTTTGGTACATGAATAGGAAAACATATAAACATGTTATAATTTCACAAGATAATCTTATGAACAATCCATCAAATAATTTCAATGCATAACAATAACATTAAAGTCATTTTGAACATAATGGTAAAGCATGGGTTCATCAATTTGGTCATAATTGAGTCCTAAAGCATGATTCTTGTTCTCTTGGGCATTTTATCAAACACATTGCATGGATAACCTTAGGCTTAGGCATATACACTATTTCATATATCATGGTTACTTTAATAAACTCCATTTTAAAGTTTCCAACCCACATACTTGCATAACTTCATGAAAAGTACATAAAGACGCAAACATAGGATTCATATAACCACATCAACCTAATTAAAATCAACCCACCATATGAAAATCACAATTCGTGAGTTTTAAAATGGGATTCTTGAGCTTCATGGTTAAAATAAAACCATTATTCAACACTTTATAGACCTTAAAATCTTGAATCTTTAAGGAGGCTAACTTTTTTTGTAGGTTCTTGAATAGTTACATTTTGATTCTTGAGTTTTCTTAAAGACGGGTTTGAATCTTGTTCTTGAGTTTTAATATTGAAAGAAACCCTAATTTTGATGTTATGGATGAATGAGGAGTTATGTTCTTTGATTTGATATAATTAGGGGTTAGAAAGGGTGGAAAAAGACCCAAAAAGCCATTTAAAACGTTATTTCAGTGTTGTTTCAGACAAAGTTGACGGTCTGGGTGACGGACCATCACCTTGGTGACTGGCCATCACTCTAAACATCAGTATTGGTCTAGAAATAGCATTACTTCCTTATTTGTGATGGCCAGAGCGACGATCCATCGCTGACTTGACGGTCTGTCAGCTTGTCCGTCGCTCTTGGACATCTTAGACAGCTCTCAATAAAATGGCCATAACTTTTTACTTCGACCCCATATTTTTGTGAAATTGGTATCATTGGAAAGTTAATTCAATTATCTATCTGTTGGTGGGTCATGATATAAAAATTAGTATTATAATAAAGGATATTCTCATTTGAAGTTGACTATACCAAAATCCTCCTCATCAATTCAACTGGTAAGGGATGTTTTGATTTGTCTAATAGCTAGGACGTATTTGAGACCTTAATATAAATCAAAATTGATCATAAATCTACCAAACCACTAAAATTTATTTCTCATGATCTTGAATCATGGTTCTACTATTAGTTGGGATCCTTGAGGTATTACAATATCTCTTCCTTGGGAATATTCGTCCTAGAATGTGACTAACTAAGCTGAGATTTCTGATAGACTGAACTTACTTGAAGGATGTGAACATCTGAAACATGTCTATATGACTAAAATTATTGAGATTCATGCTGATCATACATATTTGATGCATGGTTATATGACTTAGTTGATACATGAATGCATGGCTGGGAGTGCTGATAAGCTGATTATGCAGTTCTGATGCATGGATACAAGACTGAACTGATTCATGAACATGTGAATAAACATGTAAGGGTAAATATACCAAGTTTCCAATGAAAACTAAGCTTAATTTTTAACTAAAATTTGAACTATAAGCTGAATGAACTTAAGAAAAGCTATTACGTTGGGATGGGTTTGAATTAGCGGAGAAGAGGTGGGGATACTTGGTCCGCATATCTACTTCTACTTCCGAAGTAGCTCCCTCAATGGACTGTTACTACCTAAGAACTTTGACTAGAGTGAATTCTTTATTCCTCAGTCTATGAATCTGATAGTTAAGAATTTTGACTGGGATTTTCTCATAAGAGAGACTGTTCTGACTGTCTATGGCCTCAATAGGGACTACAACTGCTGGATCACCTATGCACTTCTTAAGAAAGTAGACATGAAATACTGGATGCACTAAAGCAAGATCTAGAGGCAATTTAAGCTCGTTATCTACTTTTCCAAGGTGACTGAGAATTTTGAAGGGATCGACATATCGGGGACTGAGCTTTCCCTTCTTGTCGAACCACTTCACTCCCTTCATAGGAGAGATTTTCAAGTACTCATAATCACTGATATCGAACTCAAGATCCTTTTTACGCATATCTATATAAGACTTCTATCAGCTCTGAGCTGCCCGGTGTCTTTCTCTGATCAACTGAACTTTCTCTAAGGCATCGAATACTAAGTCAGGTCCTATAACTGAGGCCTTACTAACTTCAAACCAACCGATTAAAGATCTATATCTCCTACCTTAGAGACCTATGAATGGAGCCATCCAAATATTGGAATGATAGCTGTTGTTGTACAAAACTCAATCAAAGACAAGTGGTCATCCCAGCTACCCTTTAAATCAATTGCACACGCTCGCAGCATATCTTCTGTCATTTTTTCTTGAACATCTATCTGGGGATGAAAGGTTGTACTGAGATGAACTTGGCTACCTAGACCCTTTTGGAATGCTTTCCAGAAGTGAGAGTTGAATTGGGTACCTCTATCTAAGACAATAGACAATGGAACACCGTGTAATCTGACCAACTCCCTAATATAGAGTTTGGCATAATCCTCGGCTAAATAGGAGGTATGTACTGGAAGGAAATGAGTTGATTTAGATATCCTATCTACAATAACCCAGACTGAATTATGTTGGTGATGAGTATGAGGCAAACCCATCATAAATTCTATGTTCACTTCTTCCCACTTCCAAGTAGGAATACTGAACTCTGGCATGGACCCACTAGGCTTCTGATGCTCTATCTTAACCTACTGACATGTAGATCACTTATCCAAAAACTCTACAACATTTCTCTTCATCCCACTCCACCAATAGATCTTCCATAAGTCACCGTACATCTTAGTGGACCCTAAATGAATAGAGTAGATCGCACCATTCGCTTTTATAAGAATTCATTTCCTCAATTCATTTACTACTGGCATACATAGGTGATCCTTACAATGTGATAAACTATCTCCCCCTTGGGATAAAACCTTAACCTCTTGATCCTTGACTGACTCTTTCAAATTGACTAGACTGGAATCTCTATCTTGTTATTCATTAACTTCGGAATCTAGAGATGATTCAAAACTACTCTGAACCCATGTATTACCCTCGACTTAATCGACTAAGTGGATTCCTAGTCTGGCAAGCTAATGAACTTCCTGAGATAGCTTCTTCTTATTGTCTTCAACACACACAACATTACCCATGGATAGTCTACTGAGAGTGTCAGACACTATATTAAACTTTCTCGGATGATAAAAGACACTCATGTCATAATTTTTAAAGAGCTCTAACCACCTTTTCTGTTGGAGGCTGACATCCTTCTGTGAACACATTTACATAAACATTGTACAAGTAATGCCTTCAAAATTTTAAGGCAAAAACTACGATTGCTAAATCAAGATCATGAGTCTAATTATTCTTCTCATGGGGTTTATGTTATATGGAGGCATAGGCTATGACCTTATCATGATGCATGAGGACACAAACTAAAACTACTCTAGATGCTTCACAATACACTACAAACCTATCTGAATCATTTAGAAGAGCCAAAACTAGAGCTGAGGTGAGTCGAGTCTTCAACTCTTGAAAACTATGTTTGCATCTGACTACTGAAACTTGAATTTATTTTGAGTCAATATAGACATAGGGGATGCAAGAGAAGAAAATAACTTAAAAAACCATATGTAATAGCTAGCCAAACCCAAGAAAATTCTGATATCTGATGGAGAGATAGATCTGGGCCAGTTTCTCACTACTTTGGTCTTTTAAGGATAAACTCTAATGCCATCACCAGAGATGATATGACCAAGGAATGCTACTAACCTTATCCAAAATTCACACTTAAAGAATTTGGTGAACAAGTGATGATTTCTGAGAGTCTGCAATACTATTCTAAGATGGTCTGCATGAGCATGCTCACTACGAGAATAGACTAGATTATCATTTATGAAAATTATGATGAACGTGTCCAAGTAATTCTTGAACACACAATTTATCAAGTCCATAAAAGATGCTGGGGCATTGGTAAGACCAAAGGATATAACTAAGAAGTTAAAGTGACCACACCGAGCATGAAAGGCTATTTTTGGAATGTCACATTTAGTGACTCTGAGCTGATGATAGCCTGATCTGAGGTCTATCTTAGAAAAATAGCTAGCACCCTAAATTTGATCGGACAAGTCATTGATTCTGGGAAGTGGATTCTTGTTCTTGACGGTGACTTTATTCTGAGAGAACCATCTTTCTTACACACGAATAAGACTGGTATGCCCTATAGGGACATACTGGGTCTGATAAAACCCTTATCTAAGAGATCCTTTAACTGTTCTTTCAATTCTCTGAGTTCTGCTGGAGCCATTTTGTATGGTGGAATAGATATAGGATGAGTATTTGGAAGAAGATCAATGCCGACGTCTATTTCCCTTTCAAGAAGAATTCCTAGAACATCTTCGGGAAAGATATCTGAATATCATTCACTACTGGGACTGATTCGAGACTGGGAGTTTTGAAACTACCATCCTTAACTCAAACAATATAATAAACATATCCCTTAAATATCATTTTCCATGCCAGAAGGAGGAAAGAAGCTGACCTCTTAATGCTAAAGTACTACCCTTCCACTCTAGGATGGGTTCATTCGGGAATTAAAATTGGACAACTCTATTTCTATAGTCAACTATGGAATAGCAGGAATGAAGCCAATCCATGCTGAGAATGACATCAAAAACAGTCATCTCTAACTCGACTAAGTCTGTTGAAGTGACTTTCTATAATACCATAATCGAACAATTCCTGTATACTCGTCAGACTATGATGGTTTTGATCACTGGGGTTGAGACTGAGAAGGGATCTACTAAAATTTCTTGACAAACTCCCAAATCAAATGCTATAAAGGGAGTAACAAAAAACAAAAAATCTCCTGTATCTAGCAAAGTGTAAACATGTACATGAAATATCTGTAACATACCAGTAACCACATCAGAAGAATTGTTTTGTCGGGACTGAAGAGCATAAAGTCTATTTGGGCGTTGCCCACTGGTAGCATTGGAAGAGGCACCCTGCTGATTTAGAAGACCGGATTGAACTGAGGAATGGTTCTGCTAACCCTAAAATCTTGATTGGGAAAAATCTCTAACTCTATGACTGGGCTTGCGACATTCGAAATGCACATCACTGCCAGCTCTGAAAATACCCTTATGGTTCTTACCATAAGTATGGCAAAGAGGATTGGTTCGGGCACTGCTAAAACTGCCCAGAGACTTAGAGCTTGGTACCCTACCTTGTTACCATCGAAGAACTTAGAAACTAGAGAACTGGCGAAAGAAGGATCAAGAACGGATGACTTTGGACAAAATTGAGCATGACTTCGACCCTCTGAATTAGGCTGAGCAAAGTTGAAACTACCATTCCTTACTCGCTTATTCTGCTTCTCTCTCATCTTAGTCTTCTAATCTTTTATCTATTAAGCATGGATCATAAATCTGGCTATGCCCATCTCATTATTCAACATTGTGGATGAGCACTCATTGACCATACTATCATTCACCCTAGAAATAAACTTACCCATCATGGCCCTCTTATCTGCCACCATATGAGGAACATTTCAAGATAGTTGAGTAAACTTAAGAGAATACTCTTTCACTATCATGTTTCCCTGCCTGAGGTTGATAAACTCTAACACCTTAGATTCTCTCAGCTCTAGGGGAAATAATCTATCTAGAAATGCAGTGGAAAACTCCTCCCACTCAATAGGCCCTGCATCTGTGGCACTCTCTGCCTTTCATTGCTTGAACCATGTGTGGGCCACATCCTACAACTGATATGCAGCTAGTTTAGCACACTCACAAGCAGTAACCCCTATATTATCAGTAACCTTCTGAACCTGATCAAGAAATTTGTGAGGGTCCTTATTGACTTAGACCCAAAAAAGGATGGTGGATTAATTCAGGTAAAGTCCCAAATCCTGGCTGCAGCTGAATTAGCCACTGGGTTGGACGGAATGACAGTTGGTCATTCATTCTAAGCAGCAACTGAGTTAGCAAGAGTAGTGAATGCAGGTTTGATCTCTGCATGGGAGACATGTTCATCCAAGGGATCTGCTTGGACAGGCTGATTTCTTATTTTGGTAGGTACATTCTATAAACAAAAGGAATAAATATATTAGACTGAGAGTTAAATTTAAGATCATGCTCAGTGGCACGAAATGAATACTAAAAGAGGGGAAACTATTCCTAAAACATCTTATAGCCTCCTGTATATAAATGTGGCATGCAACTATTGGACCTTAGGCTCTGATACCAAGTTTGTAACACCCTAAATTTGGTACGCAGAATGCTACACAGAGCTCATGACCCCGAAGGACCACAAGCTAACCCATGATTGATATCTGTACTAAACACTGCATAACATACTGTATAAATATGGAATAAATAACTAAAGGAACATAAGGTTCAAATATCTAATAAAACATAACATCTAAATAATACGGTCTCACCATACCAAAACTGAAATAATTGTCTGAACATGCTAGTCTAAAAGCCTCTAAACTGTTTAAAAATGTGAAGTTGATAGGACATGTCCCCAACTAATTCCAAACTACTAAAATAATAAAGTAATAAAATTGTCATGCTTTCTCAAATGATGAGGACTCATTGCTAGTCTGGCTACTGAATGTCTAATCTACTAAGGATGCTCTGGAGCTCGTGTTTTTGAACTTATTCTATACAAAACCATAGTGCAAATGCATTAGTACGATTGAATATACTGGCATGCAAGTAAGGTAGGATGAATGGAAGGGGTTTATATGCATGAACAATACTAACTGACCGAATAACATAAACCTAAGAATACATGCATGAATATTTAAATTGTAACTGAGATCATGACATTACTGAATTTGAGTACTGATAACATAAGCTTTATATAACTTATATACTATTATCTTAATGACTGTGTCTGACAGTCCTATTTTTGATGGAACTAGCTGAGTTCCATACTAAACTGGGCGACTATTTTTTACAATCGTGAATTTTGTAGAACTATCTGAGTTCTATTACTAAGACTAAGATTGAGACTATAACTGTGGGAAGTAGTCCTCTAACCGACATGCCCTAAATATATTATTATAGTTAAGTTGGGGTCCAATCTGTAATCCCAATTAGAAGGGTGTCAATACCACGCCAATGGTAAGGACAAGCTGTGGGTGACCCTCATCTGACAGTGTCCCCAAAAGAGAACAATGGGACCCTCATCTGACAGTGTTAATGAACCCTTATCTGTCAATGTTGATGTCTTAATCTATGCTGACTACATAGTTATGGAATGCGAGGATTGCTTCTAAGGATCACACCCTCAACTGACAGTGTGTGCCCTCATCCTTGAGCTTACTCGGTGCTAATTTCTACTCCCACCTGAATAGACACTAAAACATGATTAACTGAACTGAACTGGACTAGGTTCAGTGAGTTCTATTGACTGACAGAAAACTACTGAGATTACTGAGTTACTAAGATTACTGGGATCTCTGAGTCTTTCTGATTCATGAGTTTGACTGAATTCTACTAAGCATGGTTTGACTGAGAGTATCTTGAAAATAGATGCTAGCTCTAGGAACACAGCTAAATTATCGGGTACAAGTACCCCAAGGACTCGATAGCATGAAACTAACAAGACATGACACTTCCTGGACTCATGACCATAATCAACAATCCATAATACAATTATTGGGGTATTTCATGAGGCACTAGATTATCATGGTTTGGTACATGAATAGGAAAACATATAAACATGTCATAATTTCATAGGCTAATCTCTTCAACAATCCATCAAACAATTTCAATGCATAACAATAACATTAAAGTCATTTTGAACATGAGGGTAAAGCATCGGTTCATCAATTTGGTCATAATTGAGTCCTAAAGCATGATTCTTGTTCTCTTTGGCATTTTATCAAACACACTGCATGCATAACCTTAGACTTAGGCATATACACTAGTTCATACATCATGGTTACTTTAACTAACTCCATTTAAAAGTTTCCAACCCACATACTTGAATAACTTCACAAAAAGTACATAAAGACTCTAACCTGGGATTCATACAACCACATCAACATAATTAAAATCAACCCACCACATAGAAATCACAATTCATGAATTTTAAAATGGGATTCTTGAGCTTTATGGGTGAAATAAACTCATGATTCAACACTTTTTATACCTCAAAAGCTTGAATTTTTAAGGAGGTTAACTTTTTTTGAAGGTTTTTGAATGGTGACGTTTTGATTCTTAAGTTTTCTTGAAGAAGGGTTTGTATAAGTGAAAACATCAGGAAATGCCTTAAATTCCTAATGGGTAGAAAGAGCATATAGATGGTTTTGACCAGTGGTGGTACCTCAAGTAAAATTCTTTAGTGCAGGAGCTAATGAAGTGCCAATGGAAACATTATTAGATCCAGAAGCAACCTTAGTTGGACAGTGTCACTGCAGATTGCCCAGTTGACCATAATTAAAGCACTTATTTCTCCCTTCATAAAAAACTCCACGATGTATCTACGGTCAAAAATGATAAGGGGTTTAAGATGGGGCAGATTGGGCTCTGGATACCTACACTTTTTATTCTGTCTTTCCCCCATCTTTACTAGTTTCTTCTTTTCATCCTAAACTTGTTGCATGTACACCACCATCCTAGAGATATCCATGTTATTATTCAACATGTAAACTTTATACTCCAAAACAAAGTCCCAAGATAAACCTAAAGCAAACTTCCTCCCCCTAACCCTCATACCAGACACAATCTCTTGGGTATAACGAAATAACTAGTGAAATTTTAAAGCATACTCCTTTACAATCATCCTTTCCTACTTCAAGTTCAAAAAATCCTCCACCATAGCCTTTCTCAACTCCTAAGTAAAGAAACTATCAAGAAAAGCACTAAAAACTCCCACATAGCCTGCTCAGCATCATCACCCCTTGACTGGTCCTACTTTTCATACCACTAATATACCACATCCTTCAATTAATATATGACAAACTTTACTTTCTTCATATTACTAGCATAAATCACCCTAAATATCTTCTCTATTTCATCAACAAACCCATGAGGATCCTTCTCAACCTTAGAGCTTGTAATTGTCGAAGGATTTAACATCTTGAATTAGCCAACTCTTGTGACCTTAGAAGAAGGAAAAATAAAAACAACACAATCAGGATAATAAGACTAAAAAGTCACCAACTGGGTCAACAAATTAATATAATAATGGAATTCAATATTAGAAATATCTCCTTGAGGTGGTGGGGCATAGATATCATCATCTCAAGAAGCCCGTAGAGGATTGGTATAGAATGGTAGAATTCTATGAGGGGCATTACCATCAGGAGTAGGGACCCTAGACTGGTTTTGAACTACATAAATAAGGTGAGTTCCATCCACATTGTCTTCAAATAGGATAGATGAGTTTTCACAAGCATCAGATCTTTGAGGAGACGTGGTCTAAAATGTTAACAAATAGAGATTAGAGGAGTTTTCAAGACCTTAGACCCTAAAGCCCAAAAATAGATTACTAGAAAGGGAAACACTCCTAAATGCCTCATAACCTCTCCTTTATAAGTAAGGTGCACTACACACCCATAAAAGAGACTCACTTTATAGGACTTTATGGACACCTAATGACTATAAACCTAATGCTCTGATATCAAGCTTGTCACGACCCAAATTAGGACCTAGTTGTGATGGGTATCTCAAGTCTGCCTAGGATTAGAAACCACCCCTATTAGCCAAGCCAACAGAACACAATATAACTAGCTATGGATGAGTTTCAAACATATAATAAGATAAAGTTAATTTCAAAATATATAACAAGATAGAACTGAGTTCTAAACATATAACATGATAGGGACCTAAGTATCCATAACACAATCCACCCACACTTCATTGTCCACAAAATTCTAATATCAACCAAAGTTAGGACATGCCCCCGACCATAACTAAAAACTCACCAAAATAGTCTAAGATATAAGTAAAGACAAGACCATAAAATGGGGGCCTTTTAAAGAATTGAAGATCACCACTTTAAAGATGACTCTTGAATAATCTAGAAATCACCTACCACTATGCAAGGAAACAAAAGTGTCTTTTGACCCTACATCACATTTGGATACAATATTTAGGGACAGTTAGCGGGTGAGCTCTAGCATGTAACTAAGAGAAAATCAACCAATCTAAAATAATTCCAAAAACTATATGCACATAATCATATACAAATATGTACATAATATGTCAGGATAGGGAACCATAAGGTTTAGCATGAGAGTTAAAATATTAACTTGAACTGTGTAGCTTAAACCATCATCTATATATATGGGCTATATAGGTTCACCTCCCACCCTACTGAAAGGGTCTCAGTTATATTAGCCGCACAAAGTGAGGTATCAAGTAAGGTTAGGGAATACATGACCCATTACTAATCCAGGATACAAACATATAAAGTGTGACATAAGAACACAGTCATCAAGACCAACCCTTAGGTAAGAAAATATGGTTTCCCAGTATCAGTCCCTCGGGACCTCCACTTTTAGGACTCAGCTACACAACCCCCTTTAAGCCTAATTAAAACATTTACACATTCATATTTATCAATTTAATAATAATCCATTAAAGCATAACCCATTGGTATCATTATAGGAACTACGCTTGCAAGCTATTACCAACATGCCATTCCAATTATCATTACTTGGGGGAATACATGACCCCACAAACTCCAATCATTGATCCACATGGGTGAATCTATTATCCTTGAGGTTCAAATTTAATAATCCATTAAGTCTGGGGAATCCACAACCCCCAAGGTTTAAATAAATTTAAGTCATGGCCATAAAGGACTTTCAAAGACATTTATATTTCATTAGCCTTTAATGTAATGCAATAGTTTCAAATTTAGAGTCAATATGCACATACCCAAGTTTTAAAGTCAATTTCATAAGGTTAGGTTGAGTTCATTATCAATTCCATTATAAAAATCCATAAAGTTAGGGAAATCCACGACCCTTGTAAATTTATTGAATTAATTTAGGAATCCACAACCCACATTCCAATTCTCATCCCCATGCACCTAATTAGTTTAAAAACTATCAATTTAAAGCATGAATGATTAATTAAAATCATGGGAAAAGCAATTCAACCATTAACATCAAAAAGCCCTCAACCAAAATTCAAAACCAACAATTAATCACATGGATAATAAGTTAAAACACATGCTTTTAGAAAAACAAGTTTTAGGGAAGAGATACATTCTTGAGATATCAAGAGTTATGGAGAAGAAAACAATTTAGATCCTTAGATGATCAACCTTGAAAAACCCTAGTTGTTCTTAACCTAGGGAATTTGAGAGAGTGGAGAGTAGTTTATGATTATTAAAGTGATAAACATAACCCTCTTTTGGTGTTTTATGGTCATGGGTTTAAATTGGGAAAGAGAAAAATAACAAAAATGCCCTCACTTAAAAGTATAGAAAAAGATGTCAGTCATTGCAGGTCACATGACGACTCATGGCGTCTGATTACGAGTCGTCACAAAGACTTGTAGTCTGGGAAAAGACAAGGGGCATACACACTGGTCTGATTATGAGCCTTACCCTACGACTTGTACTTAGTCATTATGACTTATACTAACCAGTCGTAGTCTGGTTTGTAGCTTAGACACCCCTCATTAGTTTGGTCATGAGGCATACCCTACTACTCGCGACTAGATCCTACAACTCGTAGAGTCCTATCGTTAACACAATAATATCTTTGGGCACTTAATTGACTATAATTTGCACACTATGATTTGTAATGATTCATCATGACTCATTAGGTACCAATAACGATCAAGACATAAACTTAGGGTACCTATACTATTTTGTATACAGATGATACTATATGACTCATATAGAGTCTTCATGACTCATTATCAAATTTGTACCCTAGGTAGTGAGCATCGAAGTTAAGAAAATTTTGTGGCAAAAAATCTGAGGTGTTACAATCTGGTCTTTTATGACATTCTTTCATTAAAATGCATCACTTATTACTAGAATAATTTCTTGGAACTTGTATCTATCTATCTATGTATCTTATAAGGGGATAAATAGGTATTGGTTATGTTTGTTATTTGCTCATTATTTGTACCTTTTAGACCAATGTGGTCTTGGTTAGGTTATTATTTGTCCAAGATAGCTGGTTACATTATTGTTTGGTTGTTATTGTATAGTTCGTGGTAAGATGGTTATAGATTGGTACCCAAGGTTGCAATTACTCTTTCGAGTTCCGTTACTCCTTATTATGGTAAGATTAATTACTATTATACCATTTTAAGACTATTCATATTTCAGTTAGAGACTCTAATTATGCTAGATTTAGCTCCCATATTTGGTTATAATCCTTGAGATTTTAGGTGAGCTTTCTCAGGTTAGTGCCTTTGTGTTCAGTCTTATATACAAAGTATTATCATACACCCCTCTCCTTTTTATAATATTATTGTATATACTCTTCTTACTTCATACTAAAACTAAATATCTTTCTATCATTCTTCATTCATGTATTGACTAGTTATGTATGGTTTTTACCTTTATCCCGGAATACTTGTAGCACATGGTAGTTTATCTTTACTTTTTCATTTGTATTATTATATCTTATTTCTTAAATAATTGCCTGTAATGTATATCCTTGCATTATATGTTACTTATACTTGTATTAACATTTGAGTTCAGTCGATCGATGCTTACTGAGTACCAAGTAAGTACCTTGTGTTAGTACTCATACTACAGGTCTACACCCTGTAAATCATACTACAAGTTTTCACTACTGACATGTGCATCGTGTTGAGTTCCCATTGATCATAGATTTAGGGTAATCTCCTGGCATTTGAAGTTGTTCCTACTCTTCATCTTTTGCTAGATTGATCTTTATTTTGTATTTCTAGGATTCTATATATACATATATTGCGTTCACCTTATACTCTTGATTGATAGTGGCTCATATACTAACCTCATCAGGTTTTAGGAGGCATGTTTACTTTCTTCTTATCTTCTTCTAATTTTATTAGTCATAATATTATTTTTTCTTATTAGCCCGTTACTAGCTATTTTAAACTATTGGTTGGCTTAAATACTGGTGGTTATGGTAGATGCCATCATGACTTAAGAAATTGGGTTGTGACAGCTTGTTATTAAAGCATAGATTCACCGGTGTTATTGGCACAAGAGCAAAGTGCCAATTAGAGTTATGAAGATCGATATGATGATATTCGTATCCTATCTTTCAGAGGCTACAAAATGTTCTTAGGAAATTCTATTTCTTAATTTTTGATCAAGTGTCCATACTCTTATCAACCTCTAAGTTCTTCATTTGACTACACTCTTTCTTAAATGGATAGTACGACATTGCCAGTAGTTATGTTAAAAACTTCTACACGTGTTATTAAAGTTTCATTTTAGAGATATACCAGGGAGTTGGAGCTTAGCTTCAAGGATTTTCTACATTAGCCAGAGGGTCAGGGGCCACCTAAGCTCTGATAGAGTTTGTGACCATATCATCTTTTTAAGATATTATGTTAGGAATTCTGAGCCATTTTAAAGATACATCATAATCAGTGGTGGTGTCCAGTACATCAAGTGGTACTCAGGTCAAAGTTAGGAATTCAATAGGGCTTTTTATCAATTTTAGAAGATGTGATAAGATTTCTAGAATGCGCCAGATATACTTGTATGTTATATCCCACAAAGCATAAATAGTGTATAAGTTTATCATAGGACTAGCATTACCACTCTTTTAATAGTAGAACATTTGATATCAATTAGATCTACTATTCTTTAGTTCATGAATCATGTAAGAACTATAAGAAAGGCATGTCTTGAAACATATGAAGGTGGTGGAGGTTATATCAATAATACAATGTTAGTGGCATTCTATACAAAGGTGGGGATACTTTTAGGAAAGGTCAACATGATTTATAGCCTATTAGGTTCATTCAAGTAGCACCTTAGATTATAGGTGACTCTCAGATAGGTTATGGTTTATCAATAGAGAGAGTTCTTATCAGGTAGTGTAGGGTTATCTATATAGATCATTAGGTTATGACAGCCATCTTGGGTCAATAGGTACATTGGATCAGATGGTTCTAGGGGTATGTTATGATTATGGAGAGGTTATTCATTAGTATACAAATTATCCCAGGATTGATTTGTTCAGCCATATGAGTTTAGCTCGTGTTTCTTGCTAAATTAATGCTTCAGGGGTTTAATATGATTGTACATAAATCATTCATTGGTCCAAAAAGTATCCTTGATATAGGTTAATTATAAATCAACATAGTTAGATTAATATCCTAGGGATATAACACCTTTAATCAGACATGGTACCCTTATTATTCGGTTGGTCTTTTCGATGCTCAGTTTAGGGTCGGACGAGTTCATGTTCATATTATTTTGGGCAAGTTAGGGACCATTACTTTATATTCCATTGTTAGACGTGTGGTTTTAATTTTCTATATCTTAGTTTCTATTTGAATTGAGTTGGGGTTTTTATACCTATCAGTGTTCACATCCCTTGATGTTACTATATTAATTTTGTAATCCTTTATGTTGATTTATGCATACATGAATACCTATGTAGATGTTTTATTTTAGTAAGAGATTAAGTGGATCGGTTTGTTATTTTCTTAGGATGTAACACTTGGGTAAATCCCTTTTCATTGGTATATTAGCCTTGATATGATCCTAGAATGGTATTGGTTATTTTTTATTTTATACCATCTGTACTATATATAGTTATTACAACTAGTATTGTTTTAGCTTTGATTGATCCTTACTTGATAGATGGATAGACTAGTGTTATCTAGTTAGTATCCCTTTCTTATGATTCAGGCCTATTTTTCTTAGACGGCTACCTTGTTTGGTTGGTTGTCCTTTCCATTGGTAAGGTAAGCTCGGTTATTAAATGTGTTATGAAAATGAAGGAATGTATTACTTTCCATGGTTTTGTGGTGATTCTAGAGTCGGAAATTCTTTTCTATAGCCCATGCTAAGGTTGGTTAGTTTGAGGTTTGTTCTTTTGATTTGGCTAGTTCATTACTTTGTAGTACTCTTGATCTTGGTGTTGAGTTGGCTATTTCATTATTTACCTGATGTAGTTCTTGGTTCTCTTGAATTGATGGAGGTTCATATAAGTGAATTCAATAATTTCATATTTTAGGAATTCTTTAGCCTAGTATGATATCATGGAATGCTTGCTCCTAGGGGTGTGTTATTATGTATTAGTTTCCAGCATCTAAATATTGTTACTTTAGGGAGTGAGTACCAGTGACCATTTTATCTAAGTTACTCGAGACTGGTACCTTTGGCCCATGGTTTTTTCCCTTTGTGATTATGTTCTTCAACAACATTTTTGTTTTATCCATTGCAAGAATTATTGGGTAAATGGTTAGTTTCTAAAGGTGAGATTGGTTTGGGTATTTGAAATTAGTAAGGATTGGATAGATCTAGTTATGATTTTTAACTTTTTAGATGATGACTAGAAAGTTATGACAAATTTTAAAGAGTGGATGTTTACTCTTTAATAGGATTAATAGTTGAGGCCGATTAGTTCAACTTCTATGTTAAGATTATATTTTAGCTATGAATTATGTAGCCTAGTTGAAACCCCCATTTTGAGGTTTAAATATAGTTGAACATTTATTAAGAGGTTCACTAGGCCTAGTCATTATCTATCAGCTTAGTCTTCAAGTTAGGGAAATTATGTTATATAGATCTTTAAAGGGTGGTCCATTGGCATATGGTTTTTGTTTCTACTTTCAATTTTTGTCTGACTTTAAAAAGTCTACCGAGTGAAAGAAGTGTAATCAAGTTAGGGTTAGCATAGTTTCACCCATAGTAGGTGAGGGTATTCACGAACAAATTATTCAAATTTTTAAAGGTTATGCTTCGAACTCTTGACTATTAGTTTTGAGGGTCATCTGGACTAGTTAGTGGCTTTGGTAAAGATTGCATATATTTATCACCATTAGTTGAGTATTTAGGTAGAACCTTATAGGGCATTGTTCATATATTAGTCTGTGTGAATTTTTGGTAGGTCATTCGAGATTGGTGTGAAGTAATTAAGTGAATGGCACTCAAATAAGGTTGGAGAGATTCTATATAGTTCAGAGTAAACAACTGGTTTAGAAAGGCTAGAGAATATTATATTTTGAATTTGGTGTTGGCTAAATGGGTCATGTGTTAGGCTAATATTTAGCCTAGGTAAGTTTTCACTTAATTATGCTCGAGTTGGTGTGAGGTTGATATGCTTTGGTTTTGGGCTTACGTTCTTCAATTGAGCTTGGTTTAGTTGGAGGCCAGTTGGTTGTTGAGGATGAGTTTTTTGTTTACTTAGAAAATGAAACAAAGATATGGTTGGAAAAGGGTATACCTTTAGGGAAATCCCTTAGAAGCATTGTTTGGCTTTGGAGATTACTTTTGTTTTTTCTCAGGGCATGTAGGCCTTGTACTTAATCCTTTTGAGCTTTTAAATTCTTCTTATCCATTTAATTTTGAGGATAAAATTCTATTTAATAGTAGATATTTTATCAACCCTCTAGGTCATTTTATCATTTCCATGCATTTTTAGCATTTTGTGTCTTCCCATAGCGGCTACAGGTCATTTATGACATATTGGGACTGTTAGTTCAATTTTTAGGTAGTTCTATTGGGTTTAAAGCCCATATCCTTATTTTGGAGCTTTTGAAGTTGAAAATTGGTCTTGGATCAAAACTTCTAGTAAATTCCTCGGATAAGAATTCTAATGATTTTTTAGCTCTTTATATGAATCTTAGTATATGGGACCCTTGGTATGGGTCCCAAGGCTTTTAGGCTCATTTTGGGCTATAGGGTAGAATTAGTAAAAATAAAAAAGTAGAAGTGGGTCCCATATTTTATCAAAACAACTTTGTATGAAAATTTTAATGGTTCCATTGAGTCCAAATTATCAAATTTAGTATGGTAGCATAGTTCTTTTGTATGCATAGGATTCCAAATAAATCTCGAGCCTTCAGTTGGAGTCTGTAAGGACTTGGCATTTTGTTAGTTTTTAAACACCTCATTAGGCCCATTTTACTCTTCACATTTATGAGAAGTTGGCCGAATTTATGAAGGGTTAAGTCTTTGATCATCGTGATTATGAGCCTCTTCTCACGTTCGTGATTAAGGGTTGGCCCGACCCGATCCTTTTATATTCATCTCTTTTACAACCATTTGTGTCGCGTTCGTAGTAGTCCATCCCATTTTCCTTTGTGATTGCAACCCTTTTCCTAGATTCAGAAAGAGCATTTTTCTTGGTCATCATATTTGCAACCATAGACTCTCGCGATCATGAAGTGTATTTCCTTGTCGTTATATAGTTTTCTTCTTCCTAGTTTTTCATCATTTTATAACCCTTTTTCCACCAGTTTTGAGCCTAATAGCTCAAGAACTTATGGTACATTCTCAATTGGAGCTGGTTATGAGTAAAAGATATTAAGGTGATTATTTTTTTGTTAGTTTATTCATAAGTTTTAGGCCTAATTCTCCATTTAATTATTAATTCTCTCCATTTAATTATTAATTCTCTCTCTTGTTTTCTATAGCTCATGGGGCTGTTTTAAGCCCCAATTGAGAATCCAATTGTACTTAATTTGTAGTATGCATTCCTTATCCTTTGAGAGACCTCATTACAGATTTAGTTTCTAAATTCTGTTAGTAGGACCCATGGCCCATTTTGACCCAATTTTAGGCCCAAATTTTATATTGCAATATGGATCTCATTTTACTCAAATTAACATGAGGAAAGTTGATAGTGTCATAACATTTAAGGATTGAGGAGTGATGATAAGCAGCTTGTAGGATGTTCAAGACTATAGTTCAGCATCGCTATAGGATTCGGTATACTCTTCTCTATAAGATTATGTATATTATTGATTGCATGTAGGATAGGGGGTCCTATGATAGGATTTAAGTTGCCTTATAGCTTTTTTTGACTTGTCCTTTCATGGAAACTTTAGTATAAATTAGCAGCTTAAACCTTTGTCTAGAATGGCTATCACTATTATAGTATTGTGTTAGGATCATATATGAACCTATTGTTACCTTAGGTTGAGGTTAGGAAGATTATTTGTATCTTATTATCGATAGTAGACCTATTTAGGGAAAAGTTCAGAACATAATTAAGCCTTGTCCTAGAATACCTTTTATAATTATAGGACTCTACTTCACCTACTTATAGATTTATTTTACCTTAGGTTGGCATTAAAGATCCCTTAATATAAGATTTATGGTATTACTAAGTGATTTGGGAGATATTGCTCGATTAGATCCTCCTAGTATCTTGATGGCCATATTTACCTTAGTCTTTCAAAGTTATAATGTTATTATCCTAGTAATTTGTATATTATTAGGGCTGAGGCTGTGGTTATGAGACCAGTTGGACACTAGTTTAGTACTCTATTCTATGAAAGGATATGGTTTAACAAATAAATGCTTAGACACTTATGTTTGTATTATTACGGGTGATGGCATGCATACATTATCTGCATTCTCATGCTTATTTCGTGGTATGATTCCAACTAAAACCTTGATTTCACTACTATTTTCTAAAAAGGAAATTATTCTCATTTTTTAAATTTTAAACTAATTTTCAATCAAAAGTCATACCACATTTATTATTGGTATTTTGATCTCCTAAATTTAGTATACTACTTTAGAATCATGGACTGAGGTGGATTCCGATCCTTTCTTGATCGATTATTTTATCATTGTTTACTTATTTTGGACAAGGAAGATTCTAAGCTTTTCTATACAATTCTACCATTTTTGTCCCAGATTCAATCTCGGGCACTTGACTTTATGGATTTCTACTTGTTTTTATCTTGATTGGATTTCGAGTACCTGTCGCATATTTCACAAACAATCCTACATGGTGTGAATTAGTTATGGATTATGAAAGTCATGGTTTAGGATCAAGTAGTGTATACAAGTACCCTGAATTCCTTAGGGGCGTCTTCATCCGATGAGCCATAGTCCCAGAGAAGGATAGTTATCGTAGGTCCTGCATTTGTGAGCTATTTATCTAGAGGAGGTGTATACACTTGTGTTAGATATGGTATTTGGTTTACCTTGCATCATTTAGGTTTTTTCTTGACGTACTTCTATTCATATGCATTACCTATCACTAGGATAAATGTTTGATGCTTGTATTTATTTGTCTTATGGGGGGCTGAATAGGTATAGGTTATGTTTGTTGTTTGTGGATTAGTTGCATCTTTTGGGCTTATAAGGATTTGGTATTCTTTTTCAGGGCCATCCGGTTACATTACTGTTTGGTTATTATTGTATAGTTTATGGCCAACTGGTTATTGATTAGTACTTGAGGTTGTAGGTATGCTTCCGAGTTCCTTTACTCCTTATTATGGTAATATTTATTATCTCTAGACTATATTGAGACTATTCATATTTCGGTTTGATAGTCTAATTATGATAGACTAAGCTCCCTTATTTGATTATGATCGTCGTGATGTTAGGCTAGCTCTCTCAGGTTATTGACTTCATTTTCAATCCAATATATATAGTATTATTATGTAACTCTCTTCTTTCTTATTTATTCTTATTGTATATACATTTTTTCCTCGTACTACCACTATATATCCTTCTTTCACTCATCGTTTGTGTATTGACTAGTTATGTATGGTCTTACACCTTTATCTCAGATTACTTGTAGGGTATGATAGTTTACATTTACTTTTCTATTTGTATTATTATGTCTTATTTCTTAGATAGTTATATGTAGTGTATAATCCCATTTTACATGTTATTTATACTCACATCATCTTCGGAACTCAGATAGTCGATGCCTTCTGAGTACCTTGTATTGGTACTCATATACACTTTTGCACCTTGAAAATCAAAATACGAGTTCCTGCCTCTTATGTATCATCATTCTTATTTACTATAGATCGGAGATTTGGGGAGAGATCCTAGCATTCGAATTTGTACCCGCTCTCCCTCTTTTGTTGGATTGATATTATTGTATTTTAGATACAGTTCTGTATTATAACACCCCAAAAATCCAAGGCAAGATTAGAACCATACTTCAAGTACATGTAGAATAAAAATTAATGTTTGATATTATTAGAAGTTATTTATACATGCACTAAGGCCACAAGTAACTCCAAGCTTACAGCCAAGTGAAAACCTCAATTAGCGAATAAATGTGAAAAATCTACTATAGTCAGCTTCAACTGAGAATAACCTATATGTTCTAAAGTATTTTTGAGCTCAAATGAAATATATTTGAATTATCTTTCCAGTGCATCCAATTTTTCCTTAATCTGATCTCGGAGTAAAATGTTAAAGTACTGAAAAAGTTGATATCAATATGCCGTCAGAAGGCACAACGGGCTGTGGGATGGTCCCACGGGCCATGGTAAGGCCTCACAGAATGTGTGGTGGCTCTTTACCACTATTGAGGGAAATAAAAAGATAAATCCCAAGTGATGACCAAAGCAACGACCTATGGCTAGGTCCCACGAGTCGTTAGTTGAGTCATCGAGATGAATCCAACATTTTCTTACACCATTTTATAAGGGTTGTTTGGTATTTTTCCACTTTTTAATATAAAAAATATGTCATTTAAGTTATTTCAAGGATAATTATTAAGCTTAATATTACCCGAACTCCTTCATTCCTCCTAATATGATCGATACTCAGCAAAAACACAAAGAAAGAGGCTCCCAAGGAAAAATTAGGGTTCTTCAACTTTAGGCCCTAAGTTCAAGGATTTCTTCAAGATTCTTGTCACTATATATGTGGGATTTCATCAATGTGTCTCCTTTCACCCATTTAGTCTAAAATTTAACTCAATTTCTCAGTTATATTCCTTCCTCAGAGCTTAGGGTTCATGAATTATGTGAATTTCTTGACATTACAGTTCCTTGATCTCATTGAGTTATAAATTGATATTTTAACATGAATTTCAATACCATTACATGTTCAAAATTATACACCCTAATAATATTGTGAAATCCATGATTATTGGACTTGACCTATTATATTCCTTAATTCACTTAGTTTATGGAATTTTTGTAATAGTTGTATTCTATAGAGATGAAAAGTTATGAACAACTGATGACCTATGATTCCATCATATAATTATAAGTATTATATCCTCTAATTTGTGTATTTTGAATTATCTTAGATAACATATTTATTTTTAGTCTTTGGAATATTACTATTAGCGGGCATTTCAGTTATCAGTGTTATTCAGTTTGGAGTAGTACTTAGCAGTGAACGGATGAAAAGATGAAGGATCATCCATCAATTAGGATAAGACATTTATTATAATTCCCTAATTCTTAGAACTATGTAATCACCATAGGTTCAAACTGGTTACCCATAAGATCAAGCTTGATACCTTAGTCCATTTGGAAATTAGATTAGTGAATCATATTAGTTAGTGCCTGTACCATTGACCATGTACTGAACACCCTTTTAGCTGGGGTTATTAGTTGGACCTCGGTTACCTCATATTTTGGTATTTCGATTAATGGTATCTCCCACTGTCCAAAACCCATAGTTCACAGTTTATGGCGCAGATTCAGATACTTGTATGACCTTATATTTAGTTAGTTAACTTATCATACATTACATGTTTGTTACTTGGTCTTGCATCGATTTATCATGTCATATGTGTCATGATCATCTTATATCAGTTACTTCTTATCTCACAGACTAAGTACATTCAAAGTACTTATTGCATACTTTTTTTTGTGCTGCAATGTCTCATAATATAGGTTCTAACATTCAGTATTTGGATTGTGTATAGTACAATCTCGTACTATATTTGTAGTAGCACTTTGGTTAGTCCTCATCATTTAAGGACTAGTATCAGTACTTTATTTTATTTTATTTTAGTTTTAGATAGTCAAGGTTAGTTGGGGACTTATCCCAGTAACTTATCTTAGTAGAGGCTTTTAGGCAGAGAGTAGAGATTAAGCTTTATATTATGCTTAGTGATTTCTATTTTTTTCTAACATTGATATTTGGTTTTGATTTTCATATATCATTCGAAGTTTAGCTACAGTAAAATGTTAGTTAGTTTTATACAGTATTCTTACTATCATGATAGGCCATGGTTAGATTGGAGGTCACTTCTGACTCTCAACTTATTGTTACGACTAGAGGGTAGTCTTGGATCATGACAAACTTGGTATTAGGGATTTAGGTTTAAAGTGTTCTAGGGTTTCCAAAAGCCATATTAAGTAGAGTCTTAGTAAGGGGTGCACAGGGTGCCACACTTATGAGTGAGAGTCTCTAAAACATTTTAGGAAAAAATTCACTTTTTTCATGTTCATATAGTGTGATAGAGTGGGAACTACATTATAAAATACCTCCCAAGAGAACTAATGAAAGGATAAATGGTAATGGTAATGAGAATGGGAATCAGTGAGACCCATTTACTCCAACAAACCCTTTTAACGAATAAGTCTTCCATGCTAAATTCTGGGTTGCTTTCACAATATTAGCCCAATCCATGACCACATAGAATAACCAGTAGGCTATCGCACCAACCAACTTAACAGTGAGTATGGTAGCAGCCAGAGTTTGAGGCTTCACTCAGATAAATCCTATGATATTCTTTAGGTCTTATTCTGTAGAGGATCCACGAGAGTTTTGGATTGTATTCAGAAAGTAACTAAGTTCACGACCGTCAAATTAATTAAAAGTATTGACTTGGATACTTATCAGTTGTAAGAAGTGTCTCACACATAGTAGAAGTAATGGAAGGATGATAAAAGTTTGGATGCAGACTTAGTAAAGTAGAATGAGTTTGTTGTTGAATTTCTAGATAGGTTCTTCCTAATTGATCTAAGGGAGGCCAAGGCAAAGTTATTCAAAAATCTGAAGTAGGGTAACATGAGTGTGAAGGAGTACTCTCTTAAGTTTACAAAGTTGGTAAAGTAAACCCGAATGAGTAAATTCATCTCAAGTGATTCTGTGGACATAGCCAAAGAGTGTAAATCTGCTATGTTGATTAAAAAGATGTATATATCCAGGTTAATGGTTCATGCCTTACATATTGAGGAAGAAAAGATCAAGGAAATAGAGAGGAATAGTAAGATGGCGATAACAGGTAGTTTCAACTTCTCTTAGCAGAAGTCAAATTGAGGTAATCATTCTTAGTGTCTTTAGAAATCTTTAGCTCTAGCCCAATATTCTTCTAGTGCTCCAGCCCCATCTTTTGATAGTGCTCTAAAGCACCAGACTCTATGTCCCAGGATAGTATAAATAGTGGTCATCCTAATCCAATTTTCAAGAAGTATGGTAAGAACTATAAGAGTAAGTGTATGGTTATTAGAGAAGTATGTTTTGGGTATGGAAATCCAGGCCATAGATTAAGAGAATGTCTAGTGTCTTTACAGAGGTAGCGATGCTCGTTGGCAAAGTTAGTCTTAACTCTTTAGAAGATTGAGAAAGTTGCCCGATTCAGCAGGGTACCTTATCTAGTACAGGTGATAGACAACATTAAAATAGGTTCTATGCCTTTCAGATATGACAGGATTAAAAGGGTTTTCTCGATGTGGTCATTGGCATGTTAAAAGTCTTTATATTCATGTTTATGCATTATTAGATATTGGAGGAACACTTTCTTTTGTAATTACTTATAGAAATAGACTTTGTTGTTAGTCCCAACATCCTCTCATAACCATTTTCAATCTCTAATCTAGTCAGTAATTCAGTTATAGTCAAATGAGATATGGAAATTTCCCAGTCATAGTTTCCTAGAAAGTCACTTTAGTTGATCTTGTTGATTTAAACATAACAGATTTTGATGTGATTTTTGGAATGGATTGGATACACTCTTTATATGCCTTAGTTGATTATAGAAATAGAGTATTCTAGTTTCAATCCCCAAATAAGCCAGTCATAGAGTAGAAAGGTAGTACCTCAGTGCCTATAGGTCAGTTCATCTCTTACCTTAAGGATAGAAAGATGATTCCCAAAGGGTGTATCTATAATCTTGTTCGTTCAAAGTTTTAAACCCCAACTCTTGAGTTAATTCCTATGGTACATGAATTTCTAGAAATATTTCCTAAAGACCTACCTAAAGTTCCTCCAAAGTGGAAAATTGACATAGGAATAGATCTCCTTCGAGATGCCTAACATTTTTTAATTTCTACCCTATGAAATGGATCTATTTAAACTTAAAGAGTTGAAGGAATAGTCGAAAGACCTCCTAAACAAGGGTTTTATTAGGCCCAATGTCTCTCCATAGGGTGCCTCAGTTGTTTTCATGTGCAAGAAAAATGGTTATCTTAGAATGTGAATCGACTATTATCAGTTGAACCAAGTCACAGTCAAGAATAAGTATCCTATCCCTAAGATTGATGAGTTCTTCTACTAATATTACAGCGCTAATTATTTCTCTAAAATAGACCTCAGATCCGGTTATTATTAGCTTAGGGTCAAAGAATGTGACATTCTAAAGACAACCTTCAGTACTCGGTATGGCCATTTTAAACTTTTAGTTATGTCTTTTGGAGTAACAAATTCTCTAGCAGCTTTTATGGACTTGATAAATGGGTGTTAAATCAGTACTTGGACATGTTCGTCAATTTATTTATTGGTTACATCCTTATTTATTCTAAAAGTGAGGATGAACATACAAACTATTTGAAGATTGTCTTGCAAACTCTCACTGATTACTAGTTATTTTCTAAGTTCAGCAATTGTTAAGTCTGGTTGAAATGAGTAGCATTCCTTGGTCATATCATTTCCGATGAAGGCATTTGAGTTAATTCTTAAAAGACCAAAGCAGTTGGAAATTAGCCTAGACCTATCTCTTCATCAGACATCAAGGTTTTTTGGGTTTAGCTGGTTATTACAGATATTTTTTGAAGGGTTTTCTTGTATTGCTTCTTCTATATCTAGACTGGCTCACAAGAAATTCAAGTTTCAGAGGTTTAATTCTTGCTAAAATAGTTTTTAGAAGTTAAAGACTCAACTCACATCTGCTCTAATTTTGACTCTACTATAGGGTTTAGACAGTTTATTTTTTATGCTTCTAAATCTGATCTTGATTGTGTATTGATGCAGTGTGGCAAGGTTATAGCACATGCCTCTAGATAGCTCAACTCTCATGAAAAGAATACCCGACTCATGATATTGAGTTGGCAGCAGTTGTTTTCATTTTAAAGATTTGAAGACATTACCTTTATAGAGTTCATATTGATGTGTTCACTAATCATAAGAGTCTTCAGTATGTCTTCAGCCAAAAAAATCTATTTTTATTATATGAGATGGCTAGAGTTGTTCAAAAATTATGATATGAGTGTCTTGTACTATCTGGGTAATTTTGTTACTGATACTCTAGTAGATTCTCTATTGGAAGTATTGATCATATAGAAGATGAGTAGAAAGAGTTAGTCCGTGAGGTTCATCAGCTTTCTAGATTGTGAGTTCATTTAGTTGATTTAGCTAAAGGTAATATCTTGATTCAAAAGGGTTCATAATACTCTTTGATTGTTGAGGTGAAAGAAAAGCAAGATAGTGATCCTACTTTTATTAAGTTGAAAGAAGTAGTCCATAGTTATAAGTTTAAGGTTATCTCCCAAAAGGGAGATGGTATTCTTCATTGCTAGGGTAGAATATGTGTTCTAGATATTGATGACTTGAGATGGCGGATGCTGAAAGAAGTACATAGTTCTTAGTATTTTATTCATCTAGGAGTCACTAAGGTGTATTGTGATTTATGGGAAGTCTATTGGTGGAATGACATGAAGAAGGATACCATAAAATTTTTGGCTAAGTGTCTAAATTTCCAGAAGGTTAAGGTTGAGCACATATATCTGGTGGTGCACTTCAGGATATTATTATTCCTACTTGGAAGTATGAAGTGGTGAATATGAACTTTATTAAAGGATTGCCTCGTTCTTATCGATAGTGTAATTCTATTTTCGTTATGAACCAAATGACTACTTCATCTATTTCTTGCCAGTTAACACTTCTAATTCAGTAGGGTATAATGCAAGACTCTGTTGTAAAGAGTTGGTGAAACTACATGGAGTTCCTTTGACAATAATATTAGATAGAGGTACTTAGTTTACCTCTTAGTATTGATAGACTTTTCAAAAGGATTTTTGTACCAAAGTTCATCTAAAGATGGCTTTTCATCCATATATAGATTGTCCGACAAAGAGGATCATTAAGATCTTGGAGGATATGTTGAGGGCATGTGTGATCAATTTCAAGGGTATTAGGGATGATCATTTGCCAGTCGTTGTGTTTGTTTATAATAATAGCTATCACTCCAGTATTCAGCTGGCCCCATTTGAAGAATTTTATGATAGGAGGTGTAGATTTCTAATTATTTCATTTGAAGTTGGTAAGCTACATTGATAGGGACAGATTTGGTTTGTGAGGCTATTGAGAAAGTTTAACTAATTAGAGAAAGAATTAAAACAATGTAGAACCATCAAAAGTCCAATGCAGATGTGAGAAGAAGGGAACTTAAGTTTATTATTTGTGATTTTGTCTACTTGGAAGTTTTACCCATGAAGTGAAGAGATTTGGTAAGAAGGGAAAGCTCAGTGACCGCTATGTTGGTCCTTATAAGATTGTAGGTTGTTTTGGTAAAGTAGCCTATGAGTTAGAGATGCTTGCAAACTTAGCATCAGTGCATCCAATATTTTGTGTGTCCTTATTAAAGAAATGCATTGGGGATCTTACATCGGTTGTGCCCTTAGAGAGTGTGGAAATGAAAGATAGTCTTTGTTATGTGGAGAATATTTGATAGCCTCTTCCGTTAAGTTCATAGCTTGATAAATAATGAAGTTAGTTCTGTAAAGGCTCTTTGGTAAAATTAGCTTGTTGAAAGAGATATTTGGGAAAAAGAGGCACATATTATGACCAAATACCCTTATATTTTCTCTTAACACAAAGTTCCAATGTGAGGTAATGTTTTCCTTTAATTAATTATTTCAATCTCTAATGTGCTATAGAAAAAAAGAACTTCTGTTGCTTAAAACGACGAAAATATGCAAGTTTATGAGGTTATTTTGCAAGATATGATGCATTTTGAGTATGTTTTACAGGAAATCATGTTTTGCATGCTAAGTTCATGAAAAGGATGAAAAGGGTATTTTTGGCTACTTTTAGAGCAATTATGGATGTTCGGGACACTTTCGGCTTGTTTGTGATTAAAGCATGATCGATAATTGAAGAAGAGTGAAAAAGATGACTCCCGATACTTACTAAGTCAACATATGGACCGCAAGTAGAACTTAAGAACCACAAGTAGGCAAAGCATGTGCCAGAAGTTCAAAATGCCGAGAGCTGACTTGTAGGATTTTTTCATTCGGTACCTACACGTTGTACCTACACTCACCCTACTGACCGCAGGTAATACCTACACCTAGGGTTAGGATACAAGTACAGATGAGAGCACCCAAGCACAAACACACATGTACGTCGTCTTATCAAGTAGTAAAGTGGCGTCTAGAAAGCCCCAGTATCGATCTCTGAGGGACTTGCATTCGCCAACTATCTAATTCTAGTTTAACCAATTAAGGAGAGAAGCAAATAGAGTTTTAGAATTGTAAAATAAAAATAAAATAAATAATGCATAAAAATAAAAGTCTTGGGATAATCAATGGATTATAACCCAGGGTTAAAGCACTTCAAACAATCATACCATGTTATTGAATTTCCTTCATTAACTTGCTTATCTTGGTTGTTGATTCGTAGGGTTAATTGCATGATCATGGTTTCCCAACCTCTAATATTTCACCTAATATGGATCTTACAACTACATTGTTGGGAGGGGATGTAATAATCCAATCAAGTGAATTAAAGTTATCATTCTACGTATGAATCAAGCAAAGCATCTAAGTACATCCCTGTCCTAGACGCTAAGTTTAATCTTTATTTTATAAAAGAATAAAATCTCTACTTTGTTTATTTCCATGTTCTATCTCCCTATTCCCTCTCCCGAGATCAAAAGGTCGACAATATATGTATTTTATGGGTGATCAATCCATAAAATAATTAAAATAAGAATAATAAACAACCAAATATGATAAGAAAAATTAATCAAAATTAATCCAAAACAGTAGTAATCATGTTCTTGGCTTTAACCCCGAAAAGAGGGTTTTTAGCCGATAATATTCATAATCATGATCCAATTAATTAAATACATGATATAAAAAATTTAAAGATAAATAAAATAATTAAAACCTATTAAAAGAAAGTGTAGCGGCCCTCCAATTTTTATCCACCGTGTCAAACTGTTTCCAGGTTCTTGTCCCCTCAATTTTTTACTGTCCACTCACGTGTTGACGAAATTGTGACCAGCAATTAATAATGGTCCCAGCTTTCCTCTTTCCCTTTAATGTTGTCCAATACCAAGTGCGTGTGTGTATATATACATATACACTTCTTGTAGGATGAGAAAAAGGTCATTAATTTTAAAACATTTCCACCATTCGTTAAAAGGCGTGCCAATTCTTAATCATACTAGGACAAGGCCACTGCTAAGTTGACAGAAAGTCAATTTAACTGTGCATGTAGACAGCGATGTGATGCGATGCTAAACGAATTGGTCACATCGATGCGACGTGAATATTTTCTGTTGACACATTGAAATTTGCTTTTAAAATTTTGGTTAAGTATTGGACGTCCTTTTGTTTGCTCATGCCTTTTGTATTGTATTTTCAATAAATTTTTGGCCTTTAAATTATCAATATATCACCATATGCAGTTCACAAAGCCTTCTAAAATATCACACACCACAAATTAAAGATAAAAATAACATAATATTCTCAACGACAAATCAAAACAAAAGTTAGGATAAGGCAAATTGACAATGATCTTCCACTTATTATTCCGACTCTTGACTTAATCAAATTAAACTTTGAACATTACAAACAAGTTATTCCACTCATAATTACACATTAAAAATATTTGAAATAAATTAAACACATTACAGTATAACCTCGATAAATTAATACTGTTGGAACCGTCAAATTTTATTAATTTAGCGAGGTATTAATTAATCGTATAAATTAATAATTATTAATTTATAAATTATATACTTTTTGGGTCCATATTATGAATGTACCTAGGTGTACGTGAAAACTAATTTCTACATTGACTATTAATTATGCATACTTAACCAAATTCATGTATTTTTGCTGATACATTTTCAATATTCTATGTATATCTTAATAAAATATATAAATCTACTTAATTATTAATGTAGTTACATGCTACATTCATTAAAATGTATAAATCCACTCAATTATTAATGTAGTTACACGTACATACATTAACTAAGTTACTATATAAATAGATGTATTATGCAAGTCTTCAAATAAAAAAAAACAAATAAAATGGCTTCTCATCTCAAAGGTGTTAAAAAATCAACCATGACTAATGGTATACGTAGAGAACTGTGTGAGTATAAACAACAAAATCTAGCATGCACTCAAAAGCAATTGCAACAATGGGTGTTAGAGAAGTTTAATTTGCAAGTGAGTCAAGCCACAATATCAAACACGATCAAGAGGTCAGCAGAGTATCTATCAGCAGCCGACATTCCAAGAGATGAGGCTAAAAGACATAAAGCTGCCAAATTTCCAGAATTAGAGAAGGCTTTGTTCAAGTGGTTTATTCATTACCAAGAGCATGTTAATATGAATGGGGAACTAATTGTAACGAAGGGGAAAGAGCTTCTAAAAAAGATGTATCCCATCGATACACCTGATTTTCATTTTTCTCAAGGCTGGCTAGAGCGTTTCAAATCAAGACACGGTATCAAGCAATATCGTCATTTTGGAGAAAGTGGATCAGTTAATATGGAGGCCATGGAGAACAATTTACAATCCATCAGAGAGAAACTTGATCAGTTTGCTAAGAAAGATGTTTTCAATATGGATGAAACTGGATTGTTCTTTAGGCTACAACCAGATCATTCTCTTGCAATGAAGCAACTTGAAGGTAAGAAAAAAGATAAAGAAAGACTTACAATTGTTATTTGCTGTAATGAGGATGGTTCTGAGAAAATTCCTTTATGGATCATTGGGAAGTATTTAAAACCACGTTGTTTCAAGAATGTGAATTTGGGAAGCATGGATTGTGAATATCGAGCCAATAAAAGAGCATGGATGACTGGGATTCTATTCCAAGAATATGTTCAACAACTTGATGCAAAAATGGACGACAGGAAAATTCTTTTAATTGTTGATAATTGTCCTGCTTATCCAAAAAATGTCGAAGGTTTGAGAAATGTTGAATTATTTTTTTTACCACCTAACACAACATCAAAGATTCAGCCTTGTGATGCAGGGATCATAAGAGCTTTTAAGATGCATTATCGTAGGCGATTTTATCGAAATCTTTTGGAGGGTTATGAAATTGGGATCTCAAATCCAGAAAAGATTAATGTTTTAGATGCAATGAATCTTGCAATCTCGGCATGGAAAATGGATATCAACTCAAGTACAATTGCAAATTGTTTTAAGCATTGTAAACTTAGGTTGTTAGATGATGAATCCTTGAAAAATCAAGAACAGTTGAATAATGATGGCTTACAACAATTGCAGAATCTAATCAATGGATTGAAGTATCGAAATGCAATGAATGCTGAAGATCTTTTGAATTATCCAGGAGAAAATGATACGAGTTTTGAGCTACCTACGGATAAACAAATAATTGAGAGTGTTATGGAAACACATAAAGAAGATGAAGTGGAAGATGATAGTGTGGAATTAGAACAAGTTTCGCGCAAAGATGCTCTGAAAGCAACAATCACCTTACATCACTTCCTTTTGCAATATGAGAAGACTACACCTGATATTCTTAATGCAGTAAGAAGGGTTAGAGATGAGATTCAAGGTGATATTGATTTCAAGAAGAAACAAACAACATTAGATTCATATTTTCAGAAACCTATTTAGTTTACTTATGTATTATGTATGAAATATTTTGATACAGATGAGTTATTAATTTATATATCAAATGGGACCTATATGAATTTTTTTTTTGTATTATCTTATAAATTTAGCGAATTATTAATTTACCACGTTGATCCCGACTCGGGACCGAAGAAAATTATTATTTTAGCGAGATTATTAATTTATCGAGTATTAATTTATCGAGGTTATACTGTATAATCCAACAGAACTAACTAGACACACACCTAGCTCAAGCTAGTAAAACTAGTTTCCCGAATTGAACTCTAAATGACTCAATTAATTACAAACTTATTTGAAAAATTCTTTAGACATTGTAATCACATACTTGGACACTTACATGCTTATTTATATCAATATGAACACATTAAGCACTCGAATTTCTCTCAAAACAAGGCGAAATAAGTTAGAATTATGATACAAAAGTGTATAAAACCACCTCAGATCATTACCCCACACTTAAACTCTTGTTCTTCCTCGAACTACTCTTTACTCTAATCATAAGAATCTAAGGTGACGCTACACTTCTACTAAATGCAATACACTCAAGCTAGTACTACAATGACTACCCGAAATGCAATTTTCTACACGAAGCATGTTAGTTACACAATTGAGAGCTCAAAAACACTACTTCAAAAATCCTAGCCTCAAGAATTGACTCACCTAAGTGGCAAACTCATGCTTATAATTCAATAAAGGACATCATACAAATCAACCACATTCATCATACATGTGCCCCTCACAACAAGAGAGTTACCCATAATCACTCATAATAATGCAATTTATAACATAATGTGTACAAGAATCAAATTACGCTCACTCTCACAAGAAATTCACAAGTTACACAAAATGAATCATAGTCTTTCCCATAGTCTAATGCTCCACTAATATCTGAATGATGAACTTAGTATCAAATAGGTCTTTTTCGGGTTGTAATGTAGGTTAAGGGATGGGTAGAAACTATTTGGAAATAGTGACTAACATCTCTAAGTGATTTAATACACTACATTATACATTTAAAATCAATATCCAACAATCAATTTACACTATTCATTCATCCAAACCTTTTGTTTTTGCCCCATCACTTTTAAGCATTTTCAGAAACACTTGGTGGACACATAGTTTACTAACACAAGAATTAATTTTTCTCTTTTTTCACAATCATGAAAATATTTATAGCATCAATTATATCACATTCATCCACCACACATCGATTATACACCAATAAATATTACCTTGGGGCATCAATTTTACCTTTTTCTTTTTTAATTTCTCAAACTCTTTACTAAATCAATTTTTTTATTAAAACACTTAGGAGCCTTTTGGATTAAATTATGGTCTATTAAAGAAAGTATTAAGCTACATATGAGGCTACCAAAGAAAAAGCTACAGGATCAATGGGGTTTAACTAGGATAATGCACAAGGTTAGGTAAAAGAAAAGGTATAAACAAAGCTATCAAAGAAACACCTAAATCATCTCCTAAACCCACATTCTTTATTTTGCTTCACACACACATCGGGGAAGTTCTAGGCATTACATGCAACAAGGAATATACAAAATCTCACACTCACATGGCACATGCTCAACTCAATAGGATCATCATTGACTCCTAACCAATAATAACATGAATTCAAATTTAATCCAACAAGTACATGGGTCATAAACATGAGTCTAAGAGTCTCAAAAATAGTAATTCACACAATCAACATGCTTTTACCAAACAAACCCACTTGCATCATGCAATCAAAAATAGTACCAATCTAGAACATCTCACTTATTCCTAACCTAAATTTTTTTAAATTGAGCCAAAATTTGGAAATTTCCTCACCCTACACTTAAAAATCTACTTTGTCCCCAAAGTGAATATTTTAAAGTAAGAGATAGAAATACTCCCTGAGGCCTCTAGGTCTAGCTAGTAGCATCTTCACCTTCATGTAAAGGAGATCCATGGTACCCCACACTCAGTATTTTCCATGCTTCTTAGCTCAAGTTTATGGTACTCAGACTTCCCATTAACCTGTGACTCAACCAAAAATAAAAAATACGTGAATAAAAACTAAAAACTGCAGAAAAAACATACCTAATTAACTTGGTTTGCCTTTCAAACAGTGCCTGATTTAGTGTCGCGGCACAACCCAATCAACTTTTTACTCCACCTTAAGGATATAAATTTCACCCCAACTTTGCATCCATCTTTTTGCCTTACTCATAGGGTGGTGGTACAAAAATTAAAGAATCGAGCAATGGAATATGCATAGCGAAACCACTCAGCCTTAGAGTGAGGTGTATTTTATATTGCTTATCCGGTGTAAAATTAAGAATCTAGGATTCTTGCTCGTCATCTTTACATTCTTCCACTATTTTAAATGATTTCACAGATAAGATATCATCTAAACATAATGTAGAAAAATTCTTCGAGTGAGGCCCAACCAATCCTACTTCAAAATTTACACTATCTACTACACACTTACATTGATTCACCTTCTCAATTTAAGTGTCAAGATAAAGATGATAATCAAGTGGCTGCGATTCTTGTGTTTTCTCCACAAATTGGCTAATATCCTCCTCATATTTTTCTATGCTTAGCCACTGTAGACATGGTGGCAGTGGTATCTTTTCAACCTGCTCAACAATTTTAGTTTATGAGAACTCAGACTTCCTCGAATTATCCATAACTTTATCTACAACGGGTTGGGAAGTAAACTCTGCATCTACCTCCAGCTTATTATCCAATTGCTCTGCAGTTTCCTGATAATGCTTCATGTGTACCAAGAACTTTACTTGATATGCTCAAATTTGTTTCAGCTTCTTTTCCATTTTACTCATTTGAGTTGTGGCCTGCATGTTTAATTATTGTTGCTGAAACTGCTGTTGGTTGGTCCATGATTGAATTTGTGACTAATTCAGACCCGTTCGATTGTATTAATTTATATAATTTTTCCTTTCAGCGTATCCCACAAACAATTCTATATTGGGATTGATAACACACATACCTGCAGTGAAAGTCCCATCCACACACTTCCATCAAAATTGAAGGTCCCGTCCATGAACTTTCATTAAAATCTGGACAATAAGCCATTTGGTGTGGTCCCCCACAAAAACAACAAGAATCATCATCACTCGAAAACTATCTATCCTGGGCTGACATCTCAAGAAGGGTGTAAGAAAAATAGAAATAAAGGAAAATAAAAAAAACTAAACAAAAATTATTTACAACTCAATATAGAAAAACTAAAATAAGCTAGTTAGTTGCCTAGTTACAAGTCCCCGACAACGATGCCAAAAACTTGACATCGCCCAAGTGCACAGGCAAGTGTACGTGGTCTTATTAAGTAGTAAATAGGCTTCAAGGAAGCCCAAGTATCGATCTCTCAGGGACTTACATTCGCCGACTATCTAATTCTAGCTTAACCAATTGAGGAGAGTAGCAAATAAAGTTTTCAAATTGTAAATTAAAAATAAAATAAATAATGCATAAAAATAAAAGTCTTGGGACAATCAATGGATTAAAACCCAGGGTTAAAGCACATCAAACAATCATACTATGTTATTTAATTTCCTTCGTTAACTTGCTTATCATGGTTGTTGATTCGTAGGGTTAATTGTATGATCATGATTTCCCAACCTCTAATCTTTCACCTAATATGGATTTTACAACTACATCATTGAGCAGGGATGTAATAATCTAATTAAGTGAATAAAAGCTATCAACCTACGTATGAATCAAGTAATGCATCTAAGATCTCAGTCCTAGACACTAAGTTTAATTCTTTATTTTATAAAAGAATAAAATCCCTACTTTGTTTATTCCCATGTTCTATCTCCATATTCCCTCTCACGAGATCAAAAGGTCGATCATATATATATATATATATCATGGGTGATCAATCCATAAAATAATTAAAGCAAGAATTAACAAACAACCACATATGACAAGCTAAATTAATCAAAATTAATCCAAAATAATAGTAATCATGTTCTTGATTTTAACCCCAGAAAGATGTGCTTTAGCCGATAATATTCATAATCACGATCCAATTAATTAAATACATGATATGAAAAATTAAAAGATAAATAAAATAATTAAAACCTATTAAAATAATGTGTAGTATCCCTCCAATTTTTATCCACCGTGTCAAACTGTTTCAAGGTTCTTGTCCCCTTATTTTTTTATTGTCCACTCACGTGTTGACCAAATTCTGACCATGAATTAGTAACGGTCCCAGCTGTCCTACTTCCCTTTAATGTTGTCCAAGAATATATATATATATTATATTCCTACTTCTTGTAGGATGAGACAAAGGTCAATAGTTTTAAAACATTTCCACCATTCCTTAAAAGGCGTGCCAATTCTTAATCATAATGGGACAAGGCCACTACTATGTTGGCAGAAAGTCAATTTGACTGTCCATGTAGACAGCGATACGATGCGATGCTAAATACATTGGTCACATTTATGCTTTGCATCGACGCACTGAAATTTGCTTCTAAAATTTTGGTTAATTGTTGAACGTCCTATAATTTGGCCATATTCTTTGTAGTATATTTTCAATGAATCTTTTTAAAATCATTAATATATCATCGTATTCAGCTTACAAAACCTCCTACAATATAACACACCACAAATTAAAGATTAAAACAAAACAATATACTCAACAACGAATCAAAACAAGATCTAAGATAAAACAAATTCACAATGATCTTCTACTTATTATTCCGACTCTTGACTTAATCAAATTAAACTTTGCATATTACAAATAAGTTATTCCACTCATAATTACAAATTTAAATCATTTGACATAAATTAAACACATTAGAATCCAATGAAATCAACTAGACACACACCTAGCTCAAGCTAGTAAAACTAGTTTTCCTAGTTGAACTCTAAATGACTCAATTAATTAAAAACTTATTTGAAAAATACTTTGGACATTGTAATCACATACTTGGACACTTAAATGCTTATTTATATCAATATGAACATGTTAAGAGCTTGAATTTATCTCAAAAAAAGGCGAAATAAGCTAGAAAATGGTACAAAAGTGCATAAAACTACCTCAGTTCAACAAACCACATTGGCCACTGACCCTGTTTTCTACTATTTCATTTGGAATTTAGTTTTAGGGTTTCTTCATGTACTGTAAATACCCTTTATATATTTTTAGTATGAGTTACACACTTTTGATACTCACAAATATATTTTGATTCCAAGATTTGATTTTGATCTTTGGATTCTCTTGTATTTACTTCAGTTGATTAATTTAGTTTTGGTTGTGGGTTTTTATACTTCTCATCTTTCTGATTTCATCCATGCTTTTGATTATTAATGATATTTTTTTCACAAGAATGAGCGGCAAAACACCATAGCTAGGGTTGTGAAAATCCTGGCGGATTGACGAAGTAGGGGAAGTTTTGTTGTTGCTCTAAACCGATAGCTATGCATACATTGCTTTATATTCATTATATAGTTTTGCTATTGGGTGAACACGTTATGATACCACCTATATACTCTTACTTTTAAAAAAGAGTAGTGAATAGGAAAAGATAAAACAATAGTAATTTAGAGTTTAATTGTCTATCCGTTTTTCTAGGTTTTATCTAAGAAAGATGGTTAGATTTGATCTAATAAATAGAGAATCAAATGGTAATAGTTAACTGGGATCAATACAAGGGTTAGTAAGGTGACATCCTGAGACTCAAAAGGTAAAGGGTGAAATCCTTCTGCTCGTCCAAAAGAACATAACTTATTGATTCTACATTCAAAGTATCGGGTTCGTTCAGCAATCCACGATAAGCCTACACAGTTGAGAATCTAAGGGGAACACAATCTTAGTGTTACACTACGACTGATTACAACCGAAGTTGATATAGTTACATGCTTGAGATTACTGTACCAAACCCCCTATTTACCTTTCTCATTCTGCCCGCTAACTACAACTGTTGAGATCCACGATTCCATGTGTTATCTTAGGATTCGACCCTAACCTCTATTGGGTTACTATATTTTGAGAATGAAAGTATCATCTTCTTTGAGGAGGTATAGTTTGTACATCATCATAATTTTGGGGCCGTTTCCAGAGAATACAATATTGATTTGTGATTTAAAGTTATTGCAGTTTTTGGGGTTTTATTTTTATTTTTGTTATTAGTTGGGCATACATCGGTGTATGCCTATACACGAAGTATAGGCAATCCCTTACTTCCACTGAATCTGAATCCAGAGAGGATAATACAAATAACCAGTAGGATGTCTAAGCAGAAAAGAGATGAACTTCCTAAAGAGGTTTATGATTTTGTATGTCACCCTCTTACCAAAGGATGATTAGATATTATTGATCGGCAAACTAGTGAGATGTTATCTTAAGTTTAAGCCAAGGGGAAGGCAATGGGATAAGTTCAGCGGGTAGCTAGGGAGGTAGAGCTAGATGAGCAGAGACAAGCAGCAGACCACCGAACAACACTTGTTGGAAACCAAAACAGAGCTAGAGGTGCCTATGCTCAAGTAATCCTAGCATATCAGTATGTCTAGCCATATCTAAATGATAACGAATACTTGGGATATGTTGAGCCGGCAGAGAATAGAGCCATAGTTCCTTCTATTTTACACCTAGTCATCAAGTTTGACATTACGAATGTAATGATCCAATTCTTAAATCTAAAGAATGTGAATGAAAGTCTTCCTATAAATGTGGATCAATTCTTAAATCTAAAGAATGTGAATGAAAGTCTTCCTATAAATGTACAAACTTGTATCTTTCTAGTTTCATTGGGATCTATAATTCATATACAAATCTAGGGGTGAATCAAGAAGAACTTAGACTGAGGCTATTCCCTTTCTTACTTATAGAAGAAACATCCTTATGGTTAGGGGAACTACCAAGAGGATCTATCACTATATGCAATGGATTACATATGAAATTCTTAAATTGATTCATCCCTACATCCAAGATGTTGCAACTTAAGTATGAGATCTATAATTTCAAGTAGTTATAGTCAGAATCTATGTACGAGGCATAGTTTAGGTTTAAGAAGAAGCTGAGTATGGTGCTCAACCATCGATTATTAGGGATGATCTTATTAGAGATATTCTACCGAACCTTGACCATCATCTCCATATCTATAGCAGACATCATATCTGGAGGATCTTTTATGATACTATGCTAGGAGGCAGCTTTAGAGATATTAGATCACATCTTACTCACTAATCAAGGGTGACAAACTTAGGAGGCTGAGAGAGGATCTGGAATATATGCTACTGGTGCCTCCTGCGACCAAAACGTAGTTGATGACACAGTAACATAAGAGATTGCATTACTAAGAACTGATATTGGGGTACTAGCAAAACATCTTACAATAATGACTTTTGAGAAAGTAAATGCAATAGCAGCACAGGGGTCAGCTTCCAAAGCTTACAAGTCAGAATTAGAGGAGGAAGTAAATTATCTAGATCATCAGTTGGCATTTTTTGAGCCCAATGGCAAGGGAATCAAGGTCGAAACTACTATGATAGAAATAAAGATCATAACAGAGAGCTAGATGGTGACCGAAGAAAGAAGGATGACTATAAATAGAAGGCATATAGGTATATTCAACCTGGCAGATAAGATGCAAAATACAGAATGGAAGAAATGTTGGTTAAGTTGGTAAAGGGTCAAGAAAATCAAGAGATCAGCCTTAAGGAGATTAAGGCTGACATTTTAGTATTAACCTAGAAGGTCAAGTCACATGCCACTTCTATCAAGCAGTTGGAGCACTAGTTCGGGCATATGTCAGCAACTCTGAACCAGAGGTAGCCAGGTACCCTTTCGAGTAACATGATGCATAATCTAAAAAATGATAGTCATGTACTTACTATTACCATAGGGAGGGGTATCACTACTATGGATCGCCTACGAGTTTCTATAGAAGTTGTTGATGATGAGACACCTAATATTGAGTCTAAGAAGGTAACAGGTGATACAGGTGAAGCTGCTGAAGACAAAGGTAAGGGTCTAGTCATTGAATTAGTAATTAGATAAATTCTGAGACCACCCCTACCTTTTCCTCAAAGATTGAAGTAAAAGAAAGAGGAAGATAAGTTTAAGTGATTCATTGAAATGCTGAAATAACTAACCTTAAGGCATTTGAGAAAATGCCTAGATAGGCTAGGTTCATAAAACAATTTGTTAGCAGGAAGAATGGAGCGACAATTAAGGATGTTGATGGTGTGCATCACTGTAGTGTAGTCACGACTAGGTATTTGGCATAGAATATGGGTGATCTCAGAGCATTTACTATACCATGCACTATTGGTTCTTCTCAATTTCCCAAGGCCTTGTGTGAATAGGATCCAGCATTAATTTGATTTCACTGGCCATATTCAAGTAATTAGGCTTGAACACTCTGGAACTGACTTCGATGTGACTGTTGATGGTTGACTGCACAGTGAGAAAACTTGTGGGAGTCTTATTTGATATGATCATGAGAGTGGATAACTTTATCTTTCCAACTGACTTTGTCATCTTGGATGGTCAGGTTGACACCAAGATGCCCATTATATTGCGAAGACTATTTATGGCCACAGGTAGAGATATGGTTAACATGGAGAAAGCTGAGCCAAAATTTAGAGTCAACGGTGAGGAGGTTACATTCAACATCTAAAAGTCAATGAAGCAACCAACTAACATGAGGGTAGTGTCGGTGATTGATTGTATTGATGACCCTGGAGAACACTTCTATGGGTATCTTGATGAATTTGAGTAGTCAAGATACCTGTGTCGTGCCGCGATATTAAATCAAGCATTACATAACACTATAAAAAATAGCATTTAGCAATACACCATATTCGTCGCTATAATATGAAAATCCATCGCTAAATAGAAATAGCGATGGAATAGCAATGGAATTTGTTCTGTCGCTAAATTGCTCGTTACTAACCTCATAGCAACAAAAAATTGAATTCCATCACAAAATTTGTGAGCAATTAGAGAAAAAACAGTTTGGTTATTGATATTACTGACGTACATTTTCATTGCTATAGCTTTGCTATTCCCAAAATTCATTTTGGTCATGGCTTAATTTATGACAGAATATTTTGTTGTTGATCCATTGCAACATAATTTGGTCTACTTATTTAGAAACCAAATTTATCCATCGCTAAAGTTTTTTAGTATCTACGACTGATGTTAGTCACTAATTTTTTGTCGCTAATTCCAGCCGTCTTTAGCAACTAAATTAATCCGTCCCTAAAGTTTTTCAGTAGCAACGACAAAAGTTAGTCACTAATTTTTTGTCGCTAATAATTTTATAAGAAAATAGTTGAAACACATAAATTATAAAATGATTAAATATCCAACATTCAAATAGATAGCAAAATTCACAACAATTGTATCCAATACCCACAATTTCAAGTATTTTATCAAACATAAACTAATGTGAAAATAGTCTATCAAAAACTAGTGCAATGATCATGGACTATGAATAATATGAAGTTACGAATAAACGTCGTCATCATCATCATGAGTAGGAGGAGGATCAAGAATGACCCCATATTGTACCCTAGTACCACCAACATGCTCAATAACTATCGGAAAAAAATGAGTAGTAAGGACCGGAATCAATTGCTTCACCAACTCCTCCATATTTGTTGTATGTAAAGAAATCGAAGATGGTACTGATGATGTGGAAGCATTACAGGCAGACAGTTTTTTCCCAAATTAACTTGTAGCTTCAGATCTAAGACCAAATAATTTTTTCTTCTTTCTTCTCGCAGCTTCATTATATGTCTCCAATTGATCTATTTTAGATTCACATTGTACTTTTTCTCATATAATTTCTTCATACCTTTTCTGTAACAAGTGAAGTTATTAAAATAGACTCAAGTTCATGTTAACATACAAGAAAAATAAGAGAAGAGTATCATATTGTTAGATGTAAGTTATGAACTTACATGTAGAAGTTGGGAATGCTCACCAACAAAAGATTTTCCATCATGATTATGTGTATGGATGTGCAAATGTAACTCATTTGGAGTTGGATCTCGACCTATTTTAAGAGCCTATACAGAATTTTTAGGTATTTAGAATGAGACCAATGTACATTAGCAGTATACCAAAAGAGAATCATGACGCACCACCAAGTTTCTTTGCCCTATTCTAAGCAAAAAAATATCACCAAACATGTTGGTATAGCAGAAAAATAAAGAGGAAAAAGAAGAGAGTAGCAGGAAAGAATTGTTGCAAAACAAAGAGGAAAAACAAGAGAAACTGCAGCAACTACTTGCTGAAAAAATAGCATAAAACCAGCAGCAGTTGCAATAACAGAAAACAGCAGCAGTAACAATTTCCAGCAACTATTAGTGTAACAAATAAGAATGCACATGTAGAAAATAGCTGCCGCAGTTCTGGAAAACAACAATTATTGGTTTCTTGGGCAGTATATTGCAGTTCTGAAAAATAGCTGCTTGCTAGAAAAGTAGTATAAAACCAGCAGCAGCTGCAATAATAGAAAATAGTAGATATGTTCCACAGAGAAAATACTCTTTTTATTGAAAGATAGATAGAAGTAAGATTACAAATACACTACCCTCACGCACACGGTGAGATTACACTAGCTACATTGTTGGTTGGAACCATAAAGTACAGTTAGGAACAAAATGAGGATATGCTTCATTGAAAAGATCTGCCAATAGAATTAATTAAAAAAATTTGATGATTGAAGAAACATCATTATTATAAATAGTAGATAGCAGTCAAATAGAAGTAAAGGATATTAAGGCAGATATTTTAGGGTTAAAATATCTGCCTTAATATCCTTGTTTTACAGCCCAAACAAGGTAGCACCACTACCAGCTATTTGCTACACACTATAGACACAACCATAGCTACTAAAACAACTACGTAATGACTTAAAACTAATCAGCTATTTCAAGGTACATAGCAACAGACCATAGCATCACATATAACACCAAAATAAAGGTGAAAAACTAGCATGTCAACAGCCAAAAGAACATAGTAGCATCCCAAACAAAATAACTTTCTGGGTTGATGAACAATTTTCATGAAATATATACTTACAAGTTTTTTTCGGTGCTCTCCAACTGTGATAGAGCCACCAGTGTGTGTCCCAGTAGCTACTTCATGTCCACCACAATTATTCTTTGAATTTATCTCGGACTTCTTAACACAGTCATCACTTTGCCAAAGTTCCATCTACTTTTCCCACACATGGTCATTTACAAATTCCGGTTGAACTGTAGCTATATGCTTCTTTATATTGGAAATGAAATTCTTGTAGCATAATGCAGCCTTTTTTATCCATTGTTGCTTCACCAGAACTTCACTAACGGAAGCATCCCAATAAAAATTCTTCTGAAATTCAGTTTAAAGTGATATAATTAAGTGTTAGCTGCAAACTCAAACAACTTCTATTGATTATGATCTTAAAAAACATACCTTGAATTCTCCAAAATAACCATCTTTGACATCTTATGAAACACCTTTCCAGTTGATTCCATTAGGATCAACTTCACTTTTGAAAGACAATGTAATGGAACTGGAGCATTTGGAAGATAGTTCCAACCTGTACCACATCAAATTCAAAATGAATAACACTACACAACATCTATGTACAAAAATAGTAAACATATAAGTAGTAGGTACTAACCCTGAAGAAGTCAGAAAAATAAGGATCCGACCATAGTTACAACTGGAATCTCCTGAAGCAGATAATTTCTCTAACTAGATGTTGCCTCAGCTACTGTGTTGCTTTGACCATTCATATTTTGGCCTGTTGAGCTGCTTTGGTTAGGTGAAATAGGAGATATCTTAGGAATGACTGGTGTTTGATCAGGTGGCATAGTCGAAATGGAACTTGTATCATCCTGTTCGATTACTGGAGCTAGAATAGAAGGAGTTTTGTGCATGATTAGCAGCCTTACTCCTACCTGTGGACTTGCCAGCAAGATATCCACCTCGAGTCATATCTGAAAAAATAATGGTGTTATTAGATTATCACTATTAAAATCAAATTAAAATGATGCAATATGAAGAATTAGCAGATTATTAAAAGGAAACCAAAAATTTACAAAATGATGATATCTTAGAGAAAAATTAGTAAAAACAACATATAATAAAGCTAAAATAACACATTTTTTGAAGCATTTGGCATAGTCTATGTTTTGAACTAAAAACAAACTACAACAAAGCTAAAATAGCAGGTTCCATAGTTTCTTACTAAAAATAAAATACAAAAAAGCTAAAATAGCAGATATTTAACAAGTTCTATTCACTATCTATGTCTTCTTCAAACTCTTCCTCTTCATCCTCTTCCTCCTCAGTTTCCTCGGTTTCATATTCTTCGTCTGTATATCCATCTTGAATTTCATGATGCTCTTTAAATAAACCATCATTAAGAGGTTTATTCATTTCAAGTACACCCCCATTTGGATCATGCAATAGAATATCTTCATCTACAGAAACAGATATATCTATCTTATGGACTTCAACTTCTTCAACTTGAAAAGGAACATTCTGTTCTGAAGTTATCACCACTTCCTCAATTGGTAATTCAATAACATTTCAAGGTTTGACCTTCAATACAGCTAGACAATCTTCTTTGCCCTCTTTTTTGCTTGGATAATCTACATAACATACTTGCATTGCTTGGATTGCAAGAATAAAAGGCTCATACTTTTTATATCGATGACGATAGTTAATATCAACCAATTTATTCCGATCATGATTTTTAACACCGAAATTTATTATTGGGTCAAATCATTCACATTTGAATAACACAGTTTGCTTTAAAGGTGCTTCACGGTATTCCACTTGTATGATCTCTTTTATTCTCCCATAATAATCCCTAAAATTTAGATCCGAGATACAAACTACACTATTCATTGTTGATCTCATGGTACCATGACATTCTGTGTGAAATTTATATCCGTTAACAAAATAAACTGAATGAGATGTTGCTCCTAGTAATGGTCCACGAGCAAGACTACGTAAGTATTCATTTTCAATGGGATTGCACTAAGCCTATGTAAAAAAACAAAGATCTAGTTAAACATGAGAAGCCAATTTAAGTACATGCATCATTATATGAAAGGTAATATTTATTTAAATCTTACATATCCCTTGAACCATATAGCGAAATTTTCTTCAAGGCTCTCGTCTATTTCTCTTTGAGAGAGATTTGGAAATTCTTCTTCCAAACGTTGCAGGTATATACTTCATTGCAACAAATTAATTTATATATGAGAAGTCATGATATAAGAATAGATTTTATTATTATTAATTAAGAGAATTTGGCTACCTCACAAATGGATCAACCTCCTCATAACTTAGTAAAATATAAGTTTGAGTCGTCTTGATTTTACCTAAGATTAAATCTCTTTTCTTTGCTTTTCCCCAAAGTCGACCTGGATGGGAGAATATTGAAATATTTCCTTTAAGATATTACACAACACCACCATCATCATTACGATCCATATTATGATTTTGTGATATGACATGAGGTTCAAAATAATGAGAAAATAGTTGTGTTGACTCTATCATCAAGTAAGCTTCACAAATGGAACCTTCAACACTAGCTTTATTCCCAATCATCTTTTTAAGAGTTCCCAAATACCTATATACAGAAAAAGATGTAACATTATGTTTTGGAAGGTTATGTATTAATTAAACGTCACAAGTTTGACATAGAGCTACATATTTACCTTTCAAAAGGATACATTCATTGATATTGCACAGGTCCAGCAACCCTTGCTTCATATGGAAGGTGCACAGGAAGATGTTCCATTGAATCAAAGAACCGAGGAGTAAATATACGTTCCAACTTGCAAAAAATTTGTGGAATATCTCTCTCTAATCACACCATATCATCCACTCGTAGAGTGGTAGAAGTAAGATCCTTAAAAAATAATCTCAATTCTGTAAGTGCCTGCCACAAATTACTAGGAAGTAATTCATGAAAATAAATAGGCATTAGTCGTTGCATGAACAAATGACAATCGTGACTCTTCATTCCAAATAACCTTTTTGCATTTGTGTTTGGCAACCTACCCAAATTTGAAATATACCAATATGGAAACTCTAAGCATTTCACCCAATTAAACAAGATTGCTCTTGTTTTCTTGTCTAATGTATAGACAACTTTTGGATATTGGCCATTACTATCCCTTCCCAATTGAGGTCGATCACAATATTTTGCCGTATCTAACTGTGACTGTGGATTATCTTTAGTTTTGTCATCAAAATTTAGAACAGTGTTAAATATATTATCAAAGAAGTTTTTCTCAATATACATAACATAAAGATTATGTCGAATCATGTTAGAACTCCAGTATGGCAAATCCCAAAAGATGCTTTGCTTTTTCCACCCTCATGTATTACACATTATTTTATTAACTTGTTCTACATCTAACTCTGTTACATTTCTTATCTCTAAATTACAAATCTGGTATAAAATTTCCTCTCCTATTCTATTTGTTGGAGGAGGTCTTCTGACATTCTAGCCTTTAAGAAAGTTCTTTCGATCTTTTCTAAATGGGTGGTGCTGGTCAAGGAACATTTTGTAGCAAACAAACAAGGATTGTTTTCTTCTATGATGCAATCTAAAAGATTGTGTTTCCTCCATACAATAAGGACATGCTAATTTAGCTGCAGTACTACTTCCCGATAACATAGAATATGCAGGAAAGTCACAAATTGTCCACATCAAAGTTTCCCTTAATTGAAAGTTTTGCTTTTTTGAGATGTCAAATGTTTGCACACCTATCTCCCATAATAAGGTCAAATCCTTAATTAGGGGTTGTAGATAAACATCAATTTTATATTTGGGATTGCTGGGACCTGGAACAATGATAGTTAAGAACATATAAGCCTCTTTCATGCACATTCCTAGAGGTAAATTGTATGGAGTAACAATCACTAGCCACGAAGAATATTTTCTTCCAGACTGACTGAATGGTTGAAAACCATCTGTACATAACCCCAACCTAACATTTCTTGGTTCAGCAGCAAAAAAAGGATGAATTTCATTGAAGTACTTCCAAGCCTCAGAATCTGATGGATGGCACATCACACCATCCTCTTTTTTATGCTCATGATGTCATCTCATGTCAGCATCTGTAGCATGAGATGTATATAATCCTTGCAATCTCGAAATCAAAGGAAAATAATACATTCTCTTGTAAGGGACCGATTTCCTCTTACGAGAGCCAGCACAACGCTTATACCTTGGCTTGCTACAAAATTTACAAGATGTAAGGTGTTCATTATCATCACCCCAATACAACATAAATCCTGATTCACAATAATCAATCTTTTCAACTGGCAAACCCAAGCTACGCACTAACTTCTTCTTCTGATAATAGTTATCAAGCACGATGTTATCTTCAGGTAAAGACTTCTTAAGTAATTGCATCATTTGGTTATAGCCTCTCTGTGACATATTGTTCTTCATTTTAATATTCAATATCTGAGAGACAACTGCAAGTTGAGAGAGGGATAAATCGGGATATAATTCTACATCAGCAACATCTAACAAATCATAAAATTTTTTGGAAATGGGATTAGGATCTTCCTCAATTGAATGTTGAAAAGGATGAGATGACTCAGGTTCACTATTGCTATAAGATTTCCAGTTTGAATCCTGAGAAAAGTTGGGACCAGCTGCATCCAAAATCATTTGTCGGTATGAATTCTCTTCGAATATTGGTTGACCACCACCACGCAATGCATTACCATAAGAAGTCTCACTTATATTATCTCTTTCCCCTTGATTCTTCCAAATAAAATAGTTCTCAATAAATCCAGATTGATAAAGGTGACATTTAACAGTTTCAATATCCATGAATTTATAGTTATGACATTTTGCACATGGACATCTAACTTTGTCACCACTCATACGATTTGGTTGAGAACATGCAAATTGAATGAATTCATCCACCCCGGTTATAAATCTAGATTCTAAACCCCCTCAGCCATCTAACCTCTCATACATCCAACTATGCTCTAGATTATTCATGTTCCTATTAAGGTTGAAATAAAAAAAAGGATAATCAATGCTAATTAACCATCTTACTAAGAAACACGACAATTAATCCTAATTAATAATTAACCTTGTTGGAAATGTTTATTAACAAATACAATAATGTATGATCAGGCTCTATATAAAGAACTACTTATCAAAGAAAGCATAATTAAGTTGATCAATTGATAGTTAAATAGTATCACTAAATTATTCAAACTTATGCTCTTAAAGTAGAAAACAAAACTAGTTTACCTTTAAAATAAGATAAAAGTGATACATACTTCTATTTTAAGTTACGAACATAATCGAGAAACCAACAAGCTTACCAAGAAAAATTAAAAAGTCGAAAGCAATTTTTGAAACACACCTGATTGAATACAATACTCCATTTATTTTACCACCAACCTACAACTGCACTACACCAATTCCAGTAAAAAGACACCAAAAAGATAACTGTATCAAACAAGTATTTGAATATATGACACACCCCTTTAACATTTTTGCAGAATCTAAGCAACATTGATGTACATACAAAACATTAGTAAAGAATCGGTTATCGGTTTATTGGTTAAAACTATTTCCTTTATATATTATAGAGCTTCCGTGGAATATAGAAGTATTATGGAATAACTTTTTTTTCTTCAGTACAGTTGGATAGATAACATATGATGTACATATGATGGCTAAAAAACATGGAATAACTTTTTATCTTCAGTATAGTTGGATAATTTTATTTTATGTTTTGTGAAGTACCTCTAAATTTTCATACAACTGCAAGAGTAACTTAAGGATTCAAAAAGCTCCTCTTATAATTAGAGAAGAAGTTAATACATCACTTTGGAGGCACTGGTTGCTAGAGACTACCCTAAGAAGACAACCACTTGTTTAACTTTAATTACGAAATTGATACATATGGTTCAAACTATACACATTGATACCCGATATATAAAGGACAAGGGTATATTTCAAAACAATCCAGTTTCAACTTCTAACTTTGCCATTCAACTAATAAACCAACCACATAAGACAAAGGTTTACATTGCTTCACTAGCCATAGTCCAAAGGAATTATTATGATGTTTTTGTATCAGTATCCAAACAATCTTCTAGCATGCTTTTAGACTTACAATGTGAAGAAGCAAATTTTCCCTCCCTGGACTAATAATTACTCAAAAGTGCTAAAGCATATTTCAACTACCAAAGATGGATTTCTACCATAGGACTAGGCAAAGTTAAATGCCTCAGAGGATAGCTCTACGTCATAAAACATACAAATAGACAAGATTTTGTTGAAGTAAGCTTAAAATAACACAACCAATTATAGCCATATTTCAACATGCAGAGGGGGATTAAAAACCAGTAGGATGACTCAACAAACCAAAGCTGTTGATTCTTTACGAGAAGTCAAACTTTGTACATTATTGGTTGATACCCTTCTTCCTAAACCATCTCACTGGACGGATTAAATGGAAAATAAAGGTCAGGACAGGGTAGTAGTGTCACACATCATAACATCACTTACAAAGAACAGAAAGAGAAAAATACCTCAAATAGCTGGTTCTAACAAAGCCAAAAGAAAGTAGTCACGAATTAAGACTCTTTCTTTGTAGATCAGTTCAAAAATTACATACAAATGGAATTAATCAGTTGAATAGAGGTCAAATTGGAAGAACGTATCCAAGAACTTAAAGATCGAAAGCTGATTCAGTAAAAAGGAAGACAAGTGAAGCAAGAGTAGTGAAGAATTTTGATCTAGAAATGGAGAGGCACATCAGTATAGAGGGGAAAGTATCTCATTTTAGAGAGGAAGAGATGGGGGCGGGTGAAAATGAATAAAACCCTAGAGGCCGCCCCTTTTCTATAGTAAAAATAATTAATTAAAAAACTATAATTAATATTTTATGACGGCATAGTTGGTTGATAAACAAAAAACTTTTTTTAAAATAAAAAATGAAGGGCACCGACAAAAGTTTGTTGCTAAATCTGTTGCTATGAAATAACTAACATAGCGACCAAAAAATTCGTTGCTAATCCATCACTAAATTTTGGGCGCCAATTTTTCCCGCTATTATTTAGTGATGAAAATCAAATTTCGTCATTGATTCGTTGCTAAGAACATATCAAAAAAATTGGACTGCAATATCTGCAACCAAATTGAATGTTTTGTTGCTAATCCGTCGCTACATAGTGATGAAATTTGGTCTGTCAGTAAATTTCATCGCTAAACATAATTTTTTTTTGTAGTGTAAGAGGATACCCATGGGCTTGCTGGTGAACTTTGAGTAACCAACAAAATCGCATCGTGTCGCATCGTGCTGTATCATATTGTGACGTTAAATCAAGCACTGAGTGGTACTAACCCACTATTGATAGTGTTCACATTTTTGTTGTTTTTATTTATTGTAGGTTTTTAGCTCTTGTACTTACCTGGAATATGGTGAAAATTGCTACATTCATCGATTTTCACTTAAGGGAGTTGTGTGAAGTCACAAGTACCACACGGTAAGTTGAGTAATAAGTTGAAAAGTTGATATTTTGAGGATGAAAAATGGAAAGTTATGGACTTTGGCATCTAATTTTATTTTGGGACGTCAAACTTAGGTTGAGGGAGCATAAGCAGCTAAAAAATTTCGAAACACCAAGTTCAGTTGTAGGAAAGTGGGCTTAGGTTGTGCCCTGCATCCACTAACCAAAGGTGGCACCTGTACCCCATTCCTGGCTACAGGTGGCAGGTGCAGGTCCAGGTTCAAGTCACGGCTAGGTAAAAAAGTAGGCTCATTTCTTAATTCAAATTTTGAGCCCACCAACATATATAAATATATGACCTAAAATAGCCACACCTATATTTAAACAACCTTAACCCCATTCTAACTCATTTAAATCCTCAAAACTTCACTTTTCTCGTTGAATTCAAACATCCGTCTTAAAACACAAACTAACCCCACACTTAAGTAATGGCTAAATTGACAACTATTTGAGATACCAACTTGACCTAACATGCTAAAAATAAGTTTCAACATTAGTTTTGCTTGATATCTTCTTTATTTACTTTTTGTTCTTCATAAAATAGGTAACTTTCTCGGCTTCTTCATTGTTTAAATAAGTTGATATGTGTAATCTATTGTAAAATATATAGAATCTATTATGCTTGTACATAAGATCCTTGAAGTATCCTAAAATCTTAATGTAGGGACTTGTTGTGAAGTAAAATCCTAAGTTAGGCCCCAACCAAAAGTTGACCTTGAATTAATAAAATTAATACCACTAGTTGAGAGTGCTTGTTTTCTTTGAAAGATTTGATTTATGATAGGTATGTGCGAATTGGACTTATTGGGATTTCAAATAGGTAAAAAAGGTGTGAAAATTAAGGAAAAATTTGAACTTTTTTAATTTTGAGATTTTATTCAACTTTTGTTGTCCCTCACTTTTGTTGGAAACTAACAACTGGTTATTTCAGGTACATATGTGCAATACCCCATAAGATTCTACGATTGATTCAACTTTTGGTTGCATGTTTAAGAGGTCCATGACTAAAAAAATTTCACTAAGTGTTGGGGACTTGGTCAATTTCAAGACCCCAAGATTTTACAAATTTTATTTTTGGCCTTCCCGAACCCGATACGTTGCTTTTTGAGTTGAAACATGTTTAGTGATGTTAAGGGTACGTCTTGAAAGAGTTTTAAAATCTGTAGACGGGATTTACGAAATGTTTGGACCCTAGAGGCAGTGAGCCTCCATGATATGACCGCATCGTGAGGGATATTCCCCCAAAATAGTGATCGCGCCATGAGGCTTATTCCCTTGTAATAAGGGTTGCACCATGAGGGTTATTCCCTTGGAATAGTGGTCGCACTATGAGGGCTATTCCCACACAATAAGGGTCGCATCATGAGGGCTATTCCCACGAAAAGGGGGCCGACCAAGGGGTAATTTGATCCTTTTCCCTCAACCCCAGTCATCTAAAACATGACTTATAACACTCAAAAGGGAATTATTTACCCATTATCCTTAAAGCTACTCACGTTGAAACCCTCTCCTTTCCCAAGAACAAAATTCAAGCTTTTTCACTCAAGAACTCACTAACTTAAGTTCTGATTTCAAGATTTCCTCAAGAATTCATCCAATTAAGGTTTATAGGGTATTCATCAATCAGGTTCTTTCACCCATTGATCCCAACAACCCTCTTTTGGTTTAAAGAATGAATTTTTATATGCTTAAGGTGAATTTAATCCATGCTTTTGTTTGTGATTTGAAATTAAAGCCATTTCTAGATGTGTTCCCAAGTAAATTTAGTTATTTCATGTTTTAAACTTTCAAGTATCCATGTTATATTTAATTGATTCCATGCTAAATTATCAAATTCATGCAGTAATACATATGAATATGTTGTTTTCTTAAGTTTAACTCATCCCCATGTTCAAGTTCATATATTTCACTAAACTATTGAAATGTCTTATATTTTAGGTCTTTGAACTATGATTTTGTAACACAGTCTTAAATGTTATTAAGTCATTTTGTGATCATTTAGTGCTAAAGCGTTATGAACACCCGATACTTATGTGTTTTTACATGATTCCATTATCAAGTAATAAGTTAGTCAGACCATGATTTATTTAACATATTCAGATTACCATGTTCATGCTGAGAACTTATCAATACAGTACCCTATCATGTCAACTAGATAATAATACCAGTTTTATTTAGTTGGGAGTAACACTTTTTACTGAATGATTACAGGGATGGTGGATTTCCTATTAGTTAGGCATGAGTCATTAGTAGCAGTCCCTAAGTTCTAGACCGATGGGGCCACCATAGATTATGAGGGGTAGATTATGAGGGGTCTCCCTTTAGTTAGGCATGACACCCTCATCCTTTGAGACATCATCCTTGTGGATCTTAATCGTCAGTCATGTGTTGGTACCCCTGGAAAGGTACCAACACCCTTTCAATTGGGTTTATAGGTTGGACCCCGATAGCTCAGATTAGGGCATGTCATTATACCTAGATCCCACAGTCTTGGTTCAATATTCATAGTATGATAGTTCAGGTTTGCATGACCAAGTATATAGATATCAATTATCAGTTAATCAAACATCGATTATTCAGTTATTTAGATTATTTCAGTATATGTTTATTCTTAGTCTTGCATTCTCAATTTTACATGTTCATATATCCATTTTCAATTTACATATGTATTATAGATATAGTTATCCCTTTACCTCACATACCAGTATCTTCAAAGTATTGATCGTTTACTTTTCTCTTGCATTATGTTGTTTTATAACATAGGTTCGGACATACAATTTCTTGACCATCCCTAGATAACTCAGTAGTTTCCCTATAAAAGTAGTGGGAATTCCTCATCCATTAAGAACATGACATGTTATTCCAGTTATTTTAGTATTTCTTTATGTTCAATTCAGTTATAGTTAGTTAACAGTTTGTCCCATCAACTCTGTATGTTTAGAGGCTTTCAGAAAAAACAATCTAGTTTCCAGTTCTTATCAAATACTTCAGACATGTTGTGTTATATATTTTAGTATTCAAACTAATAGTACCTTATTGGTTTATCTTCTACACACATTGTTTTACTTTTATTTCTATTCAGTGTTCACAACATGTACCAGACCATGGCATAGCTTGGGGTCACTTGTTGCCTTAAGCAGCATGTCACGACTAGGGGGTACCCTTGGGTCATGAGAAAACTTAGTATTAGAGGCTAAGGTTTAAAAATGTCCAAGGTGTTTTAAAGTTGTATTGAGTAGAGTCTTGTGCATGGATGTAAAGAGCGACACACTTATGAACAAAAACCTCTGAGATGTTTTTAGAAAAGTTTCCAAAAATCAACAATAATTCCAAATTCCCAAATAAGATTTGAAACTTCAATCCTTGTATCCTAAAATAACGTCTAAAAAAAGTAGCTAAAAGATAATGAGAAAACCCTAAAAGCTGCTATTTATATTAAAGGAATTCAAAATTCAAAAATCAAATAACTAATTTGCCACTCCACAATTGACAATCGCAGATGATGGCTCGTCAATTTCTGTCATCAACTAAATCCTCCACTTGAATAATACTTCATAGACTGATGATGGAAGTTGACAGCTCGTAACTTACTTGATGGCTCATCACTTGACTTATTCAACTACTTCACATTGACAACAAGGGTTGACAACTCGTCACTTGGTTGGCAACTTGTTAATTCTAGTCTTCAACACACCTTTTTGCTCATTTTCTCTAATTTTCTCAAAATTAAAGTTCTCTTATACAATAAAGCAAAGTATGATTAAAATCAACACAAGTTGCTCAAGAACTTACAATTATTTTGAGTCAAAAACCTCAAATATGTTGTTATAAAGCCAGCACATTCAGTTTGTAGTCAACTCAGAGTTTGCAAAAGAGTTAACCTAATCGTAGGCATCGTTCATTAAGGTTCAAAGTTGGTGATAGGGTCTTTATATGAGTATTACCCATGAATGGCATAATGAGGTTTGGGAGGAGGGACAAGCTCATCCTCGGGTATATTGGACTATTTGAGATCCTACCGTCAATTGGGGAGGTCACATATGTATAGGCATTGCCTTCTACCATTGCAGTTATCGACCTGGTTTTTCATGTGTCTATGTTATGGTATACATTCAAGATGAGTCGAACGTGCTTCAGTGGGACTCGATTCAGTTAGATGAGATATTAGCATTTCTAGAGGAGTCTATGTTCAATTTGGCCGGAGATGTCAGACGGTTGTGCTAAAGAGACGCTCCTATAGTTAAGTTCCAGTAGCATCATTTCCCAGTAGAGAAGGTTGTTGAGAGACCAAGATATGCAAGCCTAGTATCCCTACCTTTATGTACTTCCTTACCCTTTACTTTCGCGGACGAAAGTTTTTAGTAGTGAATGTTGTAATGATCCTCCCAGACATTTTCATGCATTCTCGGTGTTTAGAACTTTTGTATAACTGCCCCAAGTATATTTTATGACTTATTGGGACTAACAGTTCATTTTTGGGGAAGTTTGTTTGAGGATTTTATCAATACCGAGCATGTTGTGGAATATTCAAATTAAATTAGAATGTGGTAAGACGATATAGTTACCTTTCTAAAATATTTTTGATATCTATAAAATTCCTTAGTTACACTATAGATATATTACTTTATAATAGTTTGTATAATCTATTAAAATTTTAAGTGGGGATAGTGAATCTAGATATGTTAAAATATTATTATCATATAATAGAAGTTGTATTCAAAATATTCCTCTATTAATTAGAGAAATATTCAAAAAAATTATACTTATTTTACCACAAACCTATGAAATATCCAAATATATATATATATATATATATATATATTTATTTATTTTGTTCATGTTATATATTTATGTGTGTATATTTAGTCTGACCTCTATAAATATATAACATGAACAAAATATATATATATATATATATATATATATATATATATATATATATATATATATTTGGATATTGCATAGGTCCGTGGTAAAATAAGTATAATTCTTTTGAATATTTCTCTAATTAATAGAGGAATATTTTGAATACAACTTCTATTATATGATAATAATATTTTAACATATCTAGATTCACTATCCCCACTTAAAATTTTAATAGATTATACAAACTATTATAAAGTAATATAGCTATAAGTATCAATACCATATTTTTGTGTGTGTATGTGTGTATATGTGTGTGTGCGTATATATATATATATGTATATGAAGCAAATCCCCAATGATACCAGTTTTTGTGTGTGTGTATATATATATATGTATGTATGTATATATTTATATGTATGTGTGTCTATATATATATATATGCATATATATATATATATATGTATATATATATATACTATGACGGTATCATAGAGGTCAGATTAAAGGGTTGAAACAAAAATCAATGATGCCATGACAGTATATAGATATGTTGTTAAATATATATGAAGGTCTGACTGTAGGATTGAAGTAGAAATCAATAATACCATGACCTGTATATTGATATACTGTGATTATATCATGGAATTTCATTAATGATTGTAACAGACATCAATAATATCATGATAGTATATGAATAATGTTATAGCATCACATGGACTGAAGTAAATGTAAAAAAAGTAATTAAAAATAAGAGAATCAAATAAATTATAAAAGAAAAGAAATAAAAAATAAAAATAAAAAGGATCGAAAAGGTGAAATTTGATTGTGGTGAAAAACTAAAGAATTATTACATAAAAAGAAAATGAACAAAGAAGAATAAAAAGAAAATAAATAAAGAATTAAACAATTTCACATAAAAAAATAAATCAACAAAGAAGCATAAAAAGAAAAAAAAAGAAATCAGAAAAAAGAGTAAAACCAAAAAAGTAGAGAAATAAATTAAAAAAAAATAATTAAAAGGGAGATAAATAACTAAAGCTAGAAGTGGGGTATTTTATATTATTAGTTAAGGAGATATTTTATGTAAGAAAATATTTAGTTTTAAATAGTTTGGTCTTAAGGAACATGAATGTACTTTCTCCAAAACCAAAGTCAGCTATATGGGATTTTTCCACATAACTTCCTGAATCCAAAAAAGTCTCCAAATTCAACAACGATAAAGTTTCCCAACTATGAACAGATACGACCCAAATACGAAATAGGAAACTAGAAAAATACAAAACAAGCAAAAATAACATGAACAAAATAAATTTAAAAAAAATGAAAACTTGGCCAAACATGTACAAGAGCTACCTATTACAACATAGACAGACAATAAATTAAAAAATACAAAGACTCTAACATATGCCAAGAAGAAAGTACAGAAGTTAGTGTTGAATATCATCATCCATCTAGTAACTGCAAACTAACCTGCATTTAGTCTACACCCAAGAAGGAATGTAGAAGAGTAAGGTCAGTACAACCACAGGTATTGGTAGGCATCATCGACGGATCATGTTAGACCATATAATCATAAAATAGAATTAAAGAAAACAAATAATGACATCTTAAATAGAATATAATTCAACTAAGGATGTAATAACATTATTACTTTTCCTATAAAAGTTACATCATCCAGCTACTCTTCCAACTCCATTAGTATTATATTCACTGTAAACTTACTCTAGCCTCATTAATTTAGACCATCAACCATAATCCAATGCTAATACATCACTATCTCTGTTTATTCGCCTTGTCTTTTTCATTACTCGCATTCACAGGAAGAATCCCATAATCATAGACAATTCATACCAAACTGTCGGGTTAAAAACCAAATGCTCTCTTATAAAATTAAAGAATGATAACTAGCCATTCTGGTAAGCTGTGATTATAACATGTATAAATGAAGTAAGTCAACTCACATATAAGTAAGTACAAAGTTTCACTTTTTCAAATACATATCACACATTCAATCTCAAGGATACAATCAAGTAGGAAATACAAGCTAACTCACATCTCAATAAGATACACTAGAGAACTCGTCTCATTAGCAATCTTATAAATACTCTTGAAGAAGGATTAATTCAACTCTTGAAATTTTAGAATCATTTCTTTGAGATTATTCATTGGATTCACCATTCTATATCACTTTATTATTGATCAGTTCCTTTATTATTATTATCACCATGCAGGCTCATGGCATCTGATCCAATCACGTCTTAGAGTAATATAGAAATTTAACATCGGCCCTATTGCTTAAGAAGTTAATAAAGTAGCATTACCTGAATATAGGTCCACGACATTACTACTAACAATCTTTCCATAAGTAATAATTACGTCCTTATAAACCTCATAATTAGAACACAATTAGCATGTTATCGTCTTATTAAACCACATGACCTTTCAAAATCAACACTAATCTATACACAAATGCTAAAGGAGTTATTTTTGCCTAACTAGTCATGACCTATAGGGGACAATCTAATTCCATGTATCGTACCGGTGAGGTACGTGATCCTCCATAAATAAATCTTATCAATATTCATATTCATACCTGCGGGATACCCGATCCTCCATAAATAAGTAATATCAACATTCATATCCATACCAACGTAGTATTTGATCCTCCATAATCATATTATATATATTTTATTAAATTCACACTATCTTTTAGGATATAATACGACATACTAAATTTATAAATGCACTTAAAATCATAAGGAAATTCGATCAAGTTCTTTTATTTATCAATATTTTGACTCTTTCACGAACATTATTTCAATAATTCATCACGATCATCAGCAATCCATTCATGGCATTAATTCAAGGAGTTATTATTATCAAACAAGCCTCTCATACGCACAATTCAATAAACCATCATTTTCACCAATTTAGCCTCTCATGGGCATCTAATGGATAAAGTATTTTTATCAATACCAAAATAAAAATATCATAAAATAAATCACAATTTAACACTTAAGCATGCAAGACACTATTGGAGCATTACTTACTTATTAATTATGAAAATGTCACTGCCTCTTTTCTTATAATACAATTATCACACTAATTCAAGTCATTTATTCTTCAGATATTACTATGCTCATCAATACTTGATCCTATTCTCCTCATCATATTATTGTCCAATACATAAAACATAATATCATTATAACTCAACTAGGTTCATCACTAGAAAAGCTAAGAAATATCATGTCCACATACTTCAATTACAATAATCTCTATGGCCACGAGCCTAGACATATTTTCTCCCATCAATTCTAAATTATAAACAGATAAAAGAATGCAGTCTTCTACTCATTAATCCTAACCTACCTAGATATCAAGCTTTTGAAAGATGCAGGATGCAAGATGCAACAAGAATGGTCTTTCCTTTCCTTCATGCCTTGAATAACCAATCATCCAAAAATCAAGCAATAACAAGTGTAATTAAATTATTACTCTTCAAATAAATATCTTGGAAATTCAAATCCGCTAATTCTACCTTTACTTCAAGGTCTTTATCATCCCCAAGGTCAATTAGCTATTAACTAGTTGTTTCAAGCTTAACCCACCTCCATTAATGGAGTTTTTGTGCTAAAGACATCATTTTTATGACATTTAAGGTTCCTAACCATAAAAATTAATAATCTAGTTTATTAAGTTCATGCTGAGAATCATTAATTTATAATTTAGAATTTGTTATAGGTGATACTAAGAACATCTATAAGATTACCCCAAAAAATTACCATTAAAGATTGTAACCCAAAATTTTACCATTGAAAGTCTTTCTAAGGATTCTAAGATGTTAAAGGATTAAAAAACGAATAAAATAATTGAAAAACTTATCTCAACAAAGGACTTTCACCTTAAGCATTAGGAAATAACCTCTCTAGGGATAGGAAATAAAATTTGGGGGTTTTAGACCTAAAATACGTCTAAAGCTAATTTAAATACCACCAAAATTTTTGCTACAACAGAATCCCATTTCATTTCGGACAATGCTCATAAAATATTCATAATTTTTTACTCCAAATTCGGATTGACAAACAGTTTGTTGTCTTAGAAATAGGAGTCAGAGATATTTGATTGGGTGGGTATTGGACCACTTAATTTCTTATATTTAGGAGATATGGTCGTTTGAAATTGGCCCCAATAGAAACCAGAATTGAAACTCTATCAAAAAGAAAGTTTTAAACTAAAGTACTGATATTAATACTCATGAATAATTAAATTCATTGGACTTGAGTCTATCTAGACAGATTGAAAGATTTAAATCTTAGTCAAAAAGCTAGAGATGACATAATAAATAAAATGATGGCTATTTTGGGCTTAAGTTAATATTGAGGAATGAAAAATAAGATTTTTCATGAATTTATCTTGGATAATTTAGTAATGACGAAATGGATCATCACACAAAGTGAAGTGGATGGAGAAAAGAGGCTATGTGTGCAAGTAGTTATCTCTTAAATTTAAAATACACAAAAAAGGACAACCAAATAAGGGCCTTGTCTCATTAAGCACAAAATTGTAAAATCTAGTCGTCTTCTTTATTTTCTTTGAATTAATAGTGGATTTTATCATTTTGAAGGTAGCTTATAATATTTATGATAAATTGAAAGCTTTTAAGCTTGTAGTTTTTATGTAAAGACTAGCATTAGATGAATCAAGTTGTTAGTTGTAACCTGTGATTAAGGTGGATTTCGATATTGCTCATGTTAACTTCTTTCGCTTAATCAATCATCGAGTCTCTTTTTTATGAATTTAATTTTAATGTAGCATCTTTTGATTTGGGCTTATTATTATTTGATTAGGTTCACTTGAGAGGAGAAGGTATCAAGCGCTTTGTTGCTCATAAATCCATTTGAATCTTGATAATTCCAAATATCTTTTTCTTTATTTAAATATTATGCATTTTTGGTTCTTATTTCTAACTAGGATCGTTATCATCTTGATATCATAGCTTAGGTCAAAGATTTGTTCCGACAATTCTTAATTCTAGGTTCATAAATTTGAAAATCATGCAAAAATATTGGTCAAAAATTTAGAAATAAAAATGGTGCGATGTAACGCCCCGAAATCCTATTCCAGATCATCACATGGTGCTTAAGGCTACAAGTAGCCCCAAGATAATCCTTTGATCCTACTACTTAGTATAAAGCTTACTTAAAGATACTGAGGTCAAAATAAGGAATCATGTCATATCATGTCTGACTGAAATCTAAATGAGTACTGTAAAAGTAACAAAATACTGCAAATCTAAATATACTGACCATCTAGTCTGACAAAGCCTCTACTACTCAACAAACAAGAGATCCATTGGGAAAGATCCCCAACTGACTCAAACTGAACTAAAAGCAGTAGAACAACTACTGAAGATACTGAAGTGTCTGGAGATAGGTCCTCAAACAATGAGGACTCACCACAGTGGAGGTGTAGATAAAGGTACTCGGGATCAGTGACACTGCTGGGACTGAGCACCTGAACCTACATTATGAGGTAATGTAGCTAACAGATGTATATGTAGATCAGCACTTGGGAATGTACTAAGTATATGGGGGTGTATACAACTAAATATCAATACAATAAATCTTTATGGAAAACATACATGGTTTTGTAGATGACTTGCATAGCTTGAATAAAACTATCATAAATCATGAATAATGAAACATGTAGTATAATTCACATGAGTCATTACACGTTATTCTAAATCTGTATTCTTTCTTTGATCTCAAGCTTGTAAACTAGTTGAACTCTTATAACAACAACTTTTAGAACATGCACTTTAGTCATTTGATAATAAGGAACTTCTTTGAAACTCAAGGACTTAAAACCTTAATAAATTTAAGACTTGAGACTCTAGGAAACTTGGGAGTTTCTTCGAACCGAAATAAACCATGTGAGCTACATGGATTCCAACGTCTTGCCCACATTGGGGAGAGTTGTTCTATCCTTGCCATTGGAGTAGAACCTTTTACTTTTAGTGATCACTAGCTTAACCCACTTGGGGTAAATCAAATCCTGTGGTGGATCGTAGTTCTGGAGCATGATACCATGGAATCAAACCCAACTCGTTGCTAAATACTACTCCCTTAAGCTCAGTACTTTTAAGAAAAATCCACCTTAAACAAGTCAGAAATATGCAATGGAAGCCAACTATGATTCCGTTTAGCTTAAATCAAATGGTGTGGATTTTCTTTCTTAGCTTAGGATTAAAATCAACTCTTTTCTTGAAACATAGGTAGACTATCACCAATAGGCTTTAAACTTTCATAGCATGGAAATATCAATACACTCCTTGAAACAATTTAGAAAGTATCAATAATTCATTCTTAGACTTAAGGCATGTATATTCTTAAAGGGTCACAATTTCATAATAAAGCTTAATTTATGACACCAATCTTGGAAACCCTTGAAAATATCACATCAATATAGGAATGTGCAATTTATAGCATGAATTATCAATTCAAATTATAAATAAGCGAAATAATCATGCAATTTAAAGATTGAACAACTTATCAATTCATATTCTCCAAAATAATATAATTTGGGTACAGACCCACTTGCAAAAACATGAAATTCATTTAAAAAATTGAATCTTTGGGCACAAGAATGAAATAAGTGTTCTTGTTCAAACCCCGCATACCTTGAATTAGGAGCTTTGGATGAACTCTAGCCCTTGGGACTCTATTCGTACACTTGAATGGATATTCTTGATGCTCTTGGTTTGTGGAATCCAATTCTTGAATCAATTTGAAGAATTAATGGTGAACTTAGGAGATTCTTGGAATTGGGTTTGGATGCTTAGGATTTTTAATTTGAGAGAATTTTTGATAAATATCGTATATGATGCTTGGAATGACCTTGGATTAGGTATTTGGACGATTTAAGGTACTTGGAAAAGTACAAAGTGCCCTTTTTAACTTCTATACGAAGCTAAAAAAATTGAACTGGAAAACCCAATTTTATGGGCCACCGCGACGCGCCACTATCACAGTGGCTCATTGGAATTTGACAAATGGGATTATGGGAGTCACCGCGATACGGTGCTATTGCGTTGTCCCACTGGTTGGGACCTGGAACTTTAGCGCGACACACTGATATTGTGGAGCTCCAATGGAAATTAACAATTGTCAAATAGGCCCTCTCTGCGATGCGCCAAGAACTAAAATGACGTTATTTTATGACTAGGACTTAAATTAGCCATACCTTCTTGCCCGATTGTAGGATTTGGGCGGATCGTTGGAAAGAAGTCAAAATTAGGGAAGTTCTAGATGGTTTAAATGATACTCACTTAGGAAGTCATTCCTTAACCTTCTCGAGGCGAAATTAAACTTAAAAAAAGTTTGGGGTATTACAATATCTCCCCCTTGGAAACATTCGTCATCAAATATCGCTACTTAAGCTAAGAATATAGAGAAAACTAAGGATACACAACTTAAACAAATGGCTAAACTGAATCTATATCTTTCTAAACTCTTGAATACTTTGGAGAATGCATGAACTTATATTAAGAATAGCTATATATAACTGAATCTTTCATTAGAAAGACACTGAATTAAGAAGAAAAGGTACCTTCAGCTTGATCTGAACTTGTAGAGAATAGGTGTGGGTACTTCGATCTCATATCTGACTCGGCTTCCCAAGTATCACCCTCAACTGACTAGTTTCGCCATAACACTTTGACCCAGGGAACCTATTTGTTCCTCAGTTTACGGATCTGGTGGTCTAGAATCTCAACTGGAATCTCTTCAAATGAAAGGCTAGTTAGGATATCTAGGCTCTCTAAAGGATCCACTACAATGGAATCACCAATGTGCCTCTTAACCACGGAGACATAAAAAATAGGATGCACAGCTGGCAACTCTGCGGGAAACTCAAGGTCATAGGCTACTCTCCCTACCCGACTTAGGATTCTAAAGGGGCCAACATACCGGGGACTAAGATTCCCCTTCTTGCCAAACCTTTTCACCACTTTCATAAGCTAGATTTTCAAATACACCAAGTTATTAACTTCAAACTCAAGGTCTCTTCTTCTCACATATGCATATGTCTTCTGATGAATATGGGCTATCTTGAACCTTTCTCTAATCAATTTCACCTTCTCCATAGCCTCAAACATTGTATCAGGTCTAATAAAAGTAGCCTCACCCACTTCAAACGAATCTATGGGTGATCTATTTCTTCTACCATACAAAGCCTTAAATGGTGCCATCTTTATGCTAGCATGGTAACTATTGTTATACGCAAACTCAATCAATGGTAAATGCTCATCCCAACTACCTTTGAATTTAAGAGCACATGCTCTCAACATATCCTCCAAAGTTTGGATGGTCCTCTCAGCTTGACCATGTCTACGGATAAAAAGTGGAACTCAAACGAACTTGTGTACCAAGACCCTTCAGGAATTCCTTTAAAAACTGAGAAGTAAATTGAGTACCCGTATCTGAGATGATAGACAAGGGAACTCTACGCAACCTGACCAACTCCCAAATATACAATCTAGCATAATCCTTAGCTGTATAGGATTTATGCATGGGCAAGAAATACGTTGACATAGTCAACCTGTCTACAACAATCCAAATAGAATCATGGTGAAAGAGGTAAACCAGTCACGAAATCCATATTCACTTCTTCCCACTTCCAAGTGGGTATACCAAATTCTTGCATCACACCACCAGGTCTCTGGTGCTCTAACTTGACCTATTGGCAAGTTGCACACTTATCTACGAACTCAGCTATATTCTTCTTCGTACTACTCTACCAATAGATTTCTCGCAAGTTGTACGGTACATCTTGATAGCATTGGGATGAATAGAATACCGCGCGTCATGCACTACAGTCATAATTCTCTGCCTCAGATCATCAACACAAGGAACACACAATATACCCTACATTCTCAATACCTCATCTCCCTCTTGGGAGAAAACCTCTACTTTTTGATCCTTAACTGACTTCTTAAGTCTGACTAAACTAGCATCTAAGTCTTACTTCTCCTTTACTTTGAAACTTAAGAGGATTCGGAACTATTCTGTACCAAAATACTCCCCTCATTAGAATCAAGAAACCTAACACCCAATCTAGCTAAACAATGCACATATCAAGCTAACTCTTTCTTACCCTTCTCTACATGAGTTACACTGCCCATATATAACCTGCTAAGGGCATCTGTCACTATATTGGCCTTTCCCGAATGGTAAAACACGCTTATATCATAATCTTTTAGCAACTCTAACCATCTTCTGTGGAGAAGATTCAACACTCTCTAAGAAAACACATAATGCAAGATTTTATGGTCCGTAAACACATCAACATGAACACCATATAGATAGTGTCTCTAGATTTTCAAAGAGAAAACCATAACAGCTAATTCAAAATTATAGGTTGGGTAGTTCTCTTCATATGGCTTCAATTGTCTAGAGACATAGGCTATAACCTTACCTCTCCATCAACACACAACCTAAACCAACTCTAGAGGCATAAAAATACACCATAAAACCATCCATACCATCAAGCAAAGTCAACATAAGGGCTAAGGTGAGTCGAGTCTTCAACTCTTGAAAACTCTTCTCACAGGAATTTGACCAAAGGAACTTAACTTTTTCTTGGGTCAACCGGGTCATGAAGAATGTAATAGAAGAGAAACCTTCAACAAAATGGTGGTAGTATCCAGCTAGACCTAAGAAACTCCTAATGCCTGATAGAGAGATAGGTTTGTTCTAACTTTTTACAAATTCTATCTTTTGGCGATTAACTCTAATGCCTTCGGCTGAAATGATATGATCCAGAAAAGCTACTGATCTTAGCCAAATTTCACACTTGCTAAATTTGGCGAACAACTGATGATCTCTAAGAGTTTGCAAAATAATTCTAAGGTGATTCACATGGGCATTCTCAGTACGGGAGTAAACAAGGATATCATCTATGAAAACTATAACAAACATATCAAGATACTTCTTAAAAACTCGATTCATGAGGTCCATGAAAGCTGATGGAATATTGGTTATCCCGAAAGACATGACTAGAAACTCAAAGTGACCATAATGGGTTTAGAAAGTTGTCTTTGGGATATTACACTTCCTTACTTGAAGTTGATGATAACTGGATCTAAGGTCTATCTTCGAGAAATAACTCTCACCTTGCAACTGATTAAATCGGTCATCAATTTTCAGAAGAGGATACTTATTCTTAACTGTGACCTTATTAAGATAATGGTAGACATTGCACATATGCAAAGAACAATCTTTCTTTTGCATGATAGAATAGGTATGACCCACAGTGACACACTAAGCCTTATAAAACCTTTGCCTAAGATATATTTGAGTTGCTATTTTAACTCCTTAAGCTCTGCAAGTTCCTTATGGTAGGGATGAATAGAAATAGGCTAAGTATCGGCAAGAAGGTCAGTCCCAAATTCTATCTCTATATTGGGAGGTACCCCAGGGAGATTTTTTAGAAAAACATCAGGGAACTCATTAACAATATTGGCTAACTGAATGGTTAGAGCCTCAAACCTAGTTTCCTTAACTCGAAATAGATAATAAATGCAACCTTTGGATATTAGCTTTTTGGCTTTGAGATAGGATAGAAAATGACTCTTGGGAGATACTGAACTCTCAGAGCACTCGAAGACTGGCTCATCCAGAAACTGAAACTTATCAACGCGGGTACAACAGTTTATAGACGCATGGCTGGAATGAAGTCAATCCATACCTAGAATAAGGTCAAAATCCACCGTGTACAACTCTATCAAATCACTAAGTATGAATCTATAAAGAACAGTAATGGGACACTTTTTATATATTTGTTTAGCAATAATTGACTCCCCCACTAGAGTAGAAACTAGGAAAGGCTCATGAATCTTTTTGGGACTTATTTAAAAAGTCATAGTATAAGTGGGGTCATATAAGAGAAACTTGCTCCGAGGTCCAAAAACACGTAAAAATCAAAGTAAAAGAAGCGGAGCATACCAGTAACAACGTCGGGAGTATCCTCCTACTCCTAATAGGATGGTAAGTCATAGAACCTGTTCTGGAACTTGACTGCCAGCAGTACTAGAATAAGCGACCTAAGGAGGAGCTGGACGGGCTAAAAGAGATGGGGAACTATTAGCCTAAGTTTGAGGTCGCATATCTTTGTTCCCCTGCCTGGCATGCAGACACTCTCTAAGTCTATGGCCCAACTTTCCATAACCAAAAATACCCCTATATTTGGCCAAAAACATGCCAAGATGGGTCCTACCACACTTAGCACAGGGAGGATAATTAGGCATATTACTTATACTATTCTGGGACTTGGACATAGAAGGTATATTCCCTTGCTCTTGCCTGTTTCTGGGCGCGAGAGCACTATCTGACGAAGGTGTTGGCATGGATGTATGTCTTTATGTTGGTGATGGGCAGATAGTTATAGCGTGGGCATCATTTGAAATATTTTTTCATATCTTATTTATCCGATTAGAGCCCCATTTGGGTAGATTTTGGTCCCATTATTTTATTAGTAGGGATCTAGTACTGGCCTTATCAGGTCTTAAGAGGGATTATCTTATATTATTTGTCCTCTTTATTGCCCCCGTATTGTAGATTATATATATGTTTTTTTTAATTTTTATGTATTTATTGTTGGTGTTGATTTATTTTGATCTTTACTTAGTTTCCTCCTGTGAACCTATTACTTATTGTTCTGGGCTATAGCTTGTATTTCCTACTGTTGGAATAAGGTAGGCACTATCATGAATTGAGAAATCAGGTTTTGAAAGATTTGTTATTTATGTCAATGAGAAAGAATACAAGTTGCTACATAGTTGTACTACTTACTTCCTTACTCCTATGCTGAAGGTTCTAACATAATTCTTTTGTTATAGAAATAAGAGATAACACCAAGTTTGAGGACAAAACTTCACCTATATAGGCATGTACAATACACATGTTTCTCCTATTTTTAATAATGTCTTGGTAAAAATAGTTGAACTAATGTAAACATGTTCATGGAAGGTGCACGATTCTAATAGTATAGTTCACTTCTTTTCAAATAGTGGAAAATATATGCAATTGATTGGTCGCCTTCATGATATCGAGAATATCACACCTTAGTTAGAAATTAGCAAGCCATTTGGTGTATCATGAGGTGAATTATTGTCAATGTAGACTCCAAGTTATCTGCTTCCTCTAAAGAAAAACTATTGCCAAATGTCCAAATCTGCAACACAAGAAAGATGTATGGACAATTAATTTATGAGATCTATTGAACTTCTTTAGATTTTAATTTTATTCATAACTGAGACTAACTACAATTAGCAGAATTTCAAGTAACATTTTAATATTTTCATTCTTTGTCCAAGTTTTTCATATTTTATCAAGGAAGAATTATTGAAATTTTCATGTTCATACATGGTTAAAATTTACTGCCAATCTTTAACTTGACTAGAATTGAAGTTCTAGTAGATACACGATTAAAATTGGTTCATAATTTTTATTTATCAACTTTTGTAGATGGAGAAAACAATCAAGGGAATGAAGAAAGAAGTGATGAGGACGATATTGAAGATTTGGTTGAAAGTGGGTGAAATTGTTGTATGACCATTTCTGTTGTTAACATTATGAACTATTATAGTTCGCTATCCAGTTGAAACATGTGCCAACTTTTGTTTATATTGCTCGTGGATCATATTGTGAATGATGTTTTTTATATTTTGTGCTTATGGTGGATAGTATTATGACAAATAAATTTTATCTATTTTGAGCCTAAGGTGGATGATGTTATGATTGGGATGTTTTGAATTATGATTATTCAGTTTCATTTAGCCCTTATCATTTTTGTATGGTATATACAATTTTTTAATATAGGGCCTTTATATTTATAGCCTAGACTATTGGGACATAATTAAATTGTTCCAATAGGTAAAATAGAACTGTTGCAGTAGCATTTTCTAAAGCATAGGCCATCAATTGTTGGAACATATGAGGACTATTACAATAAGTAAAAAATTATTGTTGTTGTAACATTTTGATTACTGTGTAAAACCCATTGCAATAACAATAAGAATCGTACCAATTGATTAAAAAATTCACTGCAACATAGACAAGAGAACCATTGTGAAACATCATTTGTAACGATTCTAACTATTCCAATGATATAGATAATAGTCATTTAATAGTCGTTATTGATGGATGAATAAACTGTTGCAATAGATTTACTTTTAACAATGGTTTTGAGAATTATTACATGACCTATTTCCACAGATCTATAGTAAAGCGAGTTCATGCGACGGGGATAACCTCTGTTGCCATAGTATGACTGCAACAGTTTTAAGGCCTATAGCAATTATTTTCATACTATTGTGTATGCCAATTTTATAGTAGTGCATGGGCAATATTTGAATCTACTACATTATACTTTGACTTATGAGATACTCTATAACTCTTGTCTCAGAGACAAGACTTAGCCCAATGTCAAACAAAAAGTTACATCTCATGAACAAGAGTTGATACTATCAAATTGTATTTAATTTATGAGATGTTCTATAACCCTTACCTTAAAGGCAAGACTTAGTCCAAAGTATTTCAAAAAGAAAGTTATGTTTCATGGGCATAGAGTTGACAATACCACATTGTATTTTGATTTATGAGATATTCTATAACTGTTGTTGTAGAGGCAAGACTTAGCCTGCCAAAGGAACAAGTTATGACCCAAGGGCAAGATATAATACTACCATATTGTATCTTGATTTATAAGATGTTCTATAACTCTCGCATTAGAGGCAGGACATAGCCGAGGATTTTCACACAATAAGTCACGCCCCATGAGCAAGAGTTGATACTACTATATTGCGTCTTGATTTATGAAATGTTTTATAACTCTTGCATTAGAAGCAAGGATTTTCAAAAATCAAGTCACGACCTTAAATTTACTTCGATGTCAAAGAAAGAAGATTCTCTTTATTGATTATTCAACTTTTTGTTCATTATCTAAATATAACAGAAGTTCAGAAGAAAAAAATAACGAAAATAAAAAATATAAAGATTGAGAACAAAGAAAAAAAAGAGAAGCAAAAAAATAAGTGTTAAGAAAAATGAAAAAAGAGAAGAATAAAACACAAAAAGAAAATAAAAGGAAAACAATAAAGATTAGGAAAAACAAAACTGAGAAGACAAAATAAAAATAAAATTTGAGAAAAATGAAGAAAATAAGACAAAATGAGAAAAGATAAAAATAAAAAATAAAAATAAATAAAGGTTGAGGTAAATAATTTTTTTACAAAAAAAAAGAGAAATAAAAAATAAACAATTTTTAAGAAAAAAAAGTAAAAAAAGAAGAGAAAAATAAAGGTTGAGACAAATGAACTAAAACAAGAAAAAAGAGCAAAACAAAAAATAAAATTTAAGGAAAAATAAAAAATAAAAAAATGAAGAAGAAATAAAATATAGGTTGAGGGAGATTTGAACATGAAAAGTGTAAAAACATTAGATATGTAGAGGGGCAAAAATATTCTTATCCTATAAATATAAAAAAAAAAAAAGGAAAAGGAAAGTTGGTCTGTAAAAAATTTTCTTATGAGGGACAAAAAAACAAAAGAAAAATTACACTAAATAGAACAAAAAACTAAAGTATTTACCTCCACATACCCCCTCTCTTCATAACTCTAATTGTGTCCAATCAACACAAAAAAATTATGTCTCGTACCACCTCCCTTTTAAACCTCACTTTTTATGGTAAATCTCAATTTGGATGCTGGTTTTTCCTCTTCCAAACTTCCTTTTTTCAATTACTATTTCTAATAGTCATAGAGAAATCATACAGAAACCCTCTTAAAATATAATCCAAAAACGTCGATCAAATCTCTCTCTCAATGGCTTCTAGAAAATATCATTTTTACCCAGATTGGTTCTATTTACATAATCCAAAACTAATTGGTTCCTTCTACATATATCCTTATAAATTTTCTCAAGTTTCAAAACTTTTCTGGACCACCAATGATGATATTAGTGATTTAGATCTGACCTTAAAATTTATAGTAGAGGTCGAAAAGATGAATACCCTAATGTTACAGAAAAAAAATCTTTTGATAAAAGGAAAGTCCTTTTATTCATGGAGTTCTACTACTTCAGAGGAAAAGAAGAACAAATTGAAGAAATTTAGTAAATAGGAAAAATGGGTTATGATTAAAAGTTTTGTTAGGGAATAGGCTGTTCAATTTCATCCATTGTCTTCTGTTAAAGAATTTATTGATCAATACTTAGCTGAAAATACTACTGAGCTCAATTCTTCTTTTTTACTAGTCTCAGAAAATTGATGGGATTTTCAATAGATGTTAATGAATAGAATGAATTGTGTTTTTTTTTTTAAATAATCCTATTTCTCCTCCAACTTTGCCTAGTGATACCATGACAATCTATTGATATATTGTGATGGTATAATGGATATCCCACTAAGGATTGAACCAGACATTAATGTGATAGTATATAATATATTGTTATAATATCATTATAGAATGAAGTAAATCCCCAATGATACCATATTTTTGTGTGTGTATGTGTGTATATGTGTGTGTGTATATATATATATGTATATGAAGCAAATCCCCAATGATACCAGTTTTTGTGTGTGTATATATATATATATGTGTGTGTGTGTGTGTCTGTATATATATATATGTATGTATATATTTATATGTGTGTGTGTCTATATATATATATGTATATATATATATATACTATGACGGTATCATAGAGGTCAGACTAAAGGGTTGAAACAAAAATCAATGATGCCATGTCAGTATATAGATATGTTGTTAAATATATATGAAGGTCTGACTGCAGGATTGAAGTAGAAATCAATAATACCATGACCGGTATATTGATATACTGTGATTATATCATGGAATTCCATTAAAGATTGTAACAGACATCAATGATATCATGATAGTATATGAATATAATGTGATAGCATCACATGGACTGAAGTAAATGTAAAAAAAGTAATTAAAAATAAGAGAATCAAATAAATTATAAAAGAAAAGAAATAAAAAATAAAAATAAAAAAGGATCTAAAAGGTGAAATTTGATTGTGGTGAAAAACTAAAGAATTATTACATAAAAAGAAAATGAACAAAGAAGAATAAAAAGAAAATAAATAAAGAATTAAACAATTTCACATAAAAAATAAATCAACAAAAAAGCATAAAAAGAAAAAAAAAAGAAATCAGAAAAAAAGAGTAAAACCAAAAAAGAAGTAGAGAAATAAATTTAAAAAAAAAATTAAAAGGGAGATAAATAACTAAAGCTAGAAGTGGGTATTTTATATTATTAGTTAAGGAGATATTTTATGTAAGAAAATATTTAGTTTTAAATAGTTTGGTCCTAAGGAACATGAATGTACTTTCTCCAAAATCAAAGTCAGCTATATGGGATTTTTCCACATAACTTCCTGAATCCAAAAAAGTCTCCAAATTCAACAACGATAAAGTTTCCAAACTATGAACAGATTCGACCCAAATACGAAATAGGAAACTAGAAAATACAAAACAAGCAAAAATAACATGAACAAAATAAATAAATAAAAATGAAGATACTCGAATAGTACTCGAATGATACCTAGACTATGCATTTTGATGCTCCCCTCTTTTTGTTTTTGTTTAATAGATTTACCTCAATCTAGTTCAATAGATTTGACAATGTTGAACCTTACATTAGGTAATTGTACTTTGTCTGCATTTACGATTCTCTTTGCTTCTGCTTGGAGTCCTGGTAATTGTGGAACTAAACTGTTAGCTATGTATCTGCAAAATCCAAAGTCAAGTGGGTAAAAAAATCTGTCAACTGGTTCACTTCTCTCAGAACATGGTTTACTCTTTTAGATCTCTAACACCTTATTTTGTTGATCTCCATGTAAATGCCGTAAGATACTTCCCACTACCCATCAAGTATATTTTTTAATGCGAGAAAATTTAACTCTAGAAAAATGACAAGAGATTGTTTTGAATGCAATACTCCATCTTATATCATTTGGTTTGATAATTGATAAATTATATTTTGGGACGTGGTTCTTGAAGACTATGTGATGACAAAGCCACAACTACATAGGAACTTGGTTGACCATATTCATACCAATGTCATGATCAGTTTACGGTTGTACAAAAGATGGTGAGAAAGCAGCTGGACTTTTTTGTCTCAGCCAATGAGACTCTTCCTAGGTTTTCTAGTCTTATATATATTGCTCATCTTCAATAACAAAATAAATCCTTTGAATCTCTTGAATCAAAGACTCATTCGCAATAAGAAACCTTCTCGCTCACACGTTTTGTTTCATGTTCTTGTTGTAATTGAGCCTTTGTATTTTGGTTATAAATTCTGGCTACTTTTGTAATCCATTATTAGTAGGTGTCTTATTCCTGTTCTTGAAGTTGGTGTTATTATCTAGAGTTGGGTGATATTAAAACTATAGTTAGCTTGTTGATTCAGTTGAGTTAGCTTGGTCTTGATCCAGTAGAGTGATTGAATCTCTCTCATTGTAATAAGGTTATTACTTAGAGAAAAAGCTAGGATTAGGAGTTTTAATCCTTGATATCATGAAGTATGTATTCAAGATTGCTTGAATATTAGTGGAGCTTTGAAAATCCTAAAGGCAAGCCGTAGTTTTTCTCCCTTGAGCAAGAAGTTTCCATGTAAAAAATATTGTATTTTCTATTTATTTACTTTACGTGTTGTATTGTTAAGTTTCTTGTTGCATACGTCTGTATGGGACCAGGTACCAAAGTAGGAAGGCAACTCATCTATCTCTTTATTTGGTATTAGAGAAAGATTTTCCAAAAAGGTTAACACCTATGAAGGATCTTTCACATGGCTTCCCCTCTAATTCTTGAAGAGGGACAATCTACCACTCAACCACCCACTCCTAGATTCAATGGGCAGTAATATGAGTGATGGAAAACTCGAATGCATGATTTCATCATGGTAGAAGATTATGAGTTGTGGGATGTGATTGATGGTCCTTTTGTTCCCACAAAGCCAGCAAAAGTTGGTGAAGTGACTTCAAATATTCCTAAGACTAGAAAGGAATATTATGATGCTAATAGAAAAAAGATTAAAAAGAATTATAAAGCAAAGAAGCTACTGGTTTGTGCTATTGGCCTTGATGAATACAATGAGATTTCTACTTGTGAAACTGCTAAAGAAATTTAGGACTTCTTACAAAAAACACTTGAGGGAACTATTCAGGTAAGGGAATCTAAGGTGGAAATGTTAACAACACTATGAAGCCTTCATTATGAAAGAAAGTGAGACAATCCAAGTAATGCACACCAGATTCACTACAATAACCACTGAACTTCGTTGCTTGGGTGAGGACATACGACCATCCATATAGGTTTGAAAGATTCTGAGCATTTTACTAAAGTCATGGGATAGATGCCATCACTAAAGATAGGGACATGAAGACCACGACTATGGATGAGCTGATAGGAAATATCAAGACCACTGAGATTAAAATGCAACAGGATAAATCTAAAAGTGAGCATAAAAAGGATAAGAGTCTGGTACTAAAGGCTACAAAGGAGGATACCAGTGTTAAGGATAAGGAAACATCTTAAATCGCCAAATGGTTCCTCAAATTCATGAGAACAATAGGGGCACTTCCTAAAAGAGGAGAATCCAGACGATATACAAGGATAGAAAAAACAAATGACACATATCACAACTATGGGTAGTTCGATCATTATATTAAAGCCTGTCCTTTAGATAAGGTAGAACACAAAGAGTATATTAAGCAAGCTGGTGAAAGAGAGAAAAAGAAGGACTTGGTCCCAGATATGTACAATAAAAGAGCTAAAGCTGACAATGTAGTGAAGCAGGTTCTGGTTGTATAGGGTAACTCATCTAGTGATTTAGATGAATTTGAGCAACAAAAAGATGTATGACTCCCTTTTGGCTTGATGGATAAGTTAGGTGATGATGAAGATGACAAGTTAATTCTCCTGGATATCAAAGAGAACCTCAAAAATTACTCTCTTAAAGAACTAAAGTCTCTTGCTATTTTGCTTATAGATATTATTTGTAAACTTAGTAAAGATAAGGAGTGTCTGAATAAAATTTTTGATAAATATGAAGATGAAAAAATTGAATTAACTGTTAAGCATCTGAACTTTATGAAATTGGTAAGTCACTCTCCTTTGAAAAAAAATCTTTTAAATGAAAAACTAAGTGAAATTTCAAAGTTTAACTCAAAAGGGAAAAGTGAAGAAAGAAAAAATCAATTTGAGTTAGAAGAAAAATTAGCTAACTCAAATTCAAATGAGACAGCCTCACTTGAGAGGAGTGCAGAACTTAAGAAGGACTAGGTTTGGGTCAGGGCTAAGCTTGAAACAGCTCTCAAGTGGACTATCTTATCTCAAGTCCTAAAAAGCCTTACTAGTCAGGGATCAAATAGAAGAAAAAGATTGGTGTTCCACAGTGTTTATCCAGCCTACGATTGATATAGAAAATATTTCTCTATCAAAGACAATCTCGCGTACTCCTTGTGGAAAAAATGTCCATACAAGAGATTCATGCCCCTCAAGATTTGCAGCTATAAGGAGGATGAAATAAAATCTCTATACCAAAAGAAAGTGGTGATAGTTTACCTGGCTGGACTAGAAAAACCTAATATTTCCTTTGTCACCATTTTAGGAACTAAAGCTAAAATGGTTTCCCAAGCTAGCAACTGATTGTTTATGCACTGTAAAGGAAGAGGAAGCAACCACCACTGGATCATGGAAAGTGTTTTTTTAATGCACATGACTAGAAGAATTGAAGACTTTCTCTCGCTTAAGGCCCATGAAGGAGGCAGTGTCTTCTTTGGTGATGGAAATAAAGAATTGATTTTCGGAATTGGAAAGGTTGGGAACAGGGTTAATCCATTGATGATGTTCACTTTGAGGATGGACTTAAATTTAGTCTATTGAGTATTGCTCAAATTTATGATAAAGGTGATGAAGTAAAGTTCAGGTCAGATAAGTGCATTATTACAACTCTTAAAGATGGGTGAAGTGATTCTGACTGCATGGAGGAACAAAAATATGTATGTTGCCGATATGGGGTCATGCAAGTCTAGGAACATGACCTGCCAGAGTATGCAAAAAGATACTGCTGAATTTTGGCACAAAATATTAAGCCATGTCAGTTGCTCCTGCTGAACAAGTTGGTCGACAAGGACCTGTTTTAAGGTTTACCCAAGAAGCTGGATAGCTCTATGGTGTGTGATTCCTATGTGAAGAGAAATCAAACCAAATCCTTATTCAAGCCAAAGAAAGAAGTTAGCACACCCAGGCCTCTACAACTTCTTCATATGGATCTTTATGGACCTGTAAAGGTGGCAAGCAGAGGAGGAAATAAGTACATCCTTATCATTGTTGATAATTACTCTAGTTTCACTTTGATCTTCTTCCTAAGATCCAAAGAAGAGATATTTTTTTATGTTTGAAGCCTTTGCCAGACAAGTTTAGGTGAACTATAGTGAGAAAATAGATGAAATCAGATCAGACCATGGAACAGAGTTTGAAAATGCAAGGTTCAGTTATTTTTGCAATGAGCTAGGCATCAGTCGCAACTTTTCATCTCTTAGAACACCAAATAAAATAGTGTTAAAGAAAGGAAAAATAGGACACTTGTAGACATCGGAAGGACTATAATAATAGATAAAATGATAGCTCATAATTTTTGGGATAAAGTAGTTAATACAGTATGTCATATGATCATTAGGTGTCTTTTCAGGTTATTTATGAACAATACCCCTGATGAACTCATGACCAAAACAAAGCCCAAGCTGAGTTACTCCAGGCCATTTGGCTGCAAATGCTTTATTTTAAATAATGAGAAGAATGACCTTAGAATGTTTGATCCAATAAGTAATGAAGGAGTTTTTGTTGGATACTTCTCTACCAGCAAGGCTTATAGAATCTACAACAAAAATCACAATATGCAGAGAAAAGCTTTCATATTGTGTTTGATAAAGCTGGCAGTACTATTGAAGGGAGTTGTTCAGATAATGCTGATCTAGAAAATCCTCTTAATACACCAGATAAATCTTATAAAATTAACCATGATCCACATTTATAGTGATTAGGTTCAGGTCCTGAACATGAAAATTCAGTAGATCATCAGGACCCTAGTCCATCACAATCCTCACTTGAAGAATTTAATACCTAAACCAGTGAAAGAAATCACCAGTCTCCTAAGGGTACTACCTCAATGGGAATTGCTCCTAGTGCAAGTTAATCCACTCTTCAAAGGTCTAGATAGAAGCATCAGTCCTTATATCTTCTTGATAATCTACTATCTTCTTTGGACTCAGGTATATAGACCAAGAATAGAGCAAGAAATCTAGGTGCTTTCTTTTTATTCTTACCCCAAGTTAAACCCAAGAATATAAAGGAAGCATTGAAGGATGTAGACTTAATTAATGCAATTCAAGAAGAGCTACATCAATTTAGAGAAGCAAAGCGTGACACCTAGTCCTATGACCCTCATGGAACTATTATTAGGACCAGGTGGGTCTATTGAAACAAGGTTTATGAGCATGGCAATACCATCAGGAACAGGGCTATACTGGTGGCTCAAGTCTATAACCAATAAAAAAAGCATAGATTGTGATAAAACTATTGCTCCAATGGATAGAATGGAGGCCATTAAGAGTCTCATTTCTTTTTCCTTATACATGGAGTTCAAACTACTTTATATAGATGTGGAGAGTGGCTTTCTAAATGGTTGTAACACCCTGTACTTTTCTTAGCTCAGTTTAGCTCCTATTAGCATGTATAAGGGGCTAAAATCCAAAAAATTAGCTAAGTGTTGGGGACTTAGCCATATTTTTGGCCTCTTAAATTCGAGGATTTTTAAATAGGTCTTCCCAACCTAGAGACATAGGTTTTTAAGTTAATTCATGTTTATAGGTGTAAGGAGCATGTCTCGGGAAAGTTTTGGATTTTTTTGGATGAGGATTGGATTGTGTTTGGATTTAGATTCCAATAGCTCACCACGATAGCATCACGTCGTGCTGCTTATAGTGATAAGGCACTCACTGTATCACATTTCCCTTGTAATAAGTGTTCCAATTATAAATTTAATCTCTTGAGGGGAAGTTAGGTCTTTTCCCATCAAACCCAATTCGTAAATCCATGATTTAAAGCTTCAGTTCGGGTATTATTTGACAATATTCTCCAATTTTCTCTCAAGGAAGCCCTAATGCTTCCCCAAGTTCATCAATTTCATTCCTTTCTATCCAAGAAAACCAAGAAATCAAGTTACCAAATCCAATAACCTCCAAGGAAGCTTAATGAATTGTGTTTCTATTTCAATATTTAAGGCTTAAATTATGTGTGATGCTCATCCATGGGCCCTTTACACCCATGGTGTCCATGGATCCATTTTCTTTATATTTTAAATTATGAATTATACATGTTTATGATAAATTCTCTCCATGAAGCCCTTATTAATTTTGATTTATGTATTGTGTTTACAAGTAATTTCGATGGAATGACCCCTTTACATATTTAAATAGTGAATTTCCATGTTAAATCCCTAATTCTTGGTTTTAGTATGGAAACTATGATTTCAATCACTTGTTTTATCCATTCCCATGCTTAAATTCATGACACCTGTGTGATATATAAAATGTCTAAATGTTAGGTTTTAAGCAATGAGCCTTCATTATGGTTTTTAAAGCTTCACATATTATTATTGTTATTTTTATTCAGTGCTGGTGGGTTATGAACACTGGATACCTATTTGTTTATATAATTTCAGTATCTTTAGAATGAATTCAAATATAACATGAGTATTTTTATTCAATTAAGTTATCTATGATAAGTTGCTTATTACGTTAAGCATAGTTCAGTCTAGTTATCAGTGTTAGTTTAGTTGGGAGTAGTATTTAGCACTGAGCGAACCCAGGGATGGGGGATCACTTGCCTGTAGAGGGTGTGACCTATAGTAGAGGCAAAACTTTGTCCCTGCTGTGTTGGTGCCTTATTATTTGGAATTGGAACCTCTTGAGAAACCCACCTTATACCGTCCTTGGATTAGGGTACTACTAATGAGTCCGGCTAAACTATATCCTCAGACACATCCTGGGACACCTCATCAAACTAGGCTCCTGATCTATACCCTGTGGAGCTTGCTCAGAATTTACCTCATCCTCCTCATCACTATCACTCAGCAGAAGAGATTGTGGGGGTAATCTTCAGGCTGACTTCATCCTTGATTAGTCTAGAGCTATGTGGATAACCTGAATTGCCTCAGTCCAAGACCTAGGATGGGTAAAGACTGGAGCTCTTCTCTACAGTTAGTGCTCAGGCAACGATTCTTCTATAGTACCCAACATAATAGTCTCAGCTTCCTAGCGCACCTAGCCTCTAGCCACTCTATGTATAGCCCTAGCTACAACTTCTTTGATCTATGTAATAGGGTACTTATTTATCGAGCCATTAGGATTGGGGAACTCATCCCGTCTCCTCAATGCAATAACCTTCTTCTTTATAGCATTGGGTGCTATCTGTACCTGAAAAAACCAAGTGTTAATATTCAATGAATAATAAAGGAATGCAAAAGTTGAAGAAAAACTCGAAATTCAAAAACTTTGAATTTGTTCTTAATTTGTACACCCCTATAACTTATTCGCAGTCCCAACAAGTATTATGTGCACACATATACAATGAATCATAAATTTTTACGCAAACTAACATGCTTAACTTTTGGTATTCCTCTACTTATTCAAATTCAACTTCCCTTTAGGGCCTAATCTTAGGGTTTGATTCAAAACAAACCCCCACATAAAGATTTTAGGCTACTTCAATGCTCCTACAAACAAGAATGATTGTTTTTTTTATATTTTGCATGAAGATAAACATATCAACTTGCTTATTTAACAATTATATTGGGATACTACTATTAGGAGCGGAAAAAGTTACCTTTTCTTTGAGAACCCAAAAGTGAACTATGATGAAGTGAATCAAAACCCAAGATTGAACTTGTATTTAGCACTTTAGGACAAGTTGGTACCCCAAATAAGTCTCAATTTAGTCCTTGCTTAAGTGTGGGAAGTTGGGTAGTTTTATATTTTGAGATGGAATTTTAGTTTCTTTAAAATATTGAATTTTTGAGGATTTGAGTAAGTTAAAATGAGTTAAAATATGCCTAACTAGCAAGAGGGGGGGGGGGATTAGGTCTTATTTAAGTATGGATGGACTTAAAATATTAAATAAAATTTAATACCACAACTTGGCCACTTGCGTCTACCACATGCGGGCTGTAATTGCAGACCATAAGTGGGCCACAATTTTCTTCCCAATTTCTTGCTCTACGGACATCGAATTATGATGATTACCATACCACTTATGGTTACATAACTTGTAATTATGACTCCATAAGTGTGATTATATATCAAATTCTAGAATTTCCATCAGCATCCTCAAGATTTTATCTTTTTAAAGGATCTCGCAATATTACCTAGCCCGAGTGGGACTTGTGATCCTGATAAGTTGGTCGCAAAGTCCCCTTACCTAGAAAATTATGAGTGTAGCAATCCCACCTTATTATGGGTAAGTCCATAATCTATAAACCTATAAAATAAAAACAAACATAAGTGAACACTAAAATAGTGGGTTTCCTCCCACCCAACGAATGATTTAACCTTGCGGCATGACGTGGCTATGATGATTACTCAGACTACACCAACAAGCCCATGGGTTGTATCCCATGCAACACTTTCTTTAATATCGCAAAATAACGTGGGTACCTAAATTAATTAAAATTCATAAGGATACCCATAGGAATACCCTTCCGGGTCATCAATACAATCTATTAACAACACCGCCCCTATATCGGCCGGCTTCTTTATTATTTTGAAATGTTGAAAGTGACCTCCTCACTATTTACTCTGACCTTCATCTCTCCCTTCTCCATATCAACCATTGCTCTACCTATGGCCATAAATGGTCTCCCTAATATGATAGGTATCTCAGAGTCAACCTCACAGTCTAGAATGACAAAGTAAGCCAAAAATATAGAGTTACCAACTCTTATAATAACATCAAAAGTAATGCCCACAGGCCTCTTCATAGTGCGGTCAGCCATCAACAGCCACATCATAGTCGGTTCAAGAGGGCTCAATCCTAATTTCTTGAATCCAGCCAATGGTATCAAATTTATGTTGCCTCTTAAGTCATATAAGGATCAAGAAAAATGGGTTGACCCAATAGTGCATGGTATGGTGAATGCTTCGAGATTACCTTTTTTCTAGGCTAGAGACATAGTCATGACTACACAACAGTGGTACAATCCATCAACATCGTCAATAGTATCTCATTTTTTCTTTGTAATCAATTGCTTCATAAACCTGGCATATCCAGGCATCTACTCCAATGCCTCAAGAAGAGGAATGTTCAAGGTCAACTCTTTCAGCATCTTAATAAAACTCTTTAACTTCCCTTCCTCTTTCTTTTATTTCATTCTCTGAGGAAATGGTGGGGATGTTCATGAAATTTGTCTTATTTTTTGTCTCAATGATCGAACACTTAACTTTTTCCTCCCCAACTTTACCATTACCACTTGTTTCCCTTTCTGACTCTATAATAGGTGTCTCACCAATAGCATCTTCGTCATGCCTTAGCACTTTAGTAGCAAGTAATGGTCAATCCAACGTAGTTATACCACTCCTTATGGTAATATCAAGAACATGATCGTTATTTTTTGGATTTTGACTAGTGTTGCTCGAATGGGTACCTAGCTATATCTGGTTTAGTATTGCTGACATCTACTCAAACTGGTGCTCCAACTGCTTAATATTAGTGGCATGAGATTCAACCTTTTAGGTCAACCTTGAAATTTCACCCATAATCTCCTTAAAGTTATTCTCCTAATTTTCTTAACCCGTTATCAGCTTGGTCAGCATCGACTCTATTTTAGATTATGTATCCTGGCTGTCTGGTGGGATATTCCTATCTCCTTTCTCTTTGCAATCATACTTTCTCCTTTAGTCACCATCTCTTTCTCTACTACGATCTATGTATTTGTCATAATAGTTTTGACTTTGGTTTCTTTTCCCTTGGGCTCAGAAACCCGCTAACTGACAATCCAGATATTTTTCTTCCTCCTTTAACTCTAACTCATAAGTTTTAGAAGCTTAACCCTGTGATCCTACTGCATCCACTTTCTCAAAACTTGTTATAGCAAACTATTTTGCTAGTGATACATCCCAAATTAGACCTCTCTTACGAGAGATTAAGCGGTCATTGTCAAATACATAACCCAACTAGGTTGGGGTTGAATCCCATAGGGAATAAGGTGTCAATCAAGTCTATTTGTGATTAAAGTGACTAATAGATAATGGTTTCCTTTAATTGGGGATTTTATCAATCAAATGATGATTAAAGTTTCTACTTGCTTTAGAACTCAAAGCTAAAATTTCAATGGTTCAAAACAATGATAGAGAGAAACTAGGGTTGTGATCACTATATTTATTAATCCCCATTGAATAATAGTTGTAGTACTAGATTCTCGTGACTTGTGGGAAACACCAAATTATCAGTTTTGGCAGTCCATCAAAGTGTTTCCCAACCTACCTAGATATTGAACTCCCTAATTCTCTCGAACATAGGAAAACATTCTATTCATACTGATTTTATCTTGAGTGATCAATCTTGTTACATCATTAATCATTAGATGAGAACTTAGCCTTCCCAAATCCTCATTGATAATTTACTACCTTTAGTTTATTTCTCAGTTTGAGCAAATCCATATAAGGCTGGAACTATTATTTACAACCAATTGATAACTATCATTACAAAGAAATTATTAAGATGTCCCCACTATCCTCAAACCCTAACCAACTATTAAATCCATGGAGGAATAATCCTAGATCCCACAACCCCAGTTGTGGGTTTTAGTTCCACATGATACAGAAAGAGATAGCAAAAATTGTATTCATCATTTAGAGAAATTAAACTTACAAAAAATGAAGTCTGAAGTTGATTCTCTTCCAAGTTCAAGAAGAATATCCCACAACTCAATCAAAGAAATTAAAAATTGAATCCTAAGTTAAGAGGCCCAAAAAGAGGTGAATTCGCCTTTGGAATAAGTTCCAACTGCTGAATAAAAACCAAAAAGTTGTTATTTATATCTGTAACTTAAAGGAAATTCGAAACTAAAAATTCAGATTTTTGATCCTTTAACTGACGACATTTGTGATGACTTATCACAAATTTGATGACATATGTGATGACTTATTAGGAGTCCAACGACTTATCAGAAAATGTCATCAACTCCTCTTCAAATTCTATGTTTGCTTCCTTCAACTGACGACAAGTCCTGATGGCTTATCAGAAAATGGATGACATATCAGATGATGTCATCAACTCTTCAATATAGCTTCTACGCACTGCCTTAGGCTGACGGTATTCTTGACAGCTTATCAGGATTTTGATGTCTTATCAGAAAATGTAATCACCTATCCATTCTAACTCCCATGCACTGCCTTTGGCTGACGATATTCTCGATGGCTATTTACAAAGTTGATAACCTATCAGACAAGTCAACTATTCTCTTCATGGTTGCTTACTCAAAATCTATCTTTTTTGACTCAGTTGTCATTGGTTTTCATACATCTTAGCTCACCTGCACTATCATAGAGAAAACAATCAAAAACAATAAAAGTTGCTTAAGAATTTACAATTAGTTCGAGTTAAAAACCTTAAATGTGATAGCGTCAATCTCGCATATCAACACCCTTAACTTAAAATAAATGATTGTCCTCAATCAACTAACAAATTATAGTACCAAGATGTTTAACCAAGAGAATGGAAAGTACATATAGTATTCAATCATCAGTTTTAGTTTAATACACATTACCCTCTCCAATTTCAATCACCTTCAAACCCAACTGTGTATATCAATGAAGATCAACAATGTGACACAAAGGAATCAAGATATGGGTTCAAATTAGCAACAATAACCATACATATGTACAAGTTACACTACTCAAATAATTAAGCAGCTATCAATGCAACCGATGTTCCCTCATACTAAAGAAATCCCTCTTAACTCATATATGAAATCAAGCATGTAAATATAGGGAAGGTCAAGAGACACTCACTCTCAAAAAGAAGTTCCAGTCAATGTATGCCAAATACTATAAGATTGCCTTTATTTTTATCACCGAGGCTTTCAGACAGTTAAGGTAGGATCACTATAGGACTTTTCTTCAGCTTGTAATGTAGGCTTGGGGCTGGTATAATACGCAAGGACATTTGAAGTAACTAAGCCTCCTTGGCACTACACTATTTTTGGGGTCTCACTTATCAACCTTTACATTATTTCTCCCTTTCTTTATTGAAGCAAATTCAGGGTAGATACGGTCCTTCAGTCTTTTATTTTATTTTTTTCACAATTTTTCTTTTCTTATTCTTTTTCTATCACACCCAGCCTTGCATTTTTTTTTTACACTTATTCATACTCACTATATATCATGCACCCCTATGATAGCCACCATCAACTTAGGAAATTTTCCTAAGTCAAAGTGCATAATGCCCAAAGAGGACTAGGGCTAAAACAGGTTCATTGTGATCCAAGTGGGAAGGTGATAGGTATAATAATAAAAAATATAAAGCCATTCAGGCTCAAAATCAGGATCAAGGAATATTATTCAAACATGGAAGTTCATTTAGTCTAAAAGTGGACTAATATCAAAAATGCCTATGATCCTTTCCTAATCACTCTCCTACAACCAAGGCAAGACCAACCCGGCAAGTTCTGGATTTAACACACAATGGGAACTAGGTAGTAACTCACAAACTCATGGTACAAAGTTACATAACAAGTTACTACCTATCCGGTTCATGCAATTGTTAGCAACGATTATTATGTCCCTAATACCAATGCCATAAAAAGATTCACAGTAGTTGTATATAGATGCGCATCACACAGTTACAAAATAGATAATTGGAGAGGTATTTATCATTCCCTAAAATAAAAAAAAATGTCAACTACCCCAGATACTTAATTCTCTCCCAATTAACAACAACACATCACAAAACAAAATACAGTAGCCTAAACATACCGGCTCTACTAGGAACAAGACTCCATGGAAAAGAGGCACAACAACAAAAATCCCAAGAGGACATCAACACCCACAAGCAGTCTCACCCTCAACTTAAAATTGTGCATTGTCCTCAATGCATCAAAGTAAATAAGAGAGTTAGAAACATACCAGTGGAACCATAGGTGCAGAGATCTTATATCAATCATATAATACAAATACAAACAACAAAATGCCTTGGGTTGCCTCCCAAGCAGCACCTGATTTAATATAGCGGCACAAATAGGTTATCTTAACTACTCAAAATTCATTAAGATACCTTAAAAGTGCTTCATACCTAGCTGGTACATCTTTTCTATCTTTATAAAATACATCAACGATCGATAAGACACTCATCTCTTTTTGCTGTTTCATGGAGTGATGTACTTCAAAACTAACTTCTTTCCTATTGAGCCTAAACTTTAACTTATGTAGATTCATGTCAGCTAATACTCTCCCAGTTGCTAAGAATGGTCTACCAAAAATTATGGGCACTTCAAAGTCTACTTTACAATCAAGGATCCCAAATTCAGCAAAGATTATAAAATCAGCCACCTTTACAAGTACATCATGTAGCATACCGATCGGCCTTTTCACAGACTTGTCCTCTATAACTAGTCTCATATTAGTGGTTATGGGGTCTTCTAAACCCAAATTTTTATAAAAATCTAGTGGCATCATATTAATGCTCACTCCCAGATCATATAAGGCCTTAGAAAATTCCAGAGATCTAATCGTACTAGAAATAATGAACGCTCATAGGTCTGCCTTCTTCTTCCCTAAAGACCTTGTATAAATAGCACTACAATGATGGAGATTATCCACCGTCATGTAGATCAATACTTTTTTCTTCATCACAAGATCCTTTATAAATTTAGCATATCCTCATATTTGATCAAGTACTTCAACTAAAGGCATGTTTACTATCAAATGCTTCAACATAACCATGAATTTGTTAAACTTTCCTTCATCTTCTATATTCTTTAATCATTGTAGAATGGGTTAGTGGCCTTGGTATTTCAACTGGGGAAACTTTTACCTCCTTTTTTATGCCTTGCTCCACATCACTAACAAGCTTTGGCTTAGGTGGTTGTTCTACTTCTGCACTCTTCTTTTCCAAACTTCCCAACTCCACAGGAACCACTAAAGATTCATCAACCATCTCTCAATCTATTTTGACCGCATTAGTATGAGAGGATGCCCCCAATCCTGGACTAGATAACATCTTACTGCTCCTAGTGGTAATAGTCATACATGATCCATCAATCCTCGGATTTTGAACTGTATCACTTAGTAGAGTCCCATTCTATCTTTGGTTGAATATTGTGGATAGTTGGCTCATCTGTTTCTCCAATTGTTTAATAGCAGTTGATTGCAAATTTACTAGTTAACTCTTGGAAGATATGTCACTCTTCATTATAGTCACCCCAGAATTGGTCGCCTTAACTCTCTTTAATAGTTTCTCCATCATGTCCTCCATGGATATTTTGCCTGAACTGGTGACAACATTATCATGGCTTCTAAGAGGTACATACAGTCCACTCCTGTAACTTTTATTCTTCCAATCTCCTTGATGGTCCCAACCTTGGTTTCCTTGAACACCGATCCAAAAAACCCCTGGTTATACAAGTAGTTAGCCTCTTCCTCCATGTTTGATTTAGCTCTCTTACCATGAGACCCACAGCTTTTACCTTTTCTACATTCCTTGATAGCAAATATTTTGTGAGCAGATACATCTGGGTTTTTATGTGAGCTATATCCTGATCATGCTTTTTTTCTTTCCTACACTGCTATACTGATATTACACTAGATCCTGTACTACTTGCTACCACAGAATCTCTGGTATGCCAAGCTCTACTTATCTTAGTCACTCTTTCTAATATGTCCGCAGCCTCAGTAAAGGTGAGCTCTATAAAATCTCCTCCTGCAGCATTATCCACTATTAGCTTTGTAAGTACGTTCAATGCTCTATAGAATATTTCCATTAAGTGTTCATTAGTTATCTTTTAGTTTGGGCATTGAGTCAATTTCTGTTTAAACCTTGCCCAAGTCTCATGGAAATCTTCACTAGCCAATTGCCTAAAGTTACTAATCTCATCTCTTAACTGTAACATTCTAGAGGGCGAAAAGAACCTTTATAGGAAGCTCCTTTCAATTGCCTCCAGTTTGTTATAGAATTAGAAGTCATCTCATTCAACCACATAGTTGCTTGTCAAGACAGAGGCAGTGGGAACAATATCAAATGAATAACATTTTTTCCCACTCCAGGATTATCAAACGACTTACAAATATTGATGAAATTCACCAAATATAGATTTAGATCATCACCAGGTAATCCACCAAAGAGTCCTTTCAAATTCAGCAGCTGGATCATAGTATTGATGATATTGAATTTTACCCCAGGATCTAGTAGGGGTAGAATTATTTACCCTATAGATCCAGCCCCATCTAAATCATCCGCATCGTTGTCAATATCAAACTTCACAGGTTGGAGGTCTAGTCTTTCTCTGAATGGACGATTTTGATTTACAGGTGCAACTACTCCCGCTGCACGCCTCCTATTAGCCAGGTCAATTAAATCATTATCTCCCAGGTCCTCTTCATCTGAATTTGATTCTCGACCTAGGTTATCTACATTCTGTTGATTTAACTGATCCGTAGGCAAGGTGGCTAATCTTTCTACTTCTTATGGGTCTGCTATTTTACCGATCAACTAAGGTTTTGGCTGTACTATTAATAATGGTTCACCTGAACTCCGTGTACTTGGAATACACACTAAATACCCTATAGAGAACAAAAACAACAAATAAAAGTAAAACCAGGAAACTTACTATGAGTCAATTATAATAGATATACTCAATTTAAAATTGCATTCCCTGGGAAAGGCACCAAAATTTGATACACTCAATTTACACCTCTCTTATGAGGGAGTAAGCGGTCGTTGTCAAATATATAACCCAACTAGGCTGGGATTGAATCCCACAAGGAATAAGGTATCAATCAAATCTATTTGTGATTAAAATGACTGATAGATAATAGTTTCTTTTAATTGGGGGTTTTATCAATCAAATGATGATTAAAGTTTCTACTTGCTTCAGAACTCAAAGCTAAAATTTCAATGGCTCAAATCAATGATAGAGAGACACTAGGGTTGGGATCACTATGATTATTAATCCTCATTGAATAATAGTTGTAGTACTAGATTCTCTTGAGTTATTGGAAACACCAAATTATCAGTTTCAACAGTCCATCTAAGTGTTTCTCAACCTACCTAGATGTTGAACTCCCTAATTCTCTCGAACTTAGGAAAACATTCTATTTATGCTGATTTTATCTTGAGTTGATCAATCTTGTTATAGCATTAATCATTAGATGAGAAGTTAACCTTTCCAAATCCTTGTTGATAATTTGCTACCTTTAGTTTATTTCTCAGTTCGAGCGAATCAACATAAGGCTGGATCTATTGTTTGCAACTAATACATAACTATCCTTACAAAGGAATTATTAAGATGTCCCCACAATCACTCAAACCCTAACCAACTATTAAATCTATGAAGGAATAATCATAGATCCCACAACCCAAGTTGTGGGTTTTTGTTCCACATGATATAGAAAGAGATAGCAAAAATTGTATTCATCATTTAGATGAATTAAACGTACAAAGATGAAGTATGAAGTTGATTCTCTTCCAAGTTCAAGAAGAATTTTGCACAACTCAATTAAAGAAATTGAAAATTGAATCCTAAGTTAAGAGGCCCAAAAGAGGTGACTTTGCCTTTGGAATAAGTTTCAGCTTGAGAATGAAACCCTAAAAGTTGCTACTTATATCTGTAACTTAAAGGAAATTAGAAACTAAAAATTCAGATTTTCGCTCCTTTAGCTGATGACATTTATGATGACTTATCACAAATCTGACGACATGTGTGACAACATATGTGAAGACTTATCAGGAGTCTGTCGACTTATCAGAAAATATCGTCAACTCCTCTTCAAATTCAATGTTTGCAGCCTTTGGCTGACGACAAGTCTTGATGGCTTATCAGGAAAATTTATAACATATCAGACAATGTCATCAACTCTTCACTATAGCTTCTACACACTGCCTTAGGCTGATGGTATTCTTGATGAATTATCAAAAAATGTCGTCACTTCTCCACTATAACTCCCATGCACTGCCTTTGGCTAATGATATTCCTGATGGCTATTCACAAAGTTGACGACCTATCAGACAAGTCGTCAACTGTACTCTTCATGGTTGCTTACTCAAAATCTATCTTTTTTGACTCAATTATCATTGGTTTTCAAACATCTTAGCTCACCTACACTATCACAGAGAAAACAATTAAAAACAATAAAAGTTGCTTAAGAATTCACAATTATTCCAAGTTAAAAGCCTTAAATGTGATAGCGTCAAGTTTGTACATCATCTAGTAACCTAATATCAGTTCTCAGCAGCGTAATTTCTTGTACTACTGAATTATCAACCACTTTCTGGTCACAGGAGGCACCAATAGCATACATGCTAGATCTCCTTTTAGCCTCCCGAGTTTTCTACCCTTGGTTAGTAAGAGAAATCTGATCTAGGATATCCGAAGCTACCTCCCAGCATAATTTCATAAAAGCTCCTCTAGTGATGGTTTCTGCCATGGCTCTAGAACTGATGGTTAGGGATTTATAGAATGTCTCTAATAAGCTTGACCCTGAAATTCGATAATTGGGAACCATACTCAGCTTCGTCTTAAATCTGAACCAAGACTTATACATAAACTCTGACTATAGCTACCTGAAATTATAAATCTTGTCCTTAAGATTTAACATCCTGGATGGAGGAAAGAACCTATTCAAGAATTACTTGTACATCTCATCCCATGTATTCATAGATCCACTTGGCAATTCCCCCAACCATAAAGATGTTTCTCCTGTAAGCGAGAAAAGGAACAACCTTAATCTAAGAGCCTCCTAATTCACCCCTAGATTTGAGTACAAACAGTAGATCCCAATAAAATTTTCAAGGTGCATGTTTGCATCATCAGTAGGCAAACCCGCAAATATACCCTTCAGATTTAAGAGTTGAATCATTGCACTCGTTATGTCAAACTTAATACCTAGGGGCAAAATAGGAGGAATAATAGCTCCAGTCTCTAATGGATCAATATACCCTAGTTTCTCTTTATTATCTTTATATGGATGGAGTACTGATACGCTAGGATCACTTAAGAGTGTCCACCCCTAACTCTACTATGATTACTATGGAGTGTTGCTCAACAGTCTTCTTCCTCTCTTTGCACAACTAACTCTGCCTCCTGAGTTATGTACTAATCATCTTCTTCCCTCCTCTGATTAGTAGCTTGTTTTAACAGCATCTCTTTCTGTTGGTCAACAATGTCCTATAATCATTGTAATGATAGGGAGGCACCTGGTTTATACCATCACGAACCCCTTTAGGAATATAATCTCTTTTTGGTTCTATCATACTACTATAGGTTTGTAGGATCCTCTTTAGATTCAGTTTTAGTGGGAGTAAGGGAACGCCTTTACTTTGTGTGCTAGGCATACACCGGCTTATACCCAACTAAGAATAAAAACAAAAAGACCCATAGACTACAACAACTTTGATTCATAACTTAACATTATATTTCTCGGCAATGACACCAAAATTTGATAATTCCTAAGCTATACTTTCAATCTGAAGATTATATAATTGCTATCAAATATAGTAACCTAACAAAGGTTGGGGTTGAATCCTATGGGAATACGTGTAATCAATGGGCAAAACTAGAAAAGTAATTGGGGGTTGTAGTGACAATATCGAACAGGTGACTAATATTAAATCTAATTTTAATTCAGTCGTAGATGAACAGCACGGCTGTGCTACCCCTAGCTTCTAATTTAGTAAGCTTTTTGTGCCCAATCCAACTATCCAACTGATGTGCATGTAGAGCTAGTAAGATAAGTATCACTGATAACGCTCAATCTACAGCTCTCGTAGGAGTGTAAAGTGGTCGTTAGCAAATATAGAACCCAACCTGGGTTGGGTGTCGATCCCACAGAGAATAGCTTGGCCAACAAGTAAGCAAAATTACTAAACTTTTGGTGCAAGTCTCGTAAAAAGAGGGGATTCTTGTCTTGCAAGTAATGTAAACAAAGCAAAAGCTGAAAATAACAAAGTAAAAAGAGAGTAATTCGTAGGTTGTGAAACAATGAGAATTGAAGCGTTGGGGTTATGTCCACCTTCTGAGGTATACGTCTCTATTGGCTATGAGTGTGTAGAGTTTCGACATGCAACTGCTTATAGAGAATTGTATTCGATGGTAAATCCAGGCTTCTTTCGACCTATTCGAGGATTATTTCACTTTAACTCTTTCGAGCTTAAAGTGTGTCTAACGGTATGAATTCTCCAAGAGGTTAGTCCAGTTACGGCACTAGCTTTTTAGTAAGGAATTTTAGGGGTGACCCTACTACCTTGACATTGTCTCTTTTCCAGACAAATAACCTTTCTTCCGAACAAGTTAAATGTTATACTGGCGTATTCTTGTGTTTGCAACCACAAAGAATGTAGATTAAGATGAAGAGAATAATGATATAAGCAGTATACGTGTCGTGAACTCACAAACTCACAGCAATAGATAGTATCTCAGTTGGCTTCCATAACCCCAACAGAGAAGTTTAGTTACCCATGAATGCGAAGGAGATCACGATTGACATTGTTGTTATACCACAAGATTGAGTAATTTTCGTGTAGCTTAGGTGGTAGGCGTGAGGCGTGAATTCTAAGGCAAAAGTAACAATTCTCTTGTTGCGGTAATTAAGAATAGATGAATAGAAGAAGAAAAATAGAATTAATGGAAAGATTAGAAAAGTTGGAAGATTGTGGAATGTCTGAATTGTTAAGAGAGGAATGAATGATGGAAAGATGAATGAATTAGAAGTAGAATGTATCTCTCCACTAAGGGAGGAATGAGTTAAAATCTCTAGCATGATAGGGTATTTATAATACCCATATCCTAGTCCTACTAAGCTAATGAAATATCTAACCAAATCCTACTAAACAAATGAAATACTTAACCCAATTGTACTAGGTTAATGTATCATTATCCTAATCCAACAAAACAAATGAAATACTTAACTCAATTGTACTAGGTTAATGTATCATTATCCAAATCCAACTGAGTTACTGCAAGTCCCCAAAGTCTTCAGAAATGCTGTTTTAGCCCGGGACAGATTTTCCATGCAGCAGTTTTGGTCCTTAGGCGTGTAAACTCCCTTTCCTTCCTTCGTGAGCTTTCTTTTGCGTCAAGTAAGCCATAAAATGCTGAATTCTGCATCATTTATACCTAAAACTTTACTAAGCATGTTCGTTAGCTCATTTACAGGAAAAAGGACTAAAAGTGCATGAAATATATAATTTGTTCTCAAAACTAGGCTAAAATATGGGCAAAATATATTGATATAGGCGCGTAATATCGCCTATCATCAACACCCACACTTGAAGCTTTGTTCATCCTCGAACAAAATATCATGTCCTTCTAAGCATTGACTTAAGGTTTTACAGCAACAACACAAAACATTCGGCAAGACAAGCACAACAATTATCAACAGAGAGTAGCTTTCCGATTATTCGTAGAAACAGTTTCACCTCTAGCATAGACTCGTGATGGTGATCAACTCGCATGCAAACGTTAAGGTGCATAGAATCATATACAACTACCCCAAACTCATCAACCATGTGTGTCTCACACTATAGTACCCATAATCACTCACAAGTATAGCATATTTTTCAAACATGGGTATCAAGATATCCTTGCTCTCACTCTCACAAAGAATTCATATATAGCAACTGATGACCATAGGCTTGCCCTTAATGTTATACTCCACTAAATGTCAGAATGTTAAGATTAGGATCAAATAGGTCTTTTAATGGTTGTAATGTAGGCTAAGGGACGGGTAGGACTATTTTGGCCAGAAATAGTGACTAAGTTCCTAAGCACTTTAATACATCACATTGTATCATTGACACTTTTTTCTTTCAACCCTTCTTTCTTTTATTCTTCCACCCTTGTTCTCCTCTTTTGTCTTTCAATTTTAAGCACAACTCACTTTTCAGCTTTCTTTTCCTTTTTCTTTTCACAACATACCTCTTATGATAGCACTTTCTTTTTCATAACACATTCAAGCACCATTACGATTTAAAGCATCATACTCACCCAATTTCCTCTTATGTTGTCACATGACTTTTTCACTTTAAAGAACTTAGGATTTTGGATCAAATTACGGTCTTGAAAAAATGGATTAGGCTTACATACAAGGTTGTCAAAGAAATAGGCTAAAGGCTCAAAAGGGTTTAACTAGGATGATGTACATGGGTAGGTAAGACAAAGGTAAACATGTATAGGTTGCCAAAGAAATGCCTAAATCATCTCCTAAACTTACACTCCTTATTTTTGCTTTGCATACATACCAGGCAAGTTCTAGCATCAGCCACAAACATAGAATATACTATTATCTCACACACACAAGGCACATGGTCGACTTGATTGGAAGTAATATAGACTCTCGACCCAACAAGTGAAAGAATTGAATCACACAATATCACATAATGAGTCACAACCAGAGCCTAAACATCTCAATAGTCATAATTGTAGCACATACTCTTGTTATAATCTCATGCTGCCTATCAAAATGATTTAATGCGAAGCTTAAAAAAAATTTTACTCCTAAAAAAACTTTTAAAAAAAAACAAAACAAATAAGAAAAACAACAACGAAGTAAACAAACATAGATGCGATAGAGAAGTATAGCATGCGATACCGCCCACCCCACACTTAAACGGGACACTACCCTCAGTGGAAAATAAATAAGAAGAACCTGGTTAGTCGGACTCTTCCTCAATGTCGGGGGTCATACCCCCTTCGTCGGAATCATCATAAGAGTCATCGTCAGAGTTCTCCTCCTCGTCAGAGTCTGGAAAGCGTCGATCGTCATCAGTCGGCACATCATCGTCTAGAGGTTCCTCAAAGTATACGCCCACTCCACACATCTCCCTTGCATGCATGTTTATTGGATAGTTGTGGTCCAGCTGTTGGAGCTCCGCAGCAGTTGGAACACGTCCACCACTCATCATAGTAAAGCGTGTCATGCCATAAAGATGACGGAATAAACTCTCATCACGAGCATGTCTCTCCGCAGTAGTAAGGTTGACACCATGAGTTGTTTCAGCATCTTTGACCTTGGTAAGGTCAACCTTCTTTGGGTTATGTGGGAGTTTGTGATCAGCTGGTTCCTCTTCGATATCCTCCTTTCGCAACATTGCTATCAACAAATTACCAAATGTGAAGTGGGACCTTTTGTGGAGTCTGGCCTTCCTCATGGTAGAGCGAATGATTGCCCCAAAGTTGATAGGGACATTTGTCATCAAAGCATAGACCAAACACACTCTATCTCTTGATATCTTGGTGTATTGATTCCCAGGAATAAGGCATGAGTTGACAATACACATCCAGATTCTTGCTTCCCTATTCAGTGAAGCATAGGGGAAGGTGTTGTGTCATCCGGTGTCTTTGTGTCTGACCCACCTTGCCATCGATCTATTTCCACAAAGTGTATGTCGTATTGCTCTATAAGGAGGCCTGCTGTACAGCTCTTTGAATGGTGCTGTGTCGACCGAAGGTAAGCCAAGAAAGGAGTTGATCAAATCCGCGTTGAGCTTTAATACTTGGCCCCGAATTTTGACTTCGTTGCCCGTTGTGTTAGGCGACCAATTGGCATAAAACTCTCTTGTTAAATCAAGGTTGCATTCTCCCATATCGCGGAAGATGAAATCCAGCTTCAATGCCATTATTTGCGCCAACAGACGCAACTCCTTCTTCGCTAAGGTGTCCTTGTTGATCAAGTCGACGTGAACATATTTTCTTTCTTTATTGTTCCTGTACCATTCTTTGGCTTCTTCCTCAAGAACCCATTTGATTCCAAACATTCGGCGGGGTAGTTGCGTTGAGGATGATTCTCCTTGGTCCTTGCGGCCTCTCTTCTTGCCCTTTTGGGAAGTGGTAGCCTTCTCCTTGCCTTGCCTCGCTTTAGGTGCCATTGTACCTGAGACTAGAAATAGTGTTAATGGCAGCACAATCTCAATCGATACAATCTATCAACAAGCAGTAGGGGTACCACCCCACACTTAGTTTTGTTAACACAAATCAGTGAAGCGAAAGTGGTGGATTACTCAGATTTCGTCGATATACGTTTTAGGATTATATTCCGACAAGAAAATCAGCATTGCATCGCTTACTTGCAGCCATTGCACTACTTTCATGTTAGATAAAACAACACTACTACATAGGGGTTGTATCATGGCATGGATATTTTCAACAATTGCAACCTCCTAAATCGGTAGGCAACTATAAGGCTTATCCCGATGAATGGGATAGTCTAGCATGTAAGCATCCAAGTAACAAGATCATAACATGATAGTCAATGTTCATAACCCTAGCAATTCCACAAATAGTATAACAATGATATTAAGACCAAATTCAAGTCGGAAACAATTCAAGATGGTTCTAACGTATATATTCACTCACATGATTTTGCATCAACAACCCAAACACATGAACATCACCAACAATCTTATACGATGTAGCCATTCATAATATACATAGCAACGTAGTACTTACGAGAAATAAATGAAGAATAAGAGAGTACTTACTTGCTTGAAGCTTTTGGAGATGGTTTTGTGAATTGGAAGAGCAAAGAAGAAAATTTTGAGAGGTTTTTGGATGAATATGCGGTGCCTTTAGGTCACTTTGCAATGTGATTTATGTTTTAAGACCAAGTCACCTTTATATAGGAAGGGAATGGGTCGGATTTTGACCCATTTCCAAACGGTTTTGGAGACAAAAATACCACATATGCGGTGCATAATGCTCGGCATAGTCATGACATATGCGGCGCATAGTCTATGGCATTTAGGGACATATGCGCCGCATAGTCTATGGCATATGAGATCCTGAGACCTAATGCTATAGCATAGGCGGCGCATAGTCAAAAGCACACTTAGGAATGGGCGGCGCATAGTGTATAGCACACTACATTCCGAGACCTTAGGCTATAGGATAGGTTTTGCAATGTTCGTGGCCTAGTTTTACCTAGGCCTAGCCTTCCTCGATGCCTATTTAAGCATGAGTAATGCTCAATCCATATCCTTATGCATCCTTATACCTAACTTACCACCTTTGCCATACAATACGTCCAAATCGTCCGTTGCAACCAATCTTCTCGTTGAATACTTCTCGCACCTATATTTGCTCAAAACCAATGAAAATGATTAGTACGATGGGTTACCTCCCACCAAGCGCCTTAGTTTTGGTCGTGGCACGACTCTTATTTTTGGATTTTTATTTATCAAAAGCAAAACAAGTACGATAAAATGATAAAACGATAAAACGATAAAACGATGGGTTGCCTCCCATCAAGCGCCTTATTTATTGTCGTGGCTCGACATAGTTACCTCGAGTACTTAGACTTCGTCGAGATAAGTGATGGCCATATGATTCATCGATTCAAGAGGACCGATATAAGGCTTAACACGTTGGCCATTCACTTTGAAGACAACACCATTATTGTCTTCCAATTAGACTACTACAGACGAGTAGACTTGGATAACTTTGTATGGACCAGACCACTTAGATTTCAACTTACCTGGGAAGAGCTTCAATCTGGAGTTGAAGAGAAGTACCATATCACCCCTTAGGAAGTTTCGTCGAACAATCCGCTAATCATGATACTTTTTTATCCGCTCCTTGTATAGGTCCGATCTTTCATATTCATGGAGACGGAACTCGTCTAATTCGTTCAGCTGCTCCAACCTCAGATTCTTAGCATCATCCCAATTCAAATTCAATTGCTTCAACGCCCACAATGCCTTATGCTCGAGCTCGATGGGTAAGTGGCAAGCCTTCCCATAAACTAGTTGATAAGGAGACATGCCAATGGGTGTTTTGAATGCAGTCCTGTACGCCCACAGTGCATCATCAAGCTTCCTAGACCAATCCTTCCTATTTGCATTAACCGTCTTTGTAAGGATTTGCTTGATCTCGCGATTGGAAACTTCTACTTGTCCACTAGTTTGGGGATGATAAGGCGTGGCTACCTTATGTTGCTTGACACCATACTTGGCCAAAACTGATTTGAATAGCTTGTTGCAAAAGTGAGATCCTCCATCACTTATGATAGTACGTGGTACTCCAAAGCGAGAGAAGATATTCCTCTTTAAAAACGCTACAACATACTTCCCTTCGTTGTCGGCCAAAGCTACAGCTTCCACCCATTTCGAAACATAGTCTATAGCAACCAAGATGTACTTCATTCCAAACGAATTCACGAATGGACCCATGAAATCAATACCCCACACATCGAAGAGTTCTACCTCAAGAATTTTAGACATGGGCATTTCATGGTGTTTTGAAATAGCACCTTGACGCTGGCATTGGTCACACCTTTTAACATAGTCGTAGGCATCTCGGAATATCGAAGGCCAATAATAACCACTTTGCAAAACTTTTCTTGCCGTTCGATTGCCTGCGTGATGTCCTCCAACTTGGGAAGTGTGCCATGCTTCCAAAATATCGGGCACCTCTTCATGGGATATACATCGTCGAATGATACCATCCGCGCATCGTCGAAACAAATAAGGTTCATCCCAATAGTAATGTTGTACGTCATGCATAAACTTCCTCCTTTGTTGGTAAGATAATTTGGCCGGTATCACATTTCTCACCACAAAATTTGCAAAGTCGGCATACCATGGTAGTTCCTCCATTGTTGTCGCTAATATCTCTTCGTCTGGGAATGCATCATCAATCTGAATTTCAGGTTGCACCACATGTTCATTCTCAAGTCGAGATAGGTGATCAGCCACTTGGTTCTCGCAACCTTGTCTATCTTTGACCTCAAAATCGAACTCTTGCAGCAGCAAAACCCATCGAATTAATCTTGGTTTTGCATCCTTCTTTGTCATGAGATACCTAAGAGCTGCATGGTCGGTATGAATGATCACCTTAGTACCTAATAGATAGGCACGAAACTTCTCAAACACGTACACAACTGCTAGGATCTCTTGTTCAGTAACCGTGTAGTTCCTTTGGGCTTCATTTAGGACCTTACTCGCATAGTAGATAGGATGAAATAATTTCTCCTTTCTTTGTCCAAGTACAGCTCCAATGGCTACACCACTCGCATCGCACATGACTTCGAACGGGATAGTCCAATCTGGTGCTACCATGATAGGGGCTTCAATGAGTTTTCCTTTGAGGCATTCGAATGCCTTTAAGCAATCGTCATTGAAGTCAAACTTCGCATCTTTCTCCAATAGTTTGCACAATGGACTAACAATTTTGGAGAAGTCTTTGATGAACCTACGATAGAACCCAGCATGGCCGAGAAAACTACGAACTCCCTTCACCAAAATTGGAGGCGGTAGCTTCTCAATAACCTCAATTTTTTCTAGATCAACCTCTATTCCTCTTGTGGAGATCTTGTGCCCAAGAACGATTCCTTCTTTTACCATGAAGTGGCACTTCTCCCAATTTAGCACAAGGTTGAACGCTACACATCTTTGTAGTGCCATGCTCAGGTTTGCCAAGCATGCTTCAAAAGGCTCACCAACAACTGAAAAGTCATCCATAAATACCTCCAAAGTGTCTTCAACTATATCAGAGAAAATAGACATCATACAACGTTGAAAGGTGGCTGGTGCGTTACATAACTCGAATGGCATACGTTTGAAAGCAAACGTACCATATGGGCATGTAAATGTTGTCTTCTCTTGGTCTTCGGGAGCAATACAAATCTGATTGTAGCCTGAATAGTCGTCCAAGAAGCAAAACCATCCTTTCTCCGCTAATCGATCTAGCATTTGGTCCATAAATGGCATTGGGAAGTGATCTTTGAGTGTCCAAGAATTCAGCTTTCGGTAGTCCATGCATACTCTCCATCCAGTGACGGGCCTGAGTGGAATAAGCTCATTCTTCGTATTTGCGACCACCGTCATGCCTCCTTTCTTGGGAACACATTGCACCGGGCTTACCCATGTGCTATCAGAGATAGGATACACAACCCCTGTGTCTAACCACTTGATAATTTCTTTCTTCACCACTTCTTGCATAGGTGGGTTTAGACGTCTTTGATGCTCAATGGTGGGTGTGCAATTTTCTTGAAGCTGAATTTTATGTGTGCAAATCCCAGGTGGAATACCTATAATATCCGCAATGGTCCATCCAATAGCTCTAATGTACTTGAGTAGAATAGCAATAAGAGCTGCAACTTGTTGCTCACCCAAATCGGCTGCCACAATGACTGGAAGTGTATTTCCGCTTCCTAAGAATGCGTACTTCAAATGGCTTGGCAGCTCCTTCAATTCTAGCATGGGTGGTTCTTCAATGGATGGCTTGGCTGGTGGTGTGGGTCAATTTTTGAGATCAAGATCCAGCTTCTTGGGAGTATAGCAATATGTCCCTAATCCCGATAGAGCACAAATAGTTTCTTCAGAATTTTCAGCATCCTCATTCTCTCCATTCATGAGCACAACCTCCAAAGGATCATCAAGAATTTGCTCTTCTTCCAGTAGTTCTTTCTCATCATCAAAGAAAACATCAGCCACCGAAAATACACTGAGATCTTTGGGTTGCTTCATAGATTTGCAAACATCAAAATGAACCACTTCGTCATTTATTCGGAATGAAAGTTCATTAGCTCTCAAATCAATGAGCACACTTTCTGTAGCAAGGAAAGGGCGTCCCAAGATTATGGGAACCTCTGAATCTGCCTCACAATCCAAGATGACAAAGTCTGCTGGGAAGATAAATGAAGAAACCTTTACCAAGACATCGCATAGAATACCAACAGGTCATTTTACTGACCTATCCGCCATGACGAGCCTCATATTGGTTAGAGTAGGATCACCCAACCCCAACTTCTTGTAGATCGATAATGGCATCAAATTGATGCTGGCTCCTAAGTCACATAATTCTTTGGCAAAGTTCAAAGATCCGACGGTGCAAGGAGTAGTGAAAGCTCCGGGGTCGACCTTCTTCTGAACTAACGATCGGGTAGCAATTGCACTACAATGATGCATATCGTCTTTCAGCTCATAACTTGCTGCCCTCTTCTTTGTAAAAAGATCCTTCATAAACTTCGCATACCCAGGCATTTGTTCAAGTGCCTCCACCAATGGAACATTAATGGTCAGCTGCTTCAACATAGTCATAAATTTGCTGAACTTAGTGTCATCTGCCACCTTCTTCAATCTTTGGGGAAAAGGTGGTGGTGGGTATGGAAGTTTTCTCTCCATGGTTTTCTTCTCCTCTTGCTTCCGTTTTTCCATTTTTTCAGGATGCACGTCACTAGGTGTGACGTCTTTGACGTCAGGAGTGGTTGCTGCGGCATCTTCTCCTTTTGCGTTATCGTCCATGTCCGCAACTCCATCAACCACTTGCTTGCCTTTTGCTGACGTTTCCAGCACCTTACCACTCCTTGTAGTGATGGCCATGCATGACCCATCATTCCTTGGGTTTTGCATAGTATCGCTAGGTAAAGTGCCGGCCTTTCTTTGGTTGAGTGCTGCTGAAAGTTGGCTCAATTGCTGCTCTATTTGCTTGATGGAAGTGGAATGAGAATCAACTAATTGTTTCATGGAGGACAAATCATTAATTACCTCCGTAACTGCCGCGCTCGTTACTTCCACTCCTTTCAATAATTTAGCCATCATGTCTTCCATACTTACAGAATTAGATGTGGTGGTGTCACGTCTACCAGGGGGAACGTACAAACCACTCTTTTCATTCTTGTTCTTCCAACTACCTTGGTCCTTGGATTTATCATAATAGTTCCGACCTTGGTTTCCTTGGGCATTCCTGCGGAAACCCCCCTGATTGTTCAAGTAGTTGGCCTCCTCTTCCGAATCAGATTCGTCTCTTCCTTTTAGCGCCACAGCTTTTACTTTTTCGGTCTTCCCTGATAATAGATGCTTTGTAAGAAGATCCATTTGTGTTTTCATGTGCGCCATATCTTGATCACGTTCTTCTTCTCTTCTTCTTTGGTCTGCAGTCATGCCTATAGGCAAAGTGGGGCTTGCTGCCTCAGAATCCCTAGTATGCCAAGCTCTACTTTGTTTCGTCATACGATCTAGCATATTGCTTGCTTGACCAAAGGTGAGGTTCATGAAAGAACCTCCAGCTGCGTTATCCACCACTGGTTTAGTTATTGAATTTAAGGCTCTATACAAGATCTCCATTAGGTGGACATTAGTCATGTGATGGTTTGGGCATCTCGCTAGCTTTGTCTTGAACCTCTCCCATGTTTCATGATGAGCTTCAGTGTGAAGCTGACGAAAGTTGCTGATTTCATCTCTCAATTGTGCCCTCTTGGATGGCGGAAAGAATCTTTCTAGGAAAGCGTCTCTCAATTGCCTCCAATTTGTAATAGAATAAGGAGTCAGCCCATTCAACCATAGTGTTGCCTCCCCAGACAGAGACAATGGAAATAGACGTAATCGAATTGCATTCTGACCAACAGCAGGATTGTCACATGACTTGCATGTAGAAATAAAGTTGATGAGATGCATATTTGGATCATCGCCTGCTAGTCCACCAAATAATCCCTTGAGTTGCAACAACTGAATCATGGTGCTTGTGATGTTGAACTTGGCTCCGGGCGCTAATGGTGGTGGAATTATGGCTCCAGTGGCTTCGGCACCATCAAGATCATCATCATCATCGTCGAAAGCTGGGTGAATAGGTTGGCGATCATACCTAAACCGTGCTTGTCAACCTCTTCTGTTGACAGGTGTTATTTCAGCATCACGCCTAGGGTTTAGTAACTCATCATCACCTAAATCCTCATCGTTGGGATTTGTTGCTCGTGCAGGATTATTAATGTTTTGTTGTTGAACCTGGGCTGCGGCAAGGGCAGCCAATCTTGCTTGTTCCTGTTGAGCAGCCATCCTTTCGATTTCTGCTTGTGCTTCCATTCTACCAATGCGTTGTGGTTCAGGATTGATAGGTAATAATGGTTGACCAGAACTTCTAGTATGGGGCATGCACTGAATAAAAACCTGCAGTAAACAAAAACAAAAACTGAAAGTAAAAGTACGAGAATCTTTGACCAAAGGGTCTAGTAATTATCACGAACTTGATTGACACTCGTATTCCCCGGCAACGGCGCCAATTTTTGATAACTCTCAATCTACAGCTCTCGTAGGAGTGTAAAGCGGTCGTTAGCAAATATAGAACCCAACCTGGGTTGGGTGTCGATCCCACAGGGAATAGCTTGGCCAACAAGTAAGAGAAATTACTAAACTTTTGGTGCAAGTCTCGTAAAAAGGGGGGATTCTTGTCATGCAAGTAATGTAAACAAAGCAAAAGCTGAAAATAACAAAGTAAAAAGAGAGTAATTCGTAGGTTGTGAAACAATGAGAATTGAAGAGTTGGGGTTATGTCCACCTTCTGAGGTATACGTCTCTATTGGCTATGAGTGTGTAGAGTTTCGACATGCAACTGCTTATAGAGAATTGTATTCGATGGTAAATCCAGGCGTCTTTCGACCTATTCGAGGATTATTTCACTTTAACTCTTTCGAGCTTAAAGTGTGTCTAACGGTACGAATTCTCCAAGAGGTTAGTCCAGTTATGGCACTAGTTTTTTAGTAAGGAATTTTAGGGGTGACCCTACTACCTTGACATTGTCTCTTTTCCAGACAAATAACCTTTCTTTCGAACAAGTTAAATGTTATACTGGCGTATTCTTGTGTTTGCAACCACAAAGAATGTAGATTAAGATAAAGAGAATAATGATATAAGCAGTATACATGTCGTGAACTCACAAACTCACAGCAATAGATAGTATCTCAGTTGGCTTCCATAACCCCAACAGAGAAGTTTAGTTACCCATGAATGTGAAGGAGATCACGATTGACATTGTTGTTATACCACAAGATTGAGTAATTTTCGTGTAGCTTAGGTGGTAGGCGTGAGGTGTGAATTCCAAGGCAAAAGTAACAATTCTCTTGTTGCGGTAATTAAGAATAGATGAATAGAAGAAGAAAAATAGAATTAATGGAAAGATTAGAAGAGTTGGAAGATTGTTGAATGTCTGAATTGTTAAGAGAGGAATGAATGATGGAAAGATGAATGAATTAGAAGTAGAATGTATCTCTCCACCAAGGGAGGAATGAATTAAAATCTCTAGCATGATAGGGTATTTATAATACCCATATCCTAGTCCTACTAAGCTAATGAAATATCTAACCAAATCCTACTAAACAAATGAAATACTTAACCCAATTGTACTAGGTTAATGTATCATTATCCTAATCTAACGAAACAAATGAAATACTTAACCCAATTGTACTAGGTTAATGTATCATTATTCAAATCCAACTGAGTTACTGCAAGTCCCCAAAGTCTTCAGAAATGTTGTTTTAGCCCGGGACAGATTTTCCATGCAGCAGTTTTGGTCCTTAGGCGTGTAAACTCCCTTTCCTTCCTTCGTGAGCTTTCTTTTGCATCAAGTAAGCCATAAAATGCTGAATTCTGCATCATTTATACCTGAAACTTTACTAATTATGTTCGTTAGCTCATTTACAGGAAAAAGGACTAAAAGTGCATGAAATATCGCCTATCATCAATCACCAACCGTCTCTCTGCAACATTTAGTAAATTTCGTTCATCTCCTCTTAATCTCAGAGTCTTCCATTACTAACCCTTACCTTGGACCCTAGTTACAACTATCTCCTCTCGATCTTAAGTTGAGTAGATGGGAATTAACTGGCTTAAGAAGATAGTACAAGTAAGCTTATTTCGATAATTAACCCCAAATTACTATTGTGATTTTCTTTTCCCAATATTGATCACTTTCTCAGGCTCATAGTGAATACAGGTTGGATGCTAACATGTGCAACAATTAAGAAATCAATTAAAGCAAAGAAAAACCCAACACATACAACAACAATACTCTAGAAGGATTGAACACTTCATCTACTTCGTTATGTAGCCAGGGTTTCCACAACCCTAGCTAAGGGATATTTGCCGCTCATGCTTGTGTAACGATTAAAAGAATTCATGTTTGAAAAAATTCAAAAATCACACAATAATCAACAACTGAAAACCCCAAAACTTTTAATTAATTAACAACCAAAATCAATAGAAAATAATTCCAAGACCAAAGGTGGATTTTCAAAATCAAATATGTGTTTATGTGTATAAAGAGTGTGTAACCTCTACTAAAAACACATAAAGGGAATTAGTACATAAGGAAACCCTAAAAATCAAAGACCGATCAAAAAAGGACAAAAAGGGTCGGTGGCCACTTACATAGGCCATATGCGGTCTGCAAGTACCACATGCGGTCTGTATGTAGACCTAGGTAATTTCCAAAACTTTTCTTGCACTATTCAGTCTCTAGAATTTGGACTTCTGGTACTTACCTTTCCCATATGCAGTCTGCATGTAGACATAAGTAAGTGCCAAAAGTTTTTCTTCAGCTCTTGCACTCTCTGGATCTTTAATTCTAGTACTTACCTTACTCGCATACAGACCATCAGTGCTATATGTAGTCCACATGTAGACATAGGTAAGTGCCTGGTCTTCAAATTATTGCAACCATGATTTTGGACTTCAACTTATGGCACAATTTGGCCACACACACGGTAAAAGTAATAAATGCCCAAAATTGCTTAAGTAAGAAGCCAAAAACTCCATTTTCAGCTTTTTATTAAACTTGGCATCCAAAACTTGTTTTTCTGCAAAACATACCCAAAACACATTATATCCAACCAAAAAAACTACGAAACTTGCATATTTTCATCGTTTTAAGGGCCGAAAGTGCTATATTTCTATAGCACAGCAACAATCCAAAATATAAGGGTCTTGATGGAACTCATCACGATAAACCTTGGCGAGTAAGCCTATCACCCAAACTAAACTATTAGTGCAAGTGGTGTGGGCTGCCGCTGACAAGTGACGCGCTCTTTGAGTGTATTTTGTATTTTTTATTATCTACTTTGCTCGGTCGGTCTATGATACCTATTGAGTATAAGTCGATTATACTCATGCCGACTGCGCCTTTTTGGTGCTGGTCCTAGTTCAAGTGCACCCCAGCTTGGTTGATTCAAGCAATATTTGGTGCTTTCAAGGTAGTGGTGGACTTTCAGGTATCCGGATGTATTCTACTACCTTTCGTATAAGCTATGTCCTTACTTTAATTTAGATATAGAGTTTATCTTATATTTGAACATCTTATGTATTTCATTTGGATTTGAGTTGTACTAGATACATTCTTATACTGTTGACATCAGTTTTTGGGAGTTAGGGATGTATCATTTATTTTGTTCATTCCACACTTTTATATATATATAAATATATCTTGTAACAAAACCTCCTATGGGTCCTATGGAGTAAAGCCTCCCGACGTAGGACCCATGGGAGGTTTTTCAACCCATATACAATCTATATATTTATATATATATCCTCCCGGCCACATCCCTCGGGGAGGAGTTTATAAGATGTCATATTTTCTCTCATAAAAAGGTGTTTTCAGTGTTTCTTAGGTGTTGCCACAGTGGTACCATTTGTTTCATGAATGAGTATGATATGAGGATGTAATTCTCACAACCAGTCACAATGAGTATTTTCAAAACCAACCACAATGAGCATTTCCACAATCAACTAATATACCAATCACGTGAGCAAAATATCCACTCATTATTTCCCATCCTCCATAAATTTCCACATGTTTCATATGCTATGAATACATTACAACACGCAATAGGTACCTTAACATGTTTTTTCATCAAACAAGATACAATTGTCATCATGTTTATAAGGTTATCATACCACAAGGACCCCACACGGTCACACACACCACATAATATTCCAAAAACCATCACATATTATTACATATAGACCCCCACACATGCAAAACACATAAGATAGCCATTTTTCATGATTAATTCCCACACTTTTAACATGAATTTTGTATCAACATTAACTACCTATCCCAATTTGACGAGTTAAGCCATAACCTATCTCAAGGCCAAAAATTGGTTCGCAATCTGAAGAGTTAAGCCATAACTTATCTCAAGGCTAAAAATTGGTCCGCAAAATTGACCCCTGAAATGGGTATTTGGAAAAGAAGGGAAAAATCAAAACTTTGCTTCAAAAACATGTTTCCCATACTTTTAGGAATCTATGAATAAAATCCCAAGTCAAAACAAGGTTCAAATAATGAAAAACTATTTCTAAACTTTACAAGGTAAAAATTCTTTAAATTCATTTTAAAATCAAGAATTGAAGTTGTGTTTGAAGGTTAAGTTAAGGAAAAACTAGTAATTATAGGATTAGGAACGTTATTCAAGTGAAAATATATAAAATTAGGAAATAAAATAAGGCCCCAAGGTCTTTGGAGTTTTGAGAAATTAATTAAAAAATCAACAAAGAAAAGAGTGAATTCTTACCGTAAATCTGTAAGAGAATGAAGAAATGGATGTTAATCTAGCTTCTCAAGAACCCCACAAGCTTCACTTCTAAGATCTCATACCATTTTAGAATTTCTCTCTCAAGAGGAAAAATGAATAATGAGATAAATCACAACCTAAGGGGTGTCTATTTACACCACTTTGTGGTTCTCAGATGCTGCAATCGCAATATGCAGGGGTGCAATCGTAGTATCTAGCATCGGGAGCACATGTGGTGATTGCCATGGGGATTAGTGCAATTGAACTACCTTTTCTACACATAAAGGTGCGATCAATATCCAAAAAAGTGCAATTGCAGGCTTAATAGATATTTGTTGAAACTTAGAAACTTTCCAAGTTTTTGCCAAGGCCTTGGGATTCATTCGAAATCTGATATATGTAAACGAACTATGTAACCATACTAAAATCAATTCTCCAGACTCAATGGAGATGTAATATTTTTGAAAAGACATCATTTTTACAAAGTTGACCCCCGAAACCCAAAATCACCATTTTTAAATCGAGGGTCAAAATTAGACCAAATATGTTGCCATCCTAAAATTGATGTCATGGATCTACTAGAATAGTTCCTCTAGCCATCTATTACGCAGATAAAAAAATAACTACAAAAGTCCATAATAAGGTTCTCGAATACTCCAAAAACTACAATATCGTGCAAATGGTACCAAAATGCATTAGGAACCGTATCGATCAACCCCACACCCCAAAAACACCACAATGTAACTCTGACGAGAGGTAAAATAGTAAAATTGCATAAAAATAAAAATTTTACATATTTCATGAAAATGCAGGTTGTTACAAAATATTTATCTAGATTTAACAATTTATTATGTACTCACTATGGAAGAAAAGGTCATCTAAAAAGGGATTGTCAAGTAAGTTAAGAGCTAAAATAAGTTCGTTTAATTATGTTTAGCAAGAATGACTGCTTAAAAAAGAGGATCTAGTCCCTTTTCATCATCTAATAAAATTAGGTTGCTTATTTGGACAAAGAAAGTCGTGATTGCTCCCATATCCCCCTTTTGGAAACTTAGACTTAAATGGATTCCCAAACCTAACAAATGGTCTTTATGTATAATAGGCATTAAGAGGAAGCATTCATAGTTGGTTCATGATAGTGGATGTTCCAAGTGCATGACTCGAAGACTTAATATTTTCTCTCACTTAAGACACTTCAAGGCGGAGGTGTCTCATTTAGAGATGGAAATAAGGGATATATCTTAAGTGTTGGAAAAATTGGAAAATCTCTTGACCATGATAGTGAAAGTGTAAATTATATGAGTGATAACACTCAACATACATGTAAATTTAGTGCAAGACAGTCGTCGTCAATATATTTATCCAACATTGGATTCGGGGTTGAATCCACAGGGAACAATGTGAGTGGAGATTAAACAGGTTTGAAACTAAAGCTACAAGTTAAATTCAATCAAATGATACGAAAAGATAAAATGGGGGTTTAGGTTTAACAAGTTGTTTTTTGTCACTTTAAGTTCGGTGTTTGTAAATCAAGAGTTTATTAAATAACCAGAATTATGTTCACTAGGGTTTTCGGTACATGACAGATGCTAAAAGTGGTTCAAGATTCTCACAGTGGGTAGGATAACAAGCTATCTTTATCGATGTTATACTTAAATGTATCTCAACCTACTTAAGAGTTTAATTCCCTAATCCTCTTTGACTTAGGGAATTTCTATTTACCGCCCAAATTTTACCTCAGGTTAACCAACCTTGTTGCAACGCTTATTATTAAACGAAGTATTTTCGATTCCCTGTTGATAATTCACTTCATACTATATTTTATTTCTTTCTCAAATAAATCAAAGTAGGTGTGTCCACTATTTGCAACCAACAGACATTAATTAAAACTTCAGAATTATCAAAAAATCCTACCACATTTTGAATCTTGAATACTTAGTACCTCATCAAGACCTAACCCTAGATCCCATAACTCAGGTTAATGGAGTTTAGCCACTCATGATGTAATGAACTAAACACATAATTGAATTCACGATTTGAAAGATAAACTTACAGAGATTAATGATAACTAGTGAATCACAGATTAGATCACAGAGGAAAAATCCCAAAATACTGATAATAATCTCTTCAAAGTATTTGCTTTTTCAAGCTAAGAAAATCCAGAGAGAAAATATCAAAATACGTCTCTTGAAACTCAAGTGCCAACCCCCTTGTGCTGAATAATAATAATGATCATTATTCTCTCTAGAAAATCCTAAAACAAAGATTTAAATAGTTTACCCTAAATAAGGAAACAAAATCAAGGTTACAACTTTTTCTCGGAATAGATGATGAATATTGGTGATACCTTATCAGGATCTTAATGACTTATCAAGAATGTCGTTAGGTTTCTTCCAATCTGCACTAGTCCTGTCTTAGGTTGACGACGACTTCTGACGTCTTATCAGGACTGTGATGACTTATCAGAAATTTCATCACACTTTTTCTTTAATTCTCATATCTTGCCTAAGTCTAACGGTATTCCTGATGACTTATCACCATTATGATGGCCTATCACAAAATGTCATTAATTCTACCAGCTGGAACTCATTCCCTGTTTAATGCTGACGATAAACTTGATAACTTATCAGATCTTTGATGGCTTATCATAAAATATCGTTACAACTTCCACTTTAGGCCAATTCTCTGTCTACTAATGACGACCAACCTGATAGATTATCACAGGGCTGATGACTTATCACAAATGTCGTCAGCCACACTTGTCTTCAGATTTCTTCCTTTTTGCTTCCATTATTGTTGGTTCTCCATCATATTAGCTTAAATTGCAAAATCAAACATAAACTAATAAAAAATAACTAAAGTTGCTCAAGATCTTGCAATTATTTAGAGTTAAAAGCCTCAAATGTGTTAGCATATGCTCACACATCAACACCCTCAACTTAAAACAATTGCTTTTCCTCAAGAAACCAAAACATAACAAAGAGAATACAAAGTAAAATTTGGCAGCTAACTACTCATATTAGTGCAGAATAATTTCACCATCTCCAAGGTCAGCCAATTTGAAACTCACTGTTGATGTTTTGAAGAACAACCATGCAACTCACAAGCTTCAAGATATGAAAAAAAAATTAGCAATAACAATCATGCCATACCAAGATCACACTATCCGAACAAGTTAGCAACTAGCAACATAACCTGTGTGCCCTCACAGCAAAGAAATCTCTTTTTTCACTCATATCAGAAATCCCATATATACATGATAACGCTCAATCTATAGCTCTCGTAGGAGTGTAAAGCGGTCATTAGTAAATATAGAACCCAACCTGGGTTGGGTGTTGATCCCACAGGGAATAACTTGGCTAACAAGTAAGCAACGGTTACTAGACTTTTAGTGCAAGTCTCGTAAAAAGGGGGGATTGTAATGTGTAACCAAAATAATAAAGTAAAAACTGAAAATAGCAAAGTAAAGAGAAAGAATGTTTAGTAAGTTGTAAATAATGAGAATTGAGGAGTTGGGGTTATGTCCACCTTCTGAGTTATACGTCTCTATTGGCTATGAGTGTGTAGAATTCAGACATGCATGTGCTTATAGAGAATTGTATTCCATGGTAAATCCAGGCGTCTTTCGACCTATTCGAGGATTATTTCACTTTAACTCTTTCGAGCTTAAAGCGTGTCTAACGGTACGAGTTCTCCAAGAGGTTAATCCAGTTACGACACTAACTTTTTAATAGGGGATGGGACCCTACTACCTTGACATTATCTCTTTCCCAGACAAATAACCTTTCTTTCGAACAAGTTAAATGTTATACTGGCATATTCTTGCGTTTGCAACCACAAAGAATTTAGATTAAGATGAAGAGAATAATGATATAAGCAGCATACGTGTCACGAACTCACAAACTCATAGAAATAGATAGTATCTCATTCGGATTCCATAACCCCAACAGAGAAGTTTAGTTACCCATGAGTGCGAAGGAAACCACAATTGTTATTGTTATTATACCACAATAAAGATAAATTTTGTGTAGCACAAGACTGGTAGGCGTTAGGCATGATTTCTTGCGAAGTAACGTTTCTCTTGTTGCGGAAATTAAGAATAGATGAATAGAAGAATAAAAATAGAATTAATAGGAAGATTCGAAATTGTTGTAGAAGAATAAGAGAAGAATAGAAGAATGAATTAAGTGTAGAATATAAGAAGGTTGTTAATTGAATTATTGAATGAATAAAAATCTCTAGCATGATAGGGTATTTATAATACCCATATCCTAATCCTACTAAGCTAATGAAATATCTATCAAATCCTACTAAGCTAATGAAATACTTAACCCAATTGTACTAGGTTAATGTATCATTATCCAAATCCTAATAAACTAATGAAATACTTAACCCAATTCTACTAGGTTAATGTATCATTATCCAAATCCAAATAAGTTACTGCTAGTCCCCAAAGTCTTCAGAAATGTTGTTTTAGCCCGGGACAGATTTTCCATGCATCACTTCTGGTCCTTAGGCGTCCATGCTCCCTTTTCTTCCTTCGTGAAGCTTTCTTTGGCGTCAAGTTATCCACGAAATGCTGAATTCTGCATCATTTATACCTGAAACTTTACTAATCATGTTCGTTAGCTCACTTACAGGAAAAAGGACTACAAGTGCATGAAATATATAATTTGTTCTCAAAACATGGCACAAATATGGGCAAAATTTAGTGATATAGGTGCGTAATATCGCCTATCATCAACACCCCACACTTGAGGCTTTGTTCGTCCTCGAACAAAATATCATGTCCCTCTAAACATCAACTTAAGGTTTCACAGCAACAACACAAAATATTCATCAAGACAAGCACAACAATTATCAACAAAGAGTAGTTTCCGATCATTAATAGAAACAATTTAACCTCTAGCATAGACTCGTGATGGTGGTCAACTCGTATTCAAAAGTTAAGGCACAAAGAATCATACACAACTACCCAAAACTCATCAACCATGTGTCTCTCACAATATATTACCCATAATCACTCACAAGTATAGCATATTTTTCAAACATGGGTATCAAAATATCCTTGCTCTCGCTCTCACAAAGAATTCATATGCAGAAACTGATGACCATAGGCTTGCCCTTAGTGTAATACTCCACTAAATGTCAGAATGCTAAGCTTAGGATCAAGTAGGTCTTTTGATGGTTGTAATATAGGCTAAGGGATGGGTAGGACTATTTTGGCCAGAAATAGTGACTATGTTCCTAAGCGCTTTAATACATCACATTGTATCATTGACACTTTTCTTTCAACCTTTCTTTCTTTTATTCTACCACCCTTGTTCTCTTCTTTTGTTTTTCAATTTTAAGCATAACTCACTTTTCAGCTTTCTTTTCCTTTTTCTTTTCATAACATACCTCTTATGATAGCACTTCTTTTTTTTTCATAACAATTTCAAGCACCATTAAAATTTAAAGCATCATACTTACCCAATTTCCTCTTATTTCATCATATGACTTTATTTATTAAAGCTCTTAGGAATTTGGATCAAATTACGGTCTTGAAAAAATGGATTAGGCTTACATATGAGGTTTGTCAAAGAAAATAGGCTAAAGGCTCAAAAGGGTTTAACTAGGATGATGTCCATGGGTAGGTAAAACGAAGGTAAACATGTATAGGTTGCCAAAGAAATGCCTAAATCATCTCCTAAACTTACATTCTTTATTTTCGCTTTGCATACATACCAGGCAAGTTCTAGCATCAGCCACAAACATAGAATATACTATTAATCTCACACACACAAGGCACATGGTCGACTTTATTGGAAGTAGTATAGACTCTTGACCCAACAAGTGAAGGAATTGAACCACATAATCTCACATAGTGAGTCACAATTAGAGCCTAAACATCTCAATAGTCATAATTATAGCACATACTCTTGTTATAATCTCATGCTGCCTATTAGAATAATTTTATGCGAAGCTAAGAAAAAAAAATTTACTACTAAGAAAACTTAACTTAAACTGAAAAAAAATGAAACACGAAACAAAAACAAAGTAAACAAACATAGATGCGACTAGAAAAGTATAGCATGCAATACCGCCACCCCACACTTAAACGGGACACTACCCTCAGTGGAAAATAAATACGAAGAACCTGGTCAGTCGGACTCTTCCTCAATGTCGGGGGTCATACCCCCTTCGTCAGAATCATCATAGGAGTCGTCATCAAAATTCTCCTTCACGTCGGAGTCTGGCAAGCGTCGATCATCATCGATCGGCACATCATCAGCTAGAGGTTCCTCAAAGTATGTGTCCACTCCACACATCTGCCGTGCATGCATATTCATTGGATAGTCATGGTCCAGCTGTTGGATCTCTTCAGTAGTTGGAACACGACCTCCGTTCATCATAGTAAATCTTGTCATGCCAAAACGATGACGGAAGAAACTCTCATCTCGAGCATGCCTCTCCGCAGTAGTAAGGTTGACACCATGTGTTGTTTTAGCATCTTTGACCTTTGTGAGGTCAACCTTCTTCGGGCTATGTGGGAGTTTGTGATCAGCTGGTTCCTCTTCGATATCCTCCTTCTGCAAGATTGCTATCAACAGATTGCCAAAAGTGAAGTGGGACCGCTTGTGTAGTCTGGCCTTCCGCATTGTAGAGCAAATGATTGCTCCAATGTTGATAGGGACATTCGTCATCAAATCATAGACCAAGCACACTCTATCTCTTGTTATTTTGGTGTACTGGGTCCCAGTAATAAGGCATGAGTTGACAATACGCAACCAGATTCTTGCTTCCCTATTCAAAGGAGCATAGGGAAAGGTGTTGTGTCATCCGGTGTCTTGGTGTCTGCTCCACCTTGCCATGGATATACTTCCATAAAGTGAGTGTATGTCAAATTGCTCTATAAAGAGGTCTGCTGTACAGCTCTTTGAATGGTGCTGGATCGACGGAAGGTAAGCCAAGAAAGGAGTTGATCAAATCAGAATTGAGTTGTAAAACTTGGCCCCGAATCTTGACTTCGCTACCCGTGGTTTTCGGCGACCAGTTGGCATAAAATTCCCTTGTTAAATCAAGATTACATTCTCCCATGTCGCGGGAGATAAAATCCAGATTTAATGCCATTATTTTCGCCAACATACGGGGCTCCTTCTTCGCTAGGCTGTCCTTGTTGATCAAGTCGACATGAACATATTTTCTTTCCTTGTTGTTCTTATACCATTCTTTGGCTTCCTCCTCAAGAACTCATTTTATTCCAAACATTCGGCGGGGTAATTGCATTGAGGATGATTCTCCTTGGTCTTTGCGACCTCTTTTCTTGCCCTTTTGGGAAGTGGTAGCCGTATCTTGCCTTGTTTTTGGTGCCATTGTACCTGAGACTTAAATAATGTTCATGTTAGCATCTTCTCAAGGGATACAATCTATACACAAGTAGTAGGGGTACCACCCCACACTTAGGTTGTTGATACAAATTAGTGAAGTGAAAGTGGTCGATTACTTAGACTTCATCGACATGCATTTTAGGAGCTATATTCCGATAAGAAAATCAGTGATGTATCACTTCTTGCAACCTTTTCAATACTTTCATGTTAGGTATAACAAGACTACTACATAGGGGTTACATCATAGTATAGTTTCTATCAATAATCGCAACCTCCTATGTCGGTAGGCATCTATAAGTCTTATCCCGATGAACGGGATGTTCTAACATGTAGGTATGCAAGTGACAAGATTATGCAATGTTCATAACCATAGCAATTCCGCAAGGAGTATAACAATGCAATAAAATTCAAATTCAAGTTGGAAACAAGTTTAGATCATCCTAACGTATATGTTCACTCACATGGTTTTGTATCAACAATTCAAACACATTAACATCACCAATATTTCTTCAAGATGTAGCAATTAATAATAGACATAGCAACGTATTACTTACGAGAAATAGATGAAGAATAAGAGAGTACTTACGTGATTGAAGCCTTTGGAGATGTTCTTGTGAAGTGGGAGAGCAAAAAGAAAAATTTTGAGATGATTTGGAGAGGATGTGCGGCGCCTAGGTCAAGTTTCCAATGTGTTTATGTTTCAAGACTAAGTCCCCTTTATATAGGAAAAGAATGGGTCGGGTTTTGACCCATTTAAAATCAGTTTTGGAGACAAAAAGGGACCATAGGCGGCGCCTTTAGCTTTGCCTATGCATGGTATAGGCGGCGCCTAATGCAAAGCATAAGCTAGCATAGGCGGCGCCTAGTGCAATGCCTTTAGTGACCATAGGCGGAGCCTTTAGCATGGCATATGAGATTCTGAGACCAAATGCTTTAGCATAGGCGGCGCCTATGCTATAGCATACTTGAGCATGGACGGTGCCTATGTGTTTGCACAGTAGATTCCGAGACCTTAGGCTATAGTATAGGCGTGGCATTATTCGTGGCCTTGTTTTACCTAGGCCTAGCCTTGCTCGATGCCTATTTTGTCATGAGCAATGCTCAACCCATAGCCTTATACATCTTTATTCCTAACTTACCACCTTTACCATGCAATACGTCCAAATCATCATTTGAAACCAATCTCCTCGTTGAATACCTCTTGCACCTACATTTGCTCAAAACCAATGAAAACGATTAGTACGATGGGTTGCCTCCCACCAAGCGCCTTAGTTTTGGTCGTGGCACGACTCTTATTTTTGGATTTTCATTTATCAAAAGCAAAACAAATACTAGAACGAAAGAAAGACAAAAAATGATAAACGATGGGTTGCCTCCCATCTAGCGCCTTATTTATTGTTGTGGCTCGACATAGTTACCTCGAGTACTTAGACTTCGTTGAGGTAAGTGATGGCCATATGATTTGTCGAGTCAAGAGGACCGATATAAGGTTTAAAATGTTGGCCATTCACTTTGAAGACAACACCATTATTGTCTTCCAATTCAACTACTCCAGACGAGTAGACTTGGATAACTTTGTATGGACCAGACCACTTAGACTTTAACTTACCTGGGAATAGATTCAATCTGGAGTTGAAGAGAAGCACCATATCATCCCTTTGGAAGTTTCATCGAATAATACGCTGGTCGTGATACTTTTTCATCCGCTCCTTGTATAGGTCTGACCTTTCATATGCATGGAGACGGAACTCATCTAATTCGTTCAGCTGCTCCAACCTCAGATTCATCGCATCATCCCAATTCAAATTGAGTTGCTTCAACGCCCATAATGCCTTATGTTCGAGCTCAATGGGTAAATGACAAGACTTCCCATAAACTAGCTGATAAGAGGACATGCCAATAGGTGTTTTGAATGCAGTCCTATACGCCCATAGTGCATCATCCAGTTTCCTAGACCAATCCTTCCTATTAGCATTTACCGTCTTTGCAAGGATTTGCTTGATCTCTCGATTGGAAACCTCTACTTGTCCACTAGTTTGGGGGTGATAAGGTGTGGCTACCTTATGTTGCTTGACATCGTATTTGGCCAACACGGATTTGAATAGCTTGTTGCAAAAGTGCGATCCTCCATCACTTATAATAGTACGTGGTACTCCAAAGCGAGAGAAGATATTCCTCTTCAAGAATGCTACAACACGCTTTCCCTCATTGTCGGCCAATGCTACAGCTTCAACCCATTTCAAATCATAATCTACAGCAACTAAGATGTACTTCATTCCAAATGAATTCACGAATGGACCCATGAAATCAATGCCCCACACATCAAAGAGTTCTACCTCAAGTATTTTCGACATGGGCATTTCATGGGGTTTTGAAATAGCACCTTGTCGTTGGCATTGGTCGCACCTTCTAACATAGTCATAGGCATCTCTAAATATCGAAGGCCAATAGTATCCACTTTGTAACACCTTTCTTGCTGTCCGATTACCTGCGTGATGTCCTCCAACTTGGGAAGTGTGGCATGCTTCCAATATAGTGGGCACCTCTACATGGGATATACATCATCGAATAATACCATCCGCGCATCATCGAAACAAATATGGCTCATCCCAATAGTAGTGTTGTACGTCATGCATAAACTTCCTCCTTTGATGGTAAGATAAATTGGCAGGTATCACATTACTCACCACGAAATTTGCAAAGTCGGCATACCATGGTAATTTTTCCATTGTCGTCGCTAATATCTCCTCCTCAGGGAATGCATCATCAATCTGAATTTCAGGTTGCACCACATGCTCATTCTTGAGTCTAGATAGGTGATCAGCCACTTGGTTCTCGCAACCTCTTCTATCTTTGACCTCGAAATCAAACTCTTGCAGCAGAAATACCCATCGAATTAATCTTGGTTTTGCATCCTTCTTTGTCATTAGATACCTAAGAGCTGCATGGTCTATATGAACGATCACCTTAGTACCCAACAAATAGGCTCGAAACTTCTCAAACGCATACACAACCACTAGGAGCTCTTATTCAGTAACAGTGTAGTTCCTTTTGTCTTCATTTAGGACCTTACTCGCATAGTAGATAGGATAAAATAATTTCTCCTTTCTCTGACCAAGCACAGCACCAACGGGTACACCACTAGCATCACACATGACTTCGAACGGGAGAGACCAATCTGGTGCTACCATGATAGGAGCTTCAATGAGTTTTCCTTTGAGGCATTCTAATGCCTTCAAGCAATATTCATTGAAGTCAAACTTCACATCTTTCTCCAAGAGTTTGCACAATGGACTAGCAATTTCGGAGAAGTCTTTGATGAACCGACGATAGAAACCTGCATGGCGAAGAAAACTACGAACTCCCTTCACCGAAATTGGAAGCGGTAGCTTCTCAATAACCTCTATTTTTGCTCGATCAACCTAAATTCCTCTTTTGGAGATTTTGTGCCCAAGAACGATTCCTTCTTTTACCATGAAGTGGCACTTCTCCCAATTCAGCACTAGGTTGAATTCTACACATCTTTGCAATGCCATGCTTAGGTTTGCCAAGCACTCTTCAAAAGACTCACCAACAACTGAAAAGTCATCCATAAATACCTCCAAAGTGTCTTCAACCATATCAGAAAAAATGGACATCATACAACGTTGAAAGGTGGCTGGTGCGTTGCATAGCCCGAATGGCATATATTTGAAGGCAAACGTACCATATGGGCATGTAAACGTTGTCTTCTCTTGGTCTTCGGGGGCAATACAAATATGATTATAGCCTGAATAACCATCTAAGAAGCAAAACCATCCTTTCCCCGCTAATCGATCTAGCATTTGGTCCATAAATGGCATTGGGAAGTGATCTTTGAGTGTCCAAGAATTCAGCTTTCGGTAGTCCATGCATACTCTCCATCCAGTGATGGGTCTGAGTGGAATAAGCTCATTCTTCGCATTCGCGACCACCGTCATGCCTCCTTTCTTGGGAAAATATTGTACCAGGCTTACCCATGTACTATCAGAGATTGGATATACAACTCCTACGTCTAACCACTTGATAATTTCTTTCTTTACCACTTCTTGCATAGGTGGGTTTAGACGTCTTTGATGCTCAATGGTGGGTGTGCAATTCTCTTCAAGCTGAATCTTATGTGTACAAATCCCAGGTGGAATACCAATAATATCTGCAATGGTCCATCCAATGGCTCGTATATACTTGCATAGAATAGTAATGAGAGCTGCAACTTGTTGCTCACCCAAATCGGCTGCCACAATGACTGGAAGTGTGTTTCCGCTTCCTATGAATGCGTACTTTAAATGACTTGGCAGCTCCTTCAATTCTAACGTGGGTGACTCTTCAATAGATGGCTTAGCTGGTGGTGTGGGTCGATTCTTGAGATCAAGGTCCAGCTTCTTGGGAGCATAGAGATATGTCCCTAATCCCGATAGAGCACAAATAGCTTCTTCACAATTTTCAGCATCCTCATTCTCTCCATTCATGAGCACAACCGCCAAAGGGTCATCAATAATTTGCTATTCTTCAAGTAATTCTTTCTCATCATCAAAGAAAACATCATCCACCAAAAATACACTCAGATCTTTGGGTTGCTTCATTGATTTGCAAACATCAAAGCGAACCACTTTGTCATTTATTCAAAATGAAAGCTCATTGGCTCTCAAATCAATGAGCACACTTCCTGTAGCAAGAAAAAGGCACCCCAAGATTATGGGAACTTCTGAGTCTGCCTCACAATCCAAAATAACAAAGTCTGCCGGAAAGATGAATGAAGAAACCTTTACCAATACATCACATAGAATACCAACAGGTCGTTTTACCGACCTATCTGCCATGACGAGCCTCATATTGGTTGGAGTAGGATCACCCAACCCCAATTTCTTGTAGATCGATAATGGCATCAAATTGATGCTAGCTCCTAAGTCACATAATGCTTTGGCAAAATTAAAAGATCCAACGGTGCAAGGAATAGTGAAAGCTCCGGGGTCGGCCTTCTTCTGAACTATTGATTGGGTAGCGATTGCACTGCAATGATGGACATCTTTTTTCAAATCATAACTTTCTGCCCGCTTCTTTGTCAAAAGATCCTTCATAAATTTCGCATACCCAGGCATTTGTTCAAGTGCCTCCACCAATGGAACATTAATGGTCAGCTGCTTTAACATAGTCATGAATTTGCTGAACTTTGTGTCATCCGCCACCTTCTTCAATCTTTGGTGAAAAGGTGGTGGTGGGTATGGAATTGTTCTCTCCACAGCTTTCTTCTCCTCTTGCTTCCGTTTTTCAGCTTTTTTAGGTTGTACGTTGTTGGGTGTGACGTCATTGTCGATAGGATTAGTTGCTGCGGCATCTTCTCCTTTTGCCATATCATCAATGTCCACTACTTCATCAACCACTTGATTGCCTTTTGCTGAAGTTTCCAGCACCTTACCACTTCTGGTAGTGATGGTCATGCATGACCTATCATTCCTTGGGTTTTGCACAGTATCGCTAGGTAAAGTGCCGACCTTTCTTTGATTGAGTGCTGCTGAAAGTTGGCTCAATTGCTGCTCTATTTGCTTGATTAAAGTGGAATGTGAATCAACTAATTGTTTCATAGAGGACAAATCATTAATTACCTCCGTTACTCCCGCGCTCGTTGCTTCACTCCTTTCAATAGTTTAGCCATCATGTCTTCCATACTTCCAGAAATAGATGTGGTGGCGTCACATCTTCCAGGGGGAACGTACAAACCACTCTTTTCATTCTTGTTCTTCCAACTATCTTGGTCCTTGTTTCCGGATTTATCATAATTTCCGACCTTGGTTTTTTTGGGCATTCCCGCGGAAACCCCCTGATTGTTTAAGTAGTTGGCCTCCTCTTCCGAATCAGATTCGTCTCTTCCTTTTGACGCAATTACTTTGACTTTTTCGGTCTTCCCTGATAATAAATGCTTTATAAGAAGATCCATTTGTGTTTTGATGTATGACATATCTTGATCACGTTCTTCTTCTCTTCTTCTTTGGTCTGCAGTCATGCCAATAGATAAAGTGGGGCTTTCTACCTCAGAATCCCTGGTATGCCAACCTCTACTTTGTTTCGTCATACGATCTAGCATATTGCTTGCTTGACCAAAGGTGAGGGCCATAAAAGATCCTCCAGCCGCATTATCCACCACTGGTTTAGTTATTGAATTCAAGGTTCTGTATAATATCTCCATTAGGTGAACATTAGTCATGTGATGGTTTGGGCATCTCGCTAGCTTTGTCTTGAACCTCTCCCATGTTTCATGAAGAGCTTCAGTGGGAAGCTGACGAAAGTTGCTGATTTCATCTCTCAATTGTGCTCTTTTGGATGGCGGAAAGAATCTTTCTAGGAAAGCGTCTCTCAATTGCCTCCAATTTGTAATAGAATCAGGAGTCAGCCCATTCAACCATAGAGTTGCCTCCCCAGACAGACACAATGGAAATAGCCGTAATTGAATTTCATTCTGACCAACACCAGGACTATCAAACGACTTGCATGTAGAAATAAAGTTGATGAGATGCATATTCGGATCCTCTCCTGCTAGTCCACCAAATAATCCTTTGAGTTGCAATAATTGAATCATGGTGCTTGTGATGTTGAACTTGGCTCCGGGCGCTAATGGTAGAGGAATAATGGCTCCTGTGGCTCCGGCTCCATCAAGATCATCATCATCATCGTCGAAAGCTGGTTGCATGGGTTGGCGATTATACCTAAACCGAGCTTGACGACCTCTTCTGTTGGCAGGTGTTATAATTTCAGCATCACGCCTAGGGTTTAGTAACTCATCATCACCTAGATCCTCATCGTCGGGATTTGTTGCTCGCCTAGGGTTATCAATGTTTTGTTGTTGAACTTGAGCGGCGGCAAGAGCAACTAATCTCGCCTGTTCCTGTTGAGCAGCTATCCTTTCGATTTCTGCTTGTGCTTCCATTCTACCAATGCGTTGTGGTTTAGGATTGATAGGTAATAACGGTTGACCAGAACTTCTAGTATGGGGCATGCACTGAATAAAATCCTGCAGTAAACAAAAACAAAAACTGAAAGTAAAAGTACGAGAATCTTTGACCAAAGGGTCTAGTAATTATCACGAACTTAATTAACACTCGTATTCCCCGGCAACGGCGCCAATTTTTGATAACGCTCAATCTACAGCTCTCGTAGGAGTTTAAAGCGATCGTTAGCAAATATAGAACCCAACCTGGGTTGGCTGTCGATCCCACAGGGAATAGCTTAACCAACAAGTAAGCAACAGTTACTAGACTTTTAGTGCAAGTCTCGTAAAAAGGGGGGGATTGTAATGTGTAACCAAAATAATAAAGTAAAAACTGAAAATAGAAAAGTAAAGAGAAAGAATGTTTAGTAAGTTGTAAATAATGAGAATTGAGGAGTTGGGGTTATGTCCACCTTCTGAGTTATACGTCTCTATTGGCTATGAGTGTGTAGAATTCAGACATGCATGTGCTTATAGAGAATTGTATTCGATGGTAAATCCAGGCATCTTTCAACCTATTCGAGGATTATTTCACTTTAACTCTTTCGAGCTTAAAGCGTGTCTAACGGTACGAATTCTCCAAGAGGTTAATCCAGTTACGGCACTAATTTTTTAATAGGGTATGGGACCCTACTACCTTGACATTATCTCTTTCCCAGACAAATAACCTTTCTTTCAAACAAGTTAAATGTTATACTGGCGTATTCTTGCGTTTGCAACCACAAAGAATTTAGATTAAGATGAAGAGAATAATGATATAAGCAGCATACGTGTCACGAACTCACAAACTCACAGCAAAAGATAGCATCTCATTCGGCTTCCATAACCCCAACAGAGAAGTTTAGTTACCCATGAGTGCGACGGAAACCACAATTGACATTGTTATTATACCACAATAAAGATAAATTTTGTGTATCACAAGAGTGGTAGGCGTTAGGCGTGATTTCTTGCAAAGTAACGTTTCTCTTGTTGTGGAAATTAAGAATAGATGAATAGAAGAAGAAAAATAGAATTAATAGGAAGATTCGGAATTGTTGTAGAAGAATAAGAGAAGAATAGAAGAATGAATTAAGTGTAGAATGTAAGAAGGTTGTTAATTGAATGATTGAATGAATAAAAATCTCTAGCATGATAGGGTATTTATAATACCCATATCCTAATCCTACTAAGCTAATGAAATATCTAACCAAATCCTACTAAGCTAATGAAATACTTAACCCAATTGTACTAGGTTAATGTATCATTATCCAAATCCTAATAAACTAATGAAATACTTAACCCAATTGTACTAGGTTAATGTATCATTATCCAAATCCAAATAAGTTACTGCTAGTCCCCAAAGTCTTCAGAAATGTTGTTTTAGCCCGGGACAGATTTTCCATGCATCACTTCTGGTCCTTAGGCGTCCAAGCTCCCTTTTCTTCCTTCGTGAAGATTTATTTGGCGTCAAGTTATCCACGAAATGCTGAATTCTGCATCATTTATACCTGAAACTTTACTAATCATTTTCGTTAGCTCACTTACAGGAAAAAGGACTAAACGTGCATTAAATATATAATTTGTTCTCAAACATGGCACAAATATGGGCAAAATATAGTGATATAGGCGCGTAATATCGCCTATCATCAATACACTTAGGGATAATCACGAGAATCACTCTCAGAATGAAGTTCCACTCAATGTACGTCAAATGCCATAGGCTTGCCCTTATTTTCATTACCTAGATCATCAGACAGGTCAGCAAGGATTACTATAGGTCTTCTCTTTATCTTGTAATGTAGGATAGGGGATGGTATGATACTCAATGATATTTAAAGGGACTAAGCCTCCTTAACACTACACTAGTTTTTTGGGGTTTTACTCATTAGCCTTTTTCTATTCTTCTCTTTTCTTGATCATACTTATTCAGGATGGGTGCGGTCTTTTCCACAATCACTTATTCTTTTTCTCAACTTTTCTTTTTCTTGCTCATTTTCATCGCATCCCACTTTTTATTTTTTTCTTTTATTCTACCTTTCTTCCCACTTATTCTATATCACACACCCGTATGATAGCCACCCTCAACTTAGGCCATTTTTCTAAGTCAGGCTGCACAATGTCCAAGGAGGACTAGGGCCAAAATAGGTTCACTATGATATAAACGGGAAGGTGACAGGTGTCATAAAAAGAAATAGGTTAAGCAGGATCAAAGCAGGGATCAACGGATATTCTACATACAGGGAAGGTCATTTAGGCTAAAAGTGGGCTAATATCAAAATGGCCTATGATCCTTTCCTAAACCCTATCCTTTAACCGAGGTAAGACTAACCAGGCAAGTTCTGCATTTCAACATAAAATGGGAACTGAGTAAGATCTCACATCACTTGGCACACAAGTATATCACAAGCTACTACTCATTCAGTTCATGCAGCTATTTAGCAATGATTACTGCGTCACTAAAATAATCTCATACAAAGATGCGCACAGTGGTCATAATCAGATGTATTTCAGACAGTTAAATACTCAGTCCATTGAAGAGGTGCTCAAAAATCACAAAAACATGTTAACTGCCTAAGATACTTGTATTTCTCCTAGTCAACTACAACATTTTACAACAAATCATAAAATGCCTAAACATGCTAGATTTACTAAGAAACAAGACTATAGGGAAAAGAGGCACGACAACAAAAACCCATGGAGGACATCAACACCCACAAGTAGCCCCAACCTCAACTTATCAAACCAAAACAAAATATTTAGAAATATATGTGTGGCACCACGAGTGCGAAGATATAATGTCAATCACATAATATGAATACAAATAATAAAATACCTTGGGTTTCCTCCCAAGAAGCACCTAATTTAGTGTTGTGGAATGACTCATTTATCTTGACTACTCAGACTTCATCAAGATAACTTGTTGATAATTATCTATGTCTCCCCTTGGAGTATTTAAAATGTTGACTCAAATTTTGATCAATGCATCTTCGGGGTGTGTTGGAAAATATGAGGGCTTGAAGACTTGAACTGCTTGCCCAATTTAGCGTCAAACATTTGTGTGGGAACATTTGGTAACAGTGTGAATCTTAAACAGACACTAAGTAGACATCGATCTTTAAGCTTCTTGCCCTTTAAGATTGGGGTTGTAGTATACCTTTTTGGAAGGACAAACTCCAAAATGTAAGAATCTTCCTCCTCATTTTTAAAATTATTATTTGCTTGGGTGATTCGACTTTCATCACATCCACCAAGAATAATATTGAAAAGTAGTTCTAATGAGGACTAACTCTTAATTTTGGAGTAGCAACCCTATTAGTATTTTTACCCCAAAAAGTGACTAGATCCTTCACAAGGATTGTACTTGGTTTCTTGTTTTGACTCCTCATCTTTGGCATCTTCATTCATAAATGGTTTGGTTGGTTGGGAAATCACCAAGGGTTGCTTAATATCAAGCTCATCATCAATATTGAATTCTTGCTCATCATCTTCACACTCACCATTATGTTAAGTGATTCCACATATAAGATATCATCTAAACATAATGTGGAAAAGTGCTTTAAATGCTTGACCTCTATGTCCATATCCTCTATCATTCTTCTTTCCTCATTATTTTCCCTTATCTCTTGATGTATATCACATATGATATCATTCATTGTGTCCATATGCTATAACATTAATTTAAGTATAGCTTCAATGCCATTCTTTCCTGTGCTTCGTTCTTCATATTCTTGACTATAAAACCTATCAAAATCATAAGAGAACTAGAATTTGGGTTAGCATACCAGGGGAGGGGGCATTTGGGTAATCACTCTAATGTCCATCTTGACTACCACATAATGAACAATTATACTCCCAGTAGGATGGAGATGGTGCACACCTCTCTCTCTAGGGAGCATATCTATAATCTTGCCCAAAGTGAGGTCCATCACAATAAGGACATAGATCATCAATATAAGATTTCCAACCACCAAGCTCATGTTCATTCCATGATGCCATAGTAATAAGTAAACTAAAATAAAAATCTATCAAACACAAGAAATAAAAGAAAAATAAAAACAAATATTTACAAGTTTGAATTTAAAAATGTAGGCTAATTCCAAACCAACTCAATACACCAAATTTTTCCCCAGCAACGACGCCATTTTTGATAACGCTCAACTTACAAATCAATTTAGTGCAAAATGGTCATTGTTAATATATTTACCCAACTTTGGAGTCGAGGTCGAATCCACAGGGAACAATGTGAGTGCCGATTAAACTAGTTTGAAACTAAAGCTACAAATTAAATTCAAACAAATAATACGAAAAGATAAAATGGGGGCTTAGGTTTAACAAGTTGTTTGTCACTTTACGTTTGGTGTTTGTAAATCAAGAGTTTATGAAATAACAAGAATTATATTCATTAGGGCTTTCGGTACATGACAGCTGCTAAAAGTAGTTCAAAATTCTCATGATTGATAGGATAGCAAGCTATCTTTATCGATGTCATGCTTATATGTCTCTCGACCTACTTAAGCGTTTAACTCCCTAATCCTCTCGGACCTAGGAAATTTCTATTTACTGCCTAAATTTTACCTCAGGTTAACCAACCTTGTTATAACGCTGATTATTAAATGAAGTATTTCTGAGTCTCTGTTGACAATTCACTTCCTACTATATTTGATTTCTTTCTCAAGAAAACCAAAGCAGGTGCGTCTACTATTTGCAACCAACAGACGTTAATTAAAACTTCAGAATTATCAAGAAATTCTACCACTTTTTGAATCTTGAATACTTAGCACCTCATCAAGACCTAACCCTAGATCCCATAACTCAGGTTAATGGAGTTTGGCCACTCATGATGTAACGAATGAAACACATAATTGAATTCATGATTTGAAAAATAAACTTATAGAGATGAATAATAACTAGTGAATCGTAGATTAGATCACAAAGGAAAAATCCCAAAATACTAATAATAATATCTTCAAAGTATTTGCTTTTTCAAGCCAAGAAACTCCAGAGAGAAAATATCAAAATACATCTCTTGAAACTCAAGTGCCAACCCCCTTGTGTCGAATAATAATAATGATCATTATTCTCTCTAGAAAACCCTAAAACAAAGCTTTAAATAGTTTACCCTAAATAAGGAAATAAAATAAAGGTTGCAGCTTTCTCTCGGAATAGACGACGACTATTAGTGATGCCTTATCAGGATCCTGACGACTTATAAAGAGAGTCGTTAGGTCTTCTTCCAAACTGCACTAGTCTTGTCCTAGGTTGACGGCAGCTTCTGACCGCTTATCAGGACTGTGACAACTTATCAGAAATATCATCACACTTTTTCTCTAATTCTCATGTCCTGCCTAAGTCTGATGGTATTCCTGATGACTTATCACCATTATGATGAGCTATCTTAAAATATCGTCGATTCTACCAGCTGAAACTCATTCCCTATTTAAGGCTGACGATAAACTTGATAACTTATCAGACCCTTGACGGCTTATCACAAAATATCGTCACAACTTTCACTTTAGGCCAATTCTCTATCTACTGATGATGACCAACTTGATAGCTTATCACAGGGCTGACGACTTATCACAAATGTTGTCAGCCACACTTGTCTTTAGATTTCTTCTTTTTTGCTTCCATTATTGTTGGTTCTCTATCATATCAGCTTAAACTGCAAAATCAAACATAAACTAAACAAAAATAACTAAAGTTGCTTAAGACCTTGCAATTATTTAGAGTTAAAAGCCTCAAATGTATTAGAATATGCTCACACATTAGTGAGTGGATTAAAGTAAGTCTACTCTATGTCTCCTAAATCTGTAATAGGGTTATAAAAGTTAATTTTTTTTTCTAATCATTGCACTATCACCAGTGTCCAACCTGGTAAGGTTATTCTTGGAGACAAGAGATACAAGCAAGTGTATGTGGTTGATCTGGATTTAGTTATTGGTGATGATCTCAAATTTCTGAGTTCTCAAAGTGAAGATGTTGAGTTGTGACATAGAAGACTTAGCCATGCTAGATCCTCACTTCTTAACATGTTGGTGACAAAGGACCTGGTCTATGGCATTCCCAAGTTGCATTTTTAAAATATCAAGATATTTGATACTTGTGTTAAAAGGAAATAAACCAGGTCCTGATTTAAGCAAAAAAAGATAGTTAGTACCACCATGCCTCTTTACCCACTTCACGTAGACTTATGTGGACTTGTAAAGGTTTAAAATAGAGCAGGGAAGAAATATATCTCGGTTATTATCGATGGTTTCAAAATGTACACTTGGACCATGTTCTTGAGGTAAAAATATGAAACTTTTGAAGTATTGGTGATTTTTTTTCCAAGAAAATCCAAGTAAAGTTGGACGATAAAATTGCAGGGATCAAATTTGGCCATAGAAATAGGGATCAAGTTTGTCCATAGAAACAGTTTAAAAATGCAAGGGTTGAGAAATTCTATACAGATAATGGAATTATTCTTAATTTTTAGCTCCCATAAATCCTTAGCAAAATAGTATTGTTGAAAGAAAAAATAGGACCTTGGTTGATACTGCTAGAGCTATGCAGATAGATGTTGGTCTTCCATAGAGCTTTTGGATGAAGCAGTAAATATAGCATGCTATGTTATAAATAGGTGCCTTATCAGGTCAATTCTCAACAAAACTCCCTATGAAAAATTATTCAAAAAGAGCTCAATCTAAGATAACTAAAGGCTTTTGGTTGCAAATATTTTATGTTAAATAATGGCAAGGATGATCTTGGTAAGTTTGATCCCAAAAGTGATGAAGGAATATTTGTAGGTTATTTATCAACTAAAAAAGCCTACAGGATCTATAACAGAAAAACTGTTTGTATTGAAGAAAGTGTTCATGTCATATTTAATGAATTAGGAGACATGGAAAATTAAGAAATATAGATGATGCAAACATGGAGGAACTCATTCTACAAAATCATGGACTTGTTGAAGAAAACAATAAAGAAAAAGTTGATCAAGATGTTGAAAATGATGCAAATAGTGAAGGAGAAGAACCTAGCCCTCAGCAAGATCCTTCTAAACTTGATGCTTCATAATATGTATCTTAGGACCAAGCTACCTATGGAACTGGTACTAGTCAGCCATAAAATTATCAAACTAGAAGCACAAGTCACCTCACCCTCTTAAAAATCTACCTCACATTTAGACTCTAGTATGCAAACAAGGGCATAAGCAAGAAGTTTGGATACCTTTTCACCATTAATATCCACCATTGAGCCTAAGAATATGAAAGTACTTAAGGATGCTAATTGGATAAATGCAATACATAAAAAACTTCATTAGTTTGAAAAAAGTAAAGTATTGAACTTGGTCCCCAGACCTATGATGTTGGGCGTATTTACACTCCTAAACACCGTAGTTTACCCATTTTATAGCTAAATTTGGAGGATAAAATATATAAATTCCTGCACTTTTAGTCCATTTTCCTGTAAGTGAGCTAACCAATGTGATTAGCATGTTTTCAGGTATTAATGATGAAGATTGAATCACTTTAAGGACACTCGGGCAGTAAAGGGAAACTTCATATAAGATGGAAGGCAACTTTTGGAAGCTGGTGGATTGAATGTGATGCATGGAGAAATTGTCCCGGGTAGAATCAGTATTTCTTAATACTTATGGGTGCAGTAATAACCTAGTAGGACTTGGAAAAGGATGCAGTAACCGAGTAGGACTAAGATAAGGATGTTATAAAAACCCTATTTGCTGAATTTTTTAGCATTCATTCATTCCTATTGTCATTAATTCTTTTATTCAACACTTTTAGTATTATTCACGTTACATATTTTGTAAGTCCAAGACAGGGAAAAACGCTACTCTTGAGAAAATCGGTCAAGGGCAAAAATGTCAATCTCTCTTTTGACGTCAATCTCATCCTCAAAGTGAGATCATTCGAGCTTTGGTACGATGATGATGTTTATTGTGATCTCCGTTGTAATTATGAGTAGCTAAACTTCTCTGTTAGGGTTATGGAAGCCTTTTAATATACTATCTATTACTATGAGTTTGTGAATTCTTGATGTGTATGCCACTTATATCATTACTCTCTTCATTTTAATTTGAATTCTTATGGTTGCAAACATATAGAATACGTCATTATAGCATTGACTTGTTCGAGAGAAAAGTTACATGTTTGGAAAAGAGAGTGTGACAAGGAAATAGGGCTACCAACCCCTGTTTACACGTTAGTGCCTTAACCGGATTAACCTCTTGGAGAGTTTGTACCATTAGTTAAACACTTTAGGCTCTAGAGAGTTAAAGTGAGATAATCCTTGATGGTTGAGAGACACTAGGATTTACCATTAGAATACGAACCTCTATAAGTGCATGCATGTCTAAATTCCGCATTACTCATAGTTAATAGATACGTAGAACTCATAAGGTGGACATAACCCTAACTTATTATTTTCTGTGATTAAATCTTACTACATTAATCGTTTTAATCTTTATTTTGTTAACATTATTTCACGCCTTAAACCGATCCCCTATTTCCGTAGAATTTTCGACCAATAGTCTGCTAACAATTACAACACCTAGTGACCGAGTATTCCCTGTGGGATTCGACACCCAACCCAGTTGGGTTCTATATTTGACAGCGACCGCTTACACTCTTATGAGAGCTGTAGTTTGGGCGTTATCAACCTACAGACAGGACCATTAGTATGAAAAAAGTAAAGTACAATACTTGGTCCCCAGACCTACAGATAGGACCATTATAGGGACTAAATGGGTGTACAAAAAAAATATGATAAACATAGTGTTATCATAAGGAACAAAGACAGACTTATAGTGCAAGAATACAATCAAGGAGAAAGGGTTGATTATGATGTGCAAGGATGGAGGCTATAAGAATTCTTATTGCTTTTACGGTATATATATAGAGTCCAAGCTATTCAAAATAGATGTAAAGAGTGTCTTCCTAAATGGGTACTTGAAAGAAGAAGTTTATGTCAAACACCAACCTGTCTTTGAAGACATTGATCAACCTAATCATGTGCTAAAATTAGGCAAGGGTCTTTAGGGAGTAAAGCAGGTTTTAAGGGCAGAGTATAAAAGGCTAGCTTCAACAAAAAAAAAATTGACCACAATATCTTTCTCAAAACAAGAGGAAAAACTTTGTTGATTCTGTAAGTATATGCAGATGACATAATTTTTTGAGCAACTTCAAAATCACTATGTGAAGAATTTGCTAAAATCATTGGAAGTGAATTTAAAATGAGTATGATGGGCGAACTAAGATTTTTCCTAGGGCTGAAAATCAAGAAAACCCTTAGGGGAATAATGATCTATCAAGATAAATACATCAAAGAGCTTCTAAAAAAGTTCCACATAAAAGATGCTAAGCCTATTAATACCTCTGTTAGGACAAGCTCAAAGTTGGATATTGATAAACCTGGTTATTTAGTGAATGAGACTATATACAGAGGATTTATTAGGTCCCTCTTATATTGTGTTGGATAATGATGTACCACTAAAAATGATAAATACTGATGAGGATTACGTGAATTAATAAGTCGCAAAGGTTAAAAGATGAGTTTCAGAGATGCATATTAATAAGAAGAAGATAACGAAAACTAAGTATGAAAGAGCTGGAGAGGTATCAGGTTCATCCAAAGCAACCCCATAGTTAAAATAAAGGAATAAAGGTGAAGAAACTTAAAGCAAGGGACCTTGTCCTCAAAGAAAGGGTTTAATGCCAACAGAACAGATAAAGGAACCCGTTCGTAAGGAAATTCAAGAAGTTATTAGAAATTAAACTATACTTCATGGATGAATATTTGATCCAAACATTTTTGAGATGTCGGGTATGAGAGACCTAGTGTCAATGGTAAAGTTTTAAAAATAGTTGATTTGTCCAACCAGCCATAGACAAATCTCCATGCAAATAAAGTGATTGAGTTTTATACTAAGATGGAATACTATGCAATGAACAACAGTGTGGTATCCCATATTTCCAAAGTCAAAATATACTTAGATGAGAAATATCTTGGAGAAATACAAGAAGTACCTACATAAGCACTATTAGCACAATTTGTGAGTACGAGATTATTAAAAATAAAGGCGGTGTGAAAACTCACTCATTTATCTCTAATCTTATCACTACATAACAAAGAACTACAATAGAAGTAGAGCAACTAATTGCCTTTTCTTGCTCAACATATACTGAGATAGCTAAATTGGAAGCTTCCCTACAACAGTCATAGAATGAGGGACTTGGTGTAGTGTATTTCTTGAAAAAACTAAAAACATCAAGTTGAATATTGAAAGTACAAGATTCGAAACAAAGGTAGCTAATCTGGCTAATGAACTTCTCAAAGCCCATGATGATTCAGCTGAGAGGCTCACTCTTCTCCTAAAGTCCCTTCCCAAACCTTTCCCAAAAGCTCATCACATGTATTCTCCTTTTTTTATTCTAGTGCTACTGACTATGGATATTTTTATTTAATTTGAAAATTTCTATTTTAGTGACTATTTTGACTTAGCCTAAGTGTATTGTGGATGTATATACATATATATATATATATATATATATATACAAATTATGTTGCTATGTGCTTTGCCTACTCCCCTATATATATGTGTGTGTATGTATGTACACATATTATATTGCTATGTGTTTTGCCTACTCTCTCATCTCATATTGCTTTGTCTATATTTATGTCATTTTTATCCTAGTGGCTATGATTTAACTTGCATAGATTTACTTATGTTAAATTTACTAGTTAATCTTTTTGATAATGTCGAAAGGGGGATAGTGATAGGGCAAACATGTTCGGGATTGATTGACGAATAGTGTCACTGGTGATTGGGAACTGGTCTGGTATAGTGATATTGGCATCAGGAGGAACTGGTTTGGTATGGTATAGTGATATTGGTGATAGGGGAACTGGTGGTTAAGTTGTTAGATTTGTCATCATCAAAAAGATAAGAAAATTCACAGTATTGATTTTGATTATTTGACAAATCCCAACAGGGGACCTGGTCCATACACTATCAGATTGTACTGTTATTGTATATGTACAATTATAAGTTGTACTTTTTTGTAGATGATTGGTAGTATTGTTACACTGGTGCAGCTAGCTTGTCCAAGATGGACCAATAACATCATGTTAAGTTTTTTTTCTCTCTTATAAAAGGTAAATGTGACAAGAGAAAAATATAGTTTTTGCAATCAAAATATTTATCTCTCAAGCAAAAGGCTTTTCAAAAATACTACTGCTTACATTCAACTAGGGACCTAATCAAGTTTTATTTAGTCTTGGTTGGATTTTTGAGTAGTTATCTTTTTTTTCTTAAATGTAAACCTACTTTTGTGTTATAAAGGATAGTAGACATTAGTGTTGTCTATATTTTTAGGTTGAGTCGTGTTAGCTAGAGCTAGTTACTTAATCAATATTGGTATAGTCAAGTTTTCTACATCATGCATCTTATACTCCACTGGAGTCACACCAACCTTCTCCCTAATAGTCTCATTCCGAACTCTATCCCCTCTAGTTAGCCCACACATCCAACGCAACATCCGCATTTCTGCTACCTTCATTTTTTAGATGTGGGAGTTCTTAACTGGCCAACACTCCGCTCCATACATCAGCATTAATATATTATTTGTAAAAGCTATAAGCAACCATAATTTCAATTTGAAAAACTCCAAATAAAGTGAAAAAGTATTTGTAATGTCTTGTATCTCATATATTAAATGTAGTGATCTTAACATTATTGATTATTTATTTGAAATATTAATTTTTAGAGAATATTTGATTGAATTTTTTGAGTAAACTAACCAAGCTTGGTGATTTTGCTAGTTTTTACAAATTGGAGGTACAAATCATATTTTAAAAATTATATTCAAGTTTTAAATTCTCCAGTGTTTACCAAGAGTAGGGACAAACACGATCCAACTCCAACTCCGACGTTAAAATTTTTAAATGTGTGGGTATCAAGTTGTTAAGTCACACTATGAAGGATTGGGAGAAGATGAAATTGAGGTTGAGGATCGTGATTTTTTTTGAAAATCAATTCAAATTCATGCCAGGACGATCGTTTGCAGATACCAATCATCTAGTAAGGAGATTGGTGGAGCGAAAGAAGAAAAATAACTTATATATGGTGTTCATCGACCTAGAAAAGACTTACTACAGTGTCCCGAGAAAGGTTCTATAGAGGTACTTGAAGGATAAAGTTGTAGCGGCGGCATACACTAGGTCAATCAAAGATATGTTAGATATAGCCAAGACTCAAGTAATAATTGGAAGAAGAGACTAAAAACATTTTCTTGTATAGATGGGATTGCACCAAGAATCAACCCTTAGACCATTTTATCTATCTTGGTGATGGATATATTGATGCAACAAATTCAAGGTGAGGTATCATGGTGTATATTATTTGTAGATGATGTAGTTTTGATTAGCGGGACTCATGAAGGCGTTAATGATAGTTGAAAATTTGGAGGCATACGCTAGAATCTAAAGGGTTTAGGTTGAGTAGGACCAAGACTGAATGTTTGGAGTACAAGTTTAGCAAGGTGATGCACGAGTTTGATGTAGAGGTGAGGATGGATACTCGAGACATTCAAAAGACATGTAATTTCAAATATCTTGGACCTATTATCTTGGAAAATGGAGAGATTAACGAGGATGTCGCTTACTGTATTGATGCAGGATGGATGAAATAGAGGCTCGCTTCTGAAGTCTTGTGTGATAAGAAGGTGCCTCCTAAACTTCACGGCACGTTCTACAGAGTGATAGTTAGACCGGTTATGTTGTATAGAGTAGAGTGTTGACCAATCAAGAATTTTCACATGCAAAGAATGAAGGTGACTGAGACAAGGATGTTGCAATAGATGTGCAAGTTGATTAGGAAAGATAGGATTGAAAATGAGGATATTCGAGATAAGGTGAGAGTAACTTTGGTAGTAAACAAGATACAAGAAGCAAAGTTGAAATTATTCGGGCATGTTATAAGAAGATGCACAAATCATGTCCCGGTATAGAGGTGTGAGAAGTCGGCGATGGATGAATTTCAGAGAGGTAGAGGTGAACAAAGAAACATTGGATGGAGATGACTAAACATGATATCGTACAGTTGCAGTTTACCGAGGACATGACCTTAGACATGAAAGTATGAAAAACATGAATTAGGGTAGAAGGTTAGAAAGTGAGAGTGTGTTCATGCTAGTAAGTAGGAGTGTTGTCCTTATTAGTAGTTGTAGTGTTACACTTGTATTTTTTTATTCTTGCAATCTCATTGATATTTGTTATTTCGGGTGATCGCTTGCTTGTAGTATTATTTTGTGGTAGTATTATTCTGTTACTATGTGTTATTGTGTTACTCTATATTTTCTTTTGTACCTCTTTTGCATCTTTTTCTGGACGGTATTTTTTCTTGAGTCAAGGGTCTATGGAAACGACCTCTATACCTCACATCTAAGGTAATGATACGAACTGCATATGCTCTACCCTTCCCAGACCCCACTGTGTTGGAATACATAGTATATATTTTGTTCTTTTAAAGAATTAAAAGAAATAAGTAAGACAAAACTACAAATCACTTAAGCTATTGACCGTTGTTGTTTAAATGCTTAATCTAATAAATGCATTCCGGTTTAAGAATGAAGCTGCTCTTATTGTTGTGACATACATAGGCTTGTGACGTCATAAATCCAACTCCACATATATCTTAATCTAACAACTACATTTTATTTGTTCTGCGTTTATGTTACTTTCAACCCCTTGTGAACCCTTCTTATATTCTTCATTGTTTCTGGACTAAGAAACCTAAACTTAAGATGTTCCAGTCCATAGTTTTCAGATCCAGATGATGAAAAATGCGATTTCCAAGTATAAACTTACATCTTCTTCTCCTTTTTTTAATTTTTTTTTTTTTGTGTGTGTGTGGGCGGGGGGGGGGGAGGGATATTTTGGGTTTACTATGAATCCGTGCTGGAAAAGGATTTTGCAAGAGAATTGGTGTTGTGAAGGCAGTAGGCACATTGGCTATTACATGTTTAACTTGGTCTTATCCAACCTAAAGTAATTTTGGGTGACAAGATTAGTCAGTGATTACAAGTTTCAAGATCATCCTTTGGTCCAAAATTTTGTTATACTACTAGTCACTTTAAAGATAACTATTCACAGTAAGTGAAACTAGTAACATCTATATATAAGGCAAAAAACATACTACAGTAGGAGTATATATGAATTTTTGAAGTTGGAGTAGTGTATATTTAGTTAAGTTGTCTTTCATTATAAGGTAAACACTGTCTATCTGTAGCATAAACCTGGAAAGAGAGGTGCATTAATTTGTCATGATAGGTATATCTTGCCTTATACAGTTATGATCTACTGATTTAAGTGGCCAGGGTTTAGTTTATTGATCATTTCATCTGAACCACATTTCCAAAACCTAGTTTCATTATTATATTTCACTCCCTGTTACTACTGAGAAAAACGGTCGATGGCACGGCCAGCAATTGCAGATGAAATAGATTCACACAATAAGAGCATCTTCTGAAAATAAGATGTGTACTCTTATTTATAATGGTCTTTACCAATCACCAGTGGTAATTGCCTTACGCAAAGTACAATCGTTTGCCGTCCTTTTGAAAAGTTCAAGCAGCAAGAAGCTTCTGGTGTACATTTTCAACTAGATAATCTCCAATTTTAAGTCCTTAGGAATGCATAACATATTGAGGGAAAAGAATTATGTTCTCAAGTCTTCCCAGAGGCCTAAAAATGTTCCATATTTTGAAAAGCCTTTCGCTGACATGATATTTAATGGAATAATTTTATGTGTATGAACAACTTACTGAAAACAATACATGTGAAACAACCAGACACGCCCAATAAAATGAAAAAATGAAACGTGGATCCACAGGTAGAGCAATGCATGTTTTCAAAGCCAACTTCCTTTCTATATAAAATTCAGAACTTAGTAAAATAAATTGTTTCAAAAACAAACACTAAACCTTCATACAATTAATGAACAAAAGTGGAATAACAAACACCTAAGAAAGGTGTGAACCATTTTTACTTAGTTACCCGAAACTCCATCACTAGAGAGAGAATCCAAATTTGGTGTTTTGATCTAAGCAGCAAAAGAACTGGCATCAACATGATTGAATTTGTTGATTTGCTCACCAATAGGGATGATACAATTTTCTTCAGGATTATCTTGAAGAATGAAAACCTCTTGGAGATGAAGTGCATACTCCAAATTCCACAACACATCACTCATAGATGGCCTATCTACACTATAATCAGCTAAGCATTCCTCCGTTGTTTCTCCGAACTTCCTGAGGGAATCTAGTCTTATTCTGCCCAGAAGGTTGGGATCTATGATTCGTTCGAGTTGTTCCCTCTTCTGCCACTTCCTTGCGCATTCAGCTGAGTTGATCCACTCTGCGGGAAGAGATAAATGTACGGCAAGCCTAGGACAAAAGAAGTTCAAATAAAACAACGCCAAAAGAATAAAAGTTAAATTTTTTTGTCAGCTTTCTCCTTCGAAAATATTGAGGGTCAACATGGGCTTGATCTAGTAACGGAGTCAGAATTTTCACTGACGAGTTCAGAAATAAATATACGAACTAATCGAAGTGGATTCAACATCTAGTATATATACATAAAAATATTTTTAATCATATAAAAATAGTATAGTTTTCTAACGAAGGGGCCGGATGAACCCTAGACCCGCCACTGGCGTGATCAAGGTCAGGCTCTATCTTGGATAGTCCAAAATGAGTAACTTTTTCCACAAAATTCTCATCAAGCAATATGTTTGTAGATTTGACATCACAATGGATAATTGCAATAGTATGAAGGTAGAGCAGACCTCTGGCTGCCCCAATGCATATCTCCAGCCTCTTCGCCCAGCTTATATTGGGCAGATCTGACCCATACAGATGGCTCCTGAGGCTCCCATTCTCAACGTACTCATAATCTAGAATCATATCATTTCCGTGATCACAGCATCCCATCAATGAAACCAGATTTGGATGTCAGAATCATGAGAGAATCTCGGTTTCTGTTAGGAACTCTGCACGACCTTGTCTGGCCAGAGGATTATACCTTTTCAAGACCACCTTTGTTCCATCACACAAGACACCCCTATAAATCTTCCCAAAACCAGTCTCTGCAATGACAAGCTTCTCGTTGAAGCTGTTAGTTGTTTCCTGCAAAGTTACAAAAGGAATTCGACTACTTCCAACGGAACGCGATCACTTACGGAAGTTGTTTCCGTCTAATATTTGCTTCCTATGATGCTATATATGGAGTGTAACCATTAGTAGATAACCGAATCTAGTCTTTAACTGGGCAAACTGCTCCTCTTTTCTCAAGCAAAAGCAAAAACTCAAAAGTGCATCTAATGATCGAAAAGCTTCACTATGGCAAAGTTAAAAACATATGTATCAGAAAAATAAAATAAAAGTTGACACATACTATCCAGAACAACTGCAACTATTAATTGATGAAAAACACAAATATGTAAACAATAGAAAAGCTGCAATTTTATGAGAACAAAGGAGATTTGGAGGATGAGAATACTTTTTGAATACACTTTATTTATGTTTTTATCTGTTCTTATCAATTGTTTTTTTTTTTTTTGAAACTTTACAATACTTATATTTTAATAAAAGAAATTAATTCAAGCACAAGATTGTAAAAAAAAAAAATCTTAATTTTGTAAATTGGCAACTAACTTCGACCATTATTTTTAGTAATGCAGACAAATAATATAGGACAAAGGGAATAACATTTAATTAACTAAAATTAAATACTAATCATGATTTAGATGATTAATATACTATAATTTTTACTTCCAAAATTTTTAATTGTCCCACGATCATAACTACATATTAGCTTGTTTATAAGTATAATTTAAAATGAATTCTCACATTTCCTATTTGTTTAAAAACTCTGTATCTATCTTCCGTTGTTCTTTTAAATAACTTATGGTCTTATCTTTCATTTTTAGATAATATTTTTGAGTGGGGAAAAGGGTTAATATTTTTTTAAAAAGACGTTAGGGAAACAATTGTTAAAATAAAAGTAATTAATTGTTTGAACCATGATTAAGTCTTGCTGATCAATTAAATATTAACTATTAATTTTAACTTATGACATGTGCAATTTAAATAAGAACTTCAGGAAAATAGAGAGAAAAGAAATGGAGGAGCCTCATCCATAAATTTAATTATATACTTATCTCTCATTAAACTAAGGCCTAATACATAATTAGCCCCTTATACTCTCTATGTGGTGTGTTGGACGAAAGTGTTGATCACTTGTTCTTTTGTTGAAACGTGGAGGTGCACCAGCCAACTAGGGACTAGGCCCCTAAGATTAAGAGAAATAACTAATAAAATATTAATCAACCAGAACTGGCAGAAAATAAACTAACACAGTGATTTACATGGAAACCTCTTTACTCAAGGGAGGAAAAACTACAACTTGCCCTCACAAGCACTTAAATCTCTACTATAATCAAAACTCATTAATTACAGACTCCAAGAACTTAACTTTAAGTTCTACTGGTTGCAATAGCTCTACTACAACCACCTCTACACACCTCAAGCACCTCACAATCGATTAACTCTAATCGAAGAAGCTTAGGTAACTCTAACTAAGAACTCTACTGCCAAAGTAAGGACATTACTTTTTATAAGATGATTAATATGATTAAAATTCAATACTTGACTCAAGAACAACTAAGTTTTTAGCCCACAATGATTTGAAACATCGGCAAAAGAGAGTTTTCGTCATTTTCCTTGATTCACCAATGTTGCAAAAACTATTTTATTGAGAAGCATCAATTTTTATTTATAGGAGTGTATAAATTAGGGTTGAATTCTAATTGGACCAGGTGTCTAACCGGGTACACAACACACCTACATAGTTAGTTGTACTAGCAGACAAAACTGTGCAGAAATGTGACAGTTGCATCACTTCATGATGAGCTAGGGACCTGGTCTTTTAAGAGTCAACTAATCGTCATTAAAACATGAGACATCAATTTTTCCCCTTTTTTATGACGACAAACCATAACTTTAAAACATCAGAAATTATTCACTCCTTTGAGAAATTTCAATTTCCCCCTATGACATGTTTCCTTCCAGTGTTCCCCCTATCAATATTCCACCTATTTAAAAAACAACACCCAGACAACACCAGGTCCCCTAATATGGTGGCTCAGTATTCCCCTTTTTTGAATCATAGAAAAGTAGAAACAATAAATCAAGAATAGAATAAGAACATATTAGTTAACTCATGGTCACTGGGCAACAATAACATGAATTAACTACTTTAGATAAAAGAGACAGATGATTGACACAAACAAGGATTCTTTCATATATAAAAAAGGATTAGTACCATTATAACATACAAAAAAAGAGCATAGAACATCTAAATCCTTAAAAGCCACATAGGAATCAAAGATGGGAAACTGATATAGGGAAAGATTAAAGATAAGAGGGATGAATTTAGGTAGAATGAGGTTTGGGGGAGAGGGTCTTTAAAAGCATTTCATTCTAGAATTCGCAGTAGCATAAGATCTAATAGCTGCTTTGTTAGGTCCTTCACTTCATCATTCAAATTTTGGACCTCATCAGTAAGTGTTGAAACATTTTTCTTCATATCAGTATTCTCTATACTAAGTTCTTCATTACCACCTGGTCCCTCTGATGAAAGTTGTTGATTATTCAACTTCAATGTTAGGATTTCTGCATCCTTGGTGGCCATAGCAACTCTTATTTTCTCCAACTCCTTACTCAAATTTTTGAACTGCCAATAATTTCGACCCCTAGGACATGGTCCCTATAGTCCCTTCAACACATTAATTTTCAACCAAAGTAGTCAGGGTGAACATTTGTTTCATAGTTCCAGGAGTTCCTTTCCCATAAACTATTCCAAAATAGTCAAATACCTTGTTCAACAAATATCTATAAGGTATATCATGCCTTCTTTCTTTCTCATGCATGACCTTGTATATATGTTGAATCATCAATACAGGCAGGGTAATCAACTCAAATTTTCTAAGGCACTCCATCACATATAAATTTACACCAAAAATAACAAATCTTTTCTCAGGTCTTGGAAGCACTACTTTGTTAACAAACTCAAACACCAATTGAAACTCTCCCTTGAGAAAATTCTTCCTTACACCAACCACAGAAGTTTCTCTAACTTCGGACGCATAAATCATAAAATCAATTGAGGGTTGTTGTTTTGAGACATTCCTCACACCCATAATGGAAACATCCAAAATTTTCCCAAGAATTTTTTCATCCAACTTTATTTTCTTTCCTTGTACCAGTGCAGTCAGGCTCTCTCCATCTTCAGAGAATTTTACTGTGTTGAAGAATTGTGTTACTTCAGCTTTATAGATGGAGGGAACTGGTTCTTCTAGGAGATATAACCAGCCCTGGTATCTAACATACTGCACCAGTTCCACCATTCCAGGGTTTTCAAAAATTTATGAATCAAAGACCCTTCAAGTCAGCACCTTTTGATTTTTAAGCACCTCATTTCTCACCTCTCTAGATACAAACTTTTCTTCCTCATCCTTCTTTTAAAACCACCGCTTGGTTCCTTTTCTTTAGTTTTTCTCTTCTTGTGACTAGATCCCTCTAAGATTTTTTTTCTTGACTTTAATGTGTTTTTATTTCATTCCAGCGGGTCTTCTAAACTTTGAAGCGAAGGACCTGGTCCTTCCTTCAATATGAATTTCCTTTCTTCTCTTTTCAGTTACAGTAGAAATATTGGGATCAATCTTTTCACCCTTCCTAACACCTACAATTTCCACATTTCATCTCTACTACACTAGCTTTCTTCAATCATCTTCTCTTAGCAGTAGATAACTTGCTAGACTTCATAACATCCCCTAGAAACTTCTTCACAGAACCCCTAGTTAGTATGTCCTAGTAACCTTCCCACCAGTGTCTACCATATTTTCTTTACCCTTACTTCCCTTTTGTTTTTGCACTGGCCACCTCAATGATAGTTTATCATCATATATCGCATCCTCCCTATTTGGAGCTACACAAACTTACCACCTTCAATATCATCTCATTTAGGAAAGGAGTCTCGTAATGTTTCACCTACCACTTGTTCTTCTAAACCAAAGAAACCTTCTTTAGGATTGTTAGCGAGCAAAATCAAGTTTTCTTCCACCCAGTCTTTACTGCTAGAGAGATTAGTCCTTTTCACTGGGATTTATTTATATAAGAGTTGAGCAAATATAGGATTTGATTCTAAGGATTAGGGGAACTAGGTATGTTTAGGGTTTCTGAGGGATCAGTTCTTTTTGGTTCTTCTGAAGGAAGGGGAATTTGATAAACTTTGGGTTCAAGGTAAACCGAAGGCTTGATTTTGGTCCACCACCATGACTGACTCAGCAGAGGTTTCTATGGTTTTTAATGTTTCTTCCGGAGTGGGTTTAGTCGAAGAATCAGGAGTTTCAAGGAAAAAAATAGTAGGTAGGATGAACTCAGATTCTTGAGGAGGATTAAAACAAGAATCTTTTACAGTTTTAGTTTTAAACAAAGAAGGATCAAGATTTTTTACTATGGGCTTTCTGACTGAAATGATAGGGGTTGAATATTTTTTAATTCTGTAGTGGGGGCTTAATGGAGTAGCAATTTCTGCCATTTAGAGCTTTTCTAAAAGAGTGGGAAAGAAAACATTTTCTAAGAGGATGAGTTTTGAAGAAGATGATTTGAGAGTTAATTTGAGAGAGAATGGGAGAGAAAGGATTTGATGTTGTATTTAGGGACCTTTTACAGAAAATGACATGCCTTGTCGTAATAAGAGAACTCTTCACCTTTCTAGGGATTTGAAAACTTTTACTCAGAGGAAAAAATATGGATTTTTCAGACAGCCTTTTATGATTTTAAAGTATACAGTTTTGGTACAAACCTGAGAGAAGAGGCTAGGTCCTTCTCTTACTTGACTGAATCTTTTATATAGTGTTTGTCTCAATTTTTCTCCTTTAAGTAGCTCACCATGCATATATACCTGCAAAGGTATAGTACTGAGTTAGACTAATAAGAATATATTTTATCGAGGATACCTGTCTTCTGATCATAGCCAACTTGTAGAGGAGACAAAACTACTAAGTAGGTCAGTTTATTTTGATCAATAACAGCCTCAACCTATTCATAACAAATTACTCCTTGTGAAGAGCCTTTGTAAAGATATCTGCTACGTGATCTTCAGTCTTGTAGAACTTCATGTAAATAACTACTTTTTCAACATTATCTCTCAAAAAATGATGCCTCACATCAATGTGCTTTGTCCTCTTGTGCTTTATTAGATTTTTAGCCATGTTTAAAGAACTTGTATTATCACATATTGGGGGGATAATATCAGATACAATCCCAAAGTCCTTTAGCTATTGTTTGATCAATTATAATTAAGCACAATAAAAAATTGCAGATACATAGTCAGCTTCAGCAGTAGATAAGGCGACTGAGTTTTGTTTCTTATAACCACGTGAGATTAAGAAAGAACCAAGAAAATGACCCATTACTGAGGTTTTTCTTCTATCCACCAAGTATCCAGCATAATCGACATCAGGATACCCTATTAAATCAAAGTTTTCTCCAGATGGATAGAATAGGAATAGGTCACCGGTACCTTTCAGATACCTGAGAATTCTCTTTGCAACTTTTAAGAGCGACTCCTTAGGATAAGTCTGAAATCTGGCACACATTTTTACACTGAATACAATAACTGGCCTACTATCAGTGAGATACAGTAGGGATCTAATAATACCTCTATACATTGTCTCATTTACTAAGGGGTTATGTTCATGATTATCCATCTTTGAACTGTTCCAATTAGAGTATCAATTGGCTTGGCATCTCCCATTTTATATTTCTTCAGAAACTCTTTGATGTATTTTTATTGACAAATCATAGTCCCTTAAGAGGGTTGTTTAATTTATAGGCCTAAAATGAAGCTCGATTCACTCATCATACCCATTTTAATTTTACTTCCCATTAACTTTGCAAACTCTTCATATAAAGATTCAGAAATAGCTTTAAAGATGAGTTGCTACCTCAGTACTTTAGAAAGAGTCTATTATTAATTTTTCCTCTTTTAAAGCTATTTTTAAGAAGAAAATTTTAAAAGTCTTTCATGCCAAGCTCAAGGTGCTTGCATCAATCTATAGAGAGCTTTATCCAGTTTGAGCACATGATGAGGAAAGTTTGTATCTTCAAAAACTAGAGGTTGTTTGAAAACAAACATCTTCCTTAAGATTCCCATTCAAAAAGGCACTTTTGACATCCATTTGGAAGAGTTTAAACCCCATATGGGCAGCAAATGCAATAAGATTCCAGATAGATTCTATCCTTGCAACTGGAACAAATGTGTCATCATAGTCAATTCCTTTCTCTTGGTTATAGACTTGAATAACCAACCTTGCCTTGTTTCTGTTGATGGTTACATGCTCATCCTGTTTGTTGCTGTACACCCATTTATTCCAATAATTATTCTGTCAATGGGTTTGGGGACCAGGTGTCATACTTTGCTTCTTTCAAATTATTCCAGCTCCTCCTGTATTGCATTAATCCAGTTAGAATCTTTAAGAGATTCTTTCACAATTTTAGGATTAACTTATGACAAGAAGGCTGAGAAGGCCATAAAATTTCTGGCTTGATCTCTTGTTTGAATTCTAGATTCCAAGAGGGATGTCAGACTTTCAAGAGGGTGAGAGCATTTGTGTTTTCAATTTAATATTTTGAATTGAGTTTTGTTAGGACCAGGTCCTTGAAGATTTCGACTAGAGCTTTCTTTATGTTTTCTACTGTAGCTGGAGTCTACAACTAAGATCCTAAATCACTACCATCTTTATTATTTTCAATAGCATCAGCTTATCCTTGACCATCATCTTCTGGTGTGTCATCCCTTAGAATAGGAATGAGTTCTTCTATGTCAGAATCTTCATTTCCAGCAGAATTTATTTGCTTTCCTGACTCATAAAAAATAACATGTATACTTTCTTTCACACACAGTGTCCTTTTTATGCAGACTCTGTACATTTTACTTGTTGAAGAGTACCCTATGAAATTTGCTTCATCACTTTTAGAGTTAAATTTTCCAAGCTCATTCTTTCCATTGTTTAAAATAAAGCATTTGCATCCAAAGGGTCTGATATAGTCAAGTTTAGGCCTTTTGATGAACACAAGTTTATAAGGAGTTTTGTTCAAGAGTGATCTAACTACACATCTATTAGTAACACAGAAGGCAGTGTTAACAGCTTTAGCCTAAAAACTCTTTAGAAGGTCGTTGTTAATCAGAATAGTCTTGGCAATTTCTATGAGAGTCTTGTTCTTTCTTTCAACTACTGCATTTTGCTGAGGAGTTCCAGGAGCAAAAAAGTTATGACTAATTTCCTTCTCAACATAAAATTCAACAACTTGGGAGTTTTTTAAACTCAGTTCCATGAACAGATCTAAATCCAGCAATTTTGTAATTAGCTTCATCCAAATTTGCTTAGCAAAAACCACAAGAACAACATAGGTTTCATCTTTAGCTCTCAAGAACATTATCCAGGTAAACCTAAAATAGTCATCCACAATGACAAACACATACCTCTTTCTACCTCTACTTTAAATTTTTGGTTAGGTCCACACAAATCCATATGCAACAACTTAAAGGGTCTAGAGGTGCTAACCTATTTTTCTACTTGAAAGAAGACCTGGTTTGTTGTCCTTTAACACGGGCACCATAAATTTGTTATCTAAATATTGCAGCTTTGGAACACCACAAATAAGGTCCTTTGGGATCAATTTATTAAGCAAGGAAGAACTTACATATCCCAGTTTTCTATACCATAGATCAGCATTTTCACTTTGAACACTTAAGTATGTTAATTCATAGTCTACTGCAGAATTTAAATCAGCCACATACATATTCTTGCACCTACTAGCTCTGAGAATGACTTATCCAAATTTGAAACTTGACATAGTACATCTATCAGATAAGAACTTCACTTCATTACCTTTGTCACAAATTTGAGATACACTTAAAAGATTGTACTTTAGACCATTTACATTGCACACATCCTCTATTACATAATCAAGAGTCTTTAAAATTTTTCTAATGCCATGAATATAACCCTTTTTACCATTTCCAAATGAGACACCTCTAACTTGAAGTGTCTTGAGTAAGAGAAAGTAGTCAGGCCTCCTAGTTATATGCGTTGAACATCCACTGTCATGAATCAGTTTTGAATGTCTTCTATTACTCCCACCTGAAAGAAGAGTGATTTGCTAGATTTGGGAACCCACTTAAATTTGAGTTCCTAAAAAAAGACAAAGAAGTGATCAGGTCTCTTTTGGTTTAGCTGGGCTATTTGTTATTTCTCAAAATTCTCAAGGGTTTGGATCTCTTGGGATGAGAATTCTCATTCTAAATGTGTCTAGAACTATTTATTTTACTCCTAAGCCAACATTGACATTTCTCTTTCAAGTGACCATCCCTTACGTAATGTGTACATAGAGAACTATGTACCTTGTTTTTAAAAAACACGAATAGTCTTGCCTAGTGACCCACAAGTATAGGTTCTATTGTGATATCATAGGACTCTATCATTGTTGATTCCTTGACTGGTTAGACTAGAAAGCGTTTGTGAAAATATGGTCCATTTTAGAGATTTATTAAGCTTATCTCTAATGTGAACCAGGTCATTTTCTAGTTATTCATTCCTATGGAAAGCATTCATGAGATTCTTTTGAGAGTCCTTTAATTTTTTTTCAAGATTAATTTGAAACCCAGAGGCTTCCTTTTTTCCTTTACCATTGATGTGCGATAGAAATATAGCACTTTTGATGCTTAAAACAGGGAAAATATGTAGGTTTTTGAGGCTATTTTGATAGATATAATCCATTTTGGGTATGTTTTGCAATAATCATGTTTTGGATGCTAAGTGCATGAAAAAGGTGAAAAAAAGGTATTTTGGCCACTTTTTGGAGCAATTATGGATAGTCAGGATGTTTTCCAGCTTATTCGTGATCAAAGTATGTTCGAAAAGTGAAAAAAGCTGAAAAGATGACTCCTAAAACCTACCAAGAAAACCTATGGACTGCATGTAGGACCGTAGGTGGATAGAGAAGGTGCCAAAGGTCAAAATCTCAAGAGCTAGGTTGCAGAAGTTGCACCTGTGGTCTGTAGTTATGCCTGTGTCAGGACGGCAGATACTACCTGTACCCTATGCCAGGTGATAACTCTCAACTTACACGTCAATTTAGTGTAAGGCGGTCGTCATCAATATATTTACCCAACTTTTAGAGTCGGGGTCGAATCCACAGGGAACAATGTAAGTGGCGATTAAATTAATTTGTGACTATAACTACAAGTTGAAATCAAATAGATGATACGAAAAGATAAAATGGGAGTTTTTGATGATCAGCAAATAATTGTCGGTCACTTTAGTTTTAGTGTTTGTAAATCAAGAGTTTATGAAATAACTAGAATTATGTTCACTAGGGTTTCCGGTACATGACAGATGCTAAAAGTGGTTAAAGATTCTCACGGTGGTTAGGATAACAAGCTATCTTTATCGATGATAAGCTCAAATGTCTCTCACCCTATTTAAGCATCTAATTTCCTAATCCTCTCGGACTTAGGAAATTGCTATTCACTGCCCAGATTTTACCTCAGGTTAATCAACCTTATTACAAAACTGATTATTAAAAGAAGTATTTTCGAGTTCCTGTTGATAATTCACTTCCTACTGTATATGATTTCTTTGTCAAGCAAATCAAAGTAGGTATGTCTACTATTTGCAACCAACAAACGTTAATTAAAATCTAAGAATTATGAACAAATCCAAACACCTATAAAATCTTGTGTGTTTAGCACATCATCATGACCTAACCCTAGATCCCATAATTCAGGTTAATGGAGTTTAGCCACTCATGATGCAAAGAACGAAACATATAATTGAATTCATAATTAAGAAGATTAACTTACAGAGATGAATAATAATTAGTGAATCGTAGATTAGATCACAATGGAAATTCTAAAATAATAATAATAATACCTTCAAAGTATTTTCTTTTTCAAGCCAAGAAACTCGAGAGAGAAAATATCAAATTACGTCTCTTAAAACTCAAGTGCCAACCCTTAGAAAAACCCTAAACAATGCTTTTTATAGTTAATCCTAAATAAGGAAATAAAATTAAAGTTACAGTTTTTTCTCAGAATAGACGACGACATCCATGATAGCTTATCAGTAGTCTGACGGCTTATCACGGATGTCGTGAGATCCTCTGCACTTCTGGCTTCTGCTGTCTAAGGATGACGACGATGTTGATGCCTTATCACCAACCTGATGTCTTATCACAAATGGTGTCACAAAAATGTGTTCAACTCCAATTCTCTATTTAAGGATGACGACATTCATGATGGTGTATCACATTTTTGAAGTCATATCACCAAATGTCGTCACAGGCTTCAACTCATGCTTAAGTCTAACAATAACTGTGATAGCCTATCATAGGGCTGATGACTTATCACAGATGTCGTCAGCCACACTTCTCTTCAGATTCCTCCAGATTTCAACTTCTTTGCTTCCATTCTTGTTGGTTCTCTATCCCATCAGCTTAAACTGTAAAATCAGACATAAATAAATAAAAAAAATGAGAAAAGTTGCTTAAGACTTCGCAATTATTCTTGGTTAAAGGTCTTAAATGTATTAGCAATTTCTCACACATCAATACCATCAACTTAAAATAATTGTCTGTCCTCAAGCAACTAAAACACAACACTACAATGCTTAACCAAGAGACACATAAGATACCTATGATAGTTGATTATTAATTTTAGTTCAAAATACATTACTCTCTCTATTCAATCTCTCTAAACCCAGCTGTGTATATCCATGAATATCAACAATGTGACAAAATGAATCAAGATATGGCATCAACTTAGCAACAATTACTATGCATATGTACAAATTACACTACCCAAACAAGTTAGCAACTAGCAATGTAACCAGTGTACCCTCACTACAAAGAAGTCCCACGTCACTTATATCAGACATTAAATATTAACCATGGGGACAATCACTAGACACTCGCTCTCAGAATAAAGTTCCAATCAATGTATGCCGAATACCATAGGCTAGCCCTTATTTTCACTACCAAGACTTTCAGACAAATTAGCTAGGATCACTATAGGTCTTCTCTTAGGCTTGTAATGTAGGCTAGGGGCTGGTATGATACTCGATGATATTTAAAGTGACTAAGCCTCCTTGACACTACACTAGCTTTTTGGGATTTCACTCATTAGTCTTTTTTTTTCTTCTTTTTTCTTGATCATACTTACTCTGGATGGGTGCGGTTCTTTTCTGCAATCACTTCTTTTCTTTTTTTTTTTCACAAATTTTCCTTTTCTTGATCTTTTCCACCGCACCTAGATTTTTATTCTTTTCTTTTACTCTACCTTTCTTCATACTCATTTTACATCACACACCCCTATGATAGCTACCCTTAACTTAGGTCATTTTCCTAAATCAAGGTACATAGTGTCCAAGGAGGACCAGGGCCAAAACAAGTTCATTATTATAAAAACTGGAAAAGTGAAGGGTGTCATAAAAATAAATAGGCTAATCAGGCTCAAAGCAGGGATCAAGGGATATTCTACATACAGGGAAGGTTATTTAGGCTAAAAGTAAGATAATATCAAAAAGGCCTATGATCCTTTCCTAACCCCTATTCTTTAACCAAGGTAAGACTAACGAGACAGGTTCTGGATTTCAACATACAACAGGAACTAGGTAGTATCTCACACACACATGGCACAAAGGTACACCACAAGCTACTACCCATTCGGTTCATGCAATTGTTTAGCAATGATTATCATGTTACTAGAACTAATGCCATAACAGGATGCACAGTAGTCACACATAAATGTATATCACACAGTTATAAAATAGACCTTTGGAGAGGTGTTCAAAAATCAACAAAAATATGCCAACTACCATAGATACTTATTTGACTCCCAGTTAACCATAACACATCACAAAATAATACACAATATGCCTAAATATGTCGGCTCTACTAGGAACAAGACTCCAGGGAAAAGAGGTACGACAACAAAAACCTATGGAGGACATCAACATCCATAAGTAACCCCTCTCTTAACTTAAAATCATGCAATGTCCCCAATGCATCAAACCAAAACAAAAGAGTTAGAAACATACCTGTGGCACCACGGGTGCAAAGATTTGATGTCAATCACATAATACGAATACAAATAACAAAATACCTTGGGTTGCCTCTCAAGTAGTGCCTAATTTAGTGTCGCGGCACGACTTAGTTATCTTGACTACTCAGACTTCATCAAGATACCTTGTTGATAATTATTTATGTCTCCACTTGGAGGATTTGAAATTTTGACCCAAATTTTGATCAATACATCTTCAAGGCGCATTGGGCAAATGTACAGATACAATGATACTTCCTTTATCTCGCCACTTTGATGACTTAAATCTCTTACCCAACTTCATATTAAATTTCCGGATAGGTTCATTGGGTATTGATGAGATTATCAATAATTCACTTGATGCACATTGAATTTTGCCTTTACTGACCTTCAAGTGGGGGGTTTCATTTTGCTCTTTTTGAATGCTAAACTCTAAAATATAAGGATTATGTTCCTCATCCTTAAAACACATCAGTTGCTTGGGTAGGTGGACTTCTATCTCATCCACTAAGCACAATGTTGAAAAATGGTTCGAATAAGGTCTTCTCCTTAATTTCGGAGTTGCATCTTTTTGGGCATCCTCACCCCGAATTGGGCTTGAGTCTTTAGAAGAGATTTTCTTGATTTCTTCTTTTGCCTCTAGCACTATTTTCTCAATCTTAGAATTATCCCCGATTGTTGGTTTGTTTAGTTGGAAAATCATCAAGGGTTGCTTAACATCAAGCACAATATTGATATAGGATTCTAGTTTCTCATCTTCACACTCGTCCATTATGTTAAATGATTCCACAAATGAGACATCATCTAAACATAATGTGGAAAAGTTCTTTGAATGCTTGATCTCTATATCCATATCCTCTGTCATTCTTCTTTTCTCATTATTTTCCCTTATGTCTTGATGTATATTACATATGATATCATTTGTTTTGTCCACACAATCCAACACTAGTTTAAACATAACTTTAATGCGACTCTTTTTGGTGCTTCATTCTTTCTGTTCTTGACTATAAGACCTATCAAAATCATAAGAAGAACTAGAATTTGGGTTAGCATACCGAGAGGGTGGGTATTTGGGCAATCACTCCAATTTCCACCATGACCACCACATAAAGAACAATCATACTCCTAGTAGGATGGATATGGTGCACACATCTTTCCCCGGGGAACATAGCTATAATCTAGCAAAAAGTGAGGTCCATCACAATATGGACATGGACCATTAAGATACGATTTCCAATCACCAAGCTCATGTTTATTCTAAGACGCCATAGCAATAAGTAAACTACAATAAAAATCTTCCTAACACCAGAAATAAAAGAAAACTAAAAACAAATATTTACAAGTTTGAATCCAAGAAAGTAGGCTAAAATTCCAAACCAACTCAATACGCCAAATTGTTCCCCGGTGATGGCGCTATTTTTTGATAACGCTTAACTTACACGTCAATTTAGTGAAAGGCGGTCGTCGTCAATATATTTACCCAACTTTTGGAGTCAGGGTTGAATCCACAAGGAACTATGTGAGTGGCGATTAAATTAATTTATAACTATAGCTACAAGTTGAATTCAAACAGATGATACGAAAAAATGGGAGTTTTTGATGATCAGCAAATAATTGTTGGTCACTTTAGTTTTAGTGTTTGTAAATCAAGAGTTTATGAAATAACCAGAATTATGTTCACTAAGGTTTCCGGTACATGACAGATGCTAAAAGTGGTTAAAGATTCTCACAGTGGTTAGGATAACAAGCTATCTTTATCGATGATAAGCTCAAATGTCTCTCAGCCTATTTAAGCATCTAATTTCCTAATCCTCTCGGACTTAGGAAATTGCTATCCACTGCCCAGATTTTACCTCAGGTTAATCAACCTTATTACAACACTGATTATTAAAAGAAGTATTTTCGAGTTCCTGTTGATAATTCACTTCCTACTGTATATGATTTCTTTGTCAAGCAAATCAAAGTAGGTATGTCTACTATTTGCAACCAACAGACGTTAATTAAAATCTAAGAATTATGAACAAATCCAAACACCTATAAAATCTTGTGTGTTTAGCACATCATCATGACCTAACCCTAGATCCCATAATTCAGGTTAATGGAGTTTAGCCACTCATGATGCAAAGAACGAAACATATAAGTGAATTCATAATTAAGAAGATTAACTTACGAAGATGAATAATAATTAGTGAATCACAGATTAAATCACAATGGAAATTCCAAAATAATGATAATAATATCTTCAAAGTATTTTCTTTTTCAAGACAAGAAACTCGAGAGAGAAAATATAAAATTACGTCTCTTAAAACTCAAGTTCCAACCCTTAGAAAAACCCTAAACAATATTTTTTATAGTTAATCTTAAATAAGGAAATAAAATTAAAGTTACAACTTTTTCTCGGAATAGACGACGACATCCGTGATAGCTTATCAGGAGTCTGACGGCTTATCATGGATGTTGTGAGCTCCTCTGCACTTCTGGCTTCTGCTGTCTAAGACTGACGACGACGTTGATGCCTTATCACCAACCTGATGGCTTATCATGAACGTCATCACAAAAATGTCTTCAACTCCCATTCTTTGTTTAAGGATGACGACATTTGTGATGGTGTATCACAGTTTTGACCTCATATCACTAGATATCGTCAAAGGATTTAACTCATGCTTAAGTCTTACGACAACTGTGATAGCCTATCACAGGGCTGACGACTTATCACAAATGTCGTTAGCTACACTTCTCTTCAGATTCCTCCAGATTTCAACTTCTTTGCTTCCATTCTTGTTGGTTTACTATTCTATCAGCTTAAACTGTAAAATAAGACATAAACAAATCAAAAACGATAAAAGTTTATTAAGACTTCACAATTATTCTTAGTTAAAGGTCTTAAATGTGTTAGAAATTGTTCACACATCAAAACCCTCAACTTAAAACAATTGCTTGTCCTCAAGCAACAAAAACACAACACTACGATGCTTAAATAAGAGACACATAAGATACTTACATAGTTGATCATTAATTTTAGTTCAAAACACATTACTCTCTCCATTTTCAATCTCTTTAAACCCAGCTGTGTATATCCATAAAGATCAACAATATGACAGAAAGGAATCAATATATGGCATCAACTTAGCAACAATAACTATGCATATGTTCAAATTACACAACCCAAACAAGTTAGCAACTAGCAACGTAACTAGTGTGCCCTCACTATAAAAAAGTCCCACGTCACTTATATCAGATATTATGTAACCATGGGGACAATCACCAGACACTCGCTCTTAGAATAAAGTTCCAATCAATGTATGCCGAATACCATAGGCTTGCCCTTATTTTCATTACCAAGACTTTCAAACAGGTTAGCTAGGATCACTATAGGTCTTTCTTAGGCTTGTAATGTAGGCTAGGGGCTGGTATAATACTCGATGATATTTAAAGTGACTAACCCTCCGTGACACTACACTAGCTTTTTGGGGTTTCACTCATTAGCCTTTTTCTATTCTTCTCTTTTGTTGATCACACTTACTCAGGATGGGTACGGTTCTTTTCTGCAATCACTTCTTTTCTTTTTGTTCACAACTTTTCCTTTTCTTTCTCTTTTCCACTGCACCTAGCTTTTTATTCTTTTCTTTTACTCTACCTTTCTTCATACTCATTTTACATCACACTCCCCTATTATAGACACCCTCAACTTAGGCCATTTGCATAAATCAAGGTGCACAGTGTCCAAGGAAGACCAGGGCCAAAACAGGTTCATTATGATAAAAAAAATGGAAAAGTGACAGGTGTCATAAAAAGAAATAGTCTAATCAGGCTCAAAGTAGGGATCAAAGGATATTCTACATACAAGGAAGGTTATTTAGTCTAAAAGTGAGCTAATATCAAAACGTCCTATGATCCTTTCCTAACCCCTATCCTTTAACCAAGGTAAGACTAACCAGGCAAGTTCTGGATTTCAACATTCAACGGGAACTAGGTAGTTTCTCACACACATATGGCACAAAGGTATATCACAAGCTACTACCCATTCGGTTCATGCAATTGTTTAGCAATGGTTATCATATTACTAGAACTAATGCCATAAAAAAGATGTATAGTGGTCATACATAAATGCATATCACGCAGTTATAAAACAGACCTTTGGAGATGTGTTCAAAAATTAACAAAAATATGTCAACTACCTTAGATACTTATTTTTCTCCCAGTTAAACACAACACATCACAAAATAAAATACAATACGCCTAAACATGTTGGATCTACTAGGAACAAGACTCTGGGGAAAAGAGGTACGGCAATAAAATCCCATGAAGGACATCAACACCTACAAGTTTCTCCACCCTCAACTTAAAATCATGCAATGTCCCCAATGCATCAAACCAAAACAAGAGACTTAGAAATATAGTTAATGTTGTTTGTTGATCCATGCTAATCATGGAATATAGTGAATGACTGATAACTGTCATCTTAGAGTTAGAGACTCAAAATAGTTAACTGGGATCAAAACAAGGGTTAGTAAGGTGACATCTTGAGACTCAAAAGATAAAGGATGAAATCCTTCTACTTATCTAAAATATTGTAGAAGGTACATAACTTATTGATTTTGCATGTAAGGTATTAGGTTAGTTTAATAATGCATGATAAGCCTACGAAGTTGACATGCCAAAGGGGCACAATCCTAGTTTTAACCAATATTCATCATAGCTGAAATTGATACTTGCTCTTTATTTAATTCAGCCATCCAAATCCCCTTATTTAATTTTATTATTCTACCTGTTGACTACAACTACTGAAATCTGCAAAGCCACGTATTCCCTTGGGATTAGACCCCAACATAGTTGGTTTACTATATTTTGACATCAACGATATAATCATCTAATAGGAGGTATTTTTTGGACGTCATAAAAATTTAGCATCATTGCCATATATTACGGTGTTAATATGATTTGAAGGCATTTTTTTGTTTGTAGTGAGGCATACACCGATGTATTCCTAGCTCACAAAGTAGAGGAAATCTGTTACTCCCATAGAATCTGAATTCAAAGAGGATCCTATAGATGCATTGTAGGATGCTAAAGCTGAAAAGAGATGATTTTCTCTTTCCCCCCTCCTAAAAAATTTTAGGACACTATTTATTGATAGACTACTGAGTTTTTAGATTAAGATGAGAATGAAAGGATGCTAGTAGTAGAAACTCAATGCATTTCTTGAAAGGCAGAGTTACTTGAGTAAAGACATGCAAGAGATTATCGATCATTACTCAGTGGAAACCAGAATAGATACAGAGGAGGCCGACCTCATGTGATCCCATCATGTCAGTATGTTCAATCCTATGATGATGATGAAGAGTATCTAGGATACATTGAGCCATCATAGACTGGAGCTATCATTCCTCTTGTCTTGCCCCCCAATGTCAAGTTCAATATTTCTAGTGCTATCATTCAACTCTTATACTTGAAGGGTATGTTTGCAAAATTGGCTACAGACAATGCAAACATACATTAAGTGAATTTTATTAGAATCTGCACTTCATATACCATACCTGGGATAGATTAAGAGGCATTAAAACTGAGAGTGTTTTCCTTTTCGCTTATGGGAGAATCATCTTTATGGCCAGGGAAACTTCCAAGAGGGTCCATCACTACATGGAGTAAGTTATGCTGATAGTTGTTGAATAGGTTCTTTCCTCTATCCAGGGTATGACAACTAAAGGAAAAGATTTATAACTTTAGGCAGACGCCAAAGGAAGATTCACGAAAGAAGAAAAACAGCGTTTGGACGCCTAGGGACTAAAAGTGACGCATGAAAAAACTGTCCCAGGCAAAAACAGCATTTCTAAAGACTTTGGGGATCAGCAGTAACTTATTAGGATTAGGATAATGATGCAGTAACCTAGTAGGATTAGGATAAGTAATGCAGTAGCTTAGTAGGAATAGGATATGGGTGTTATAAATACCCTATTTTGCTGAAGCTTTTCATACACTATTTTTTACATCTTTCATCAATCACTTGTTATTATTCATTAAACACTTTCAAAACTATTCTCTTTCAATTAATTCTTCTTCCCTTCTCTTCATCTATTCGACTTCTAAATTGTCACGACAAGAGAAACTCTATTTAAAAGAAATTCACGCCACAAGCAATACCAAAGCATACTTCACGTTAGAATCCTATTTTGGTATGATGATAATGTTTATTGTGATTTACGTTGCACTCATGAGTAGCTAAACTTCTCTGTTGGGGTTATGGAAGCCTTATGAGATACTATCTATTGCTATGAGTTTGTGAATTCTTGACACGTATGCTGCTTATATCATTACTCTCTTCATCTTAGTTTAAATTCTTACGGTTGCAAACATATAGAATACGCTAGTATAGCATTAACTTGTTTGAAAGAAAAGTTACATGTCTGGAAAAGAGAGAATGTTAAGGAAATAGGGCACCAACCCTTGTTTAAAAGTTAGTACCGTAACGGGATTAACCTCTTAGAGATTTTGTACCATTAGATACGCTTTAAGATCGAAAGAGTTAAAGTGAAATAATCCTTGATGGTCGAAAGACGCCTGGATTTACCATAGAATACGAATCTCTATAAGCGCATACATGTCTGAATTTCGCATAACTCATAGTCAATAGATATGTATAACTCATAAGGTGGACATAACCCTAACTTCCAATTCTCATTGATTAAAACCTTACTAAACTAAACATTCCATCTTTACTTTGCTATTTTCCATTCTTACGTTACTATTTTGATGCTCTTAATTCACGCGACAATCCCCCCTCTTTACAAAACTTTCACCAAAAGTCTACTAATCATTGCTTACTTAGTGACCAAGTATTCCCTATGGGATTCGACACCCAACCCAGTTGGGTTCTATATTTGACAACGACCACTTACACTCTTACGAGAGCTGTGGTTTGAGCATTATCAGTTGACAAACACAAGACAAAGTAAACATGATCCTGTAGTGGACTACATAAATCGTTGGCAAACATTGAGCTTTGATTGTAAGGATCAACTTTCTGAAACTTCCGTGGTTGAAGTTTGCATTCAAGGGATGCATTGGGTCCTTGTGTATATCCTCCAAGGAATTAAGCCTCTAACTTTTGAATAATTAGCTACACGCGCTCATGACATGGAGCTAAGTATTTCAAGTCATAGAATGGCGTCACCTATTTTTGATCCTAGGAAGGAAGTCACGAAATTCGAAGACTCTTCTTAAGACCAAATTGGAGAATATATGATGACAACTTTGAGTTTTACGAAGTCCCCTACAAGACAAAAGTTAAAAGAGGAAGCTCCAAATCAACAAATAGAGAGGTAAAAAATCAACCAACCTTGAAAGAGTTATAAGAAAGGGTATATCATTTTCCCGACTCTGATGTTCCTGAAATTATTGACGAGTTGTTCGCCAAAGAAGTCATTGAACTTCCTAAGTCAAAGCGACCTAAGAATCAAACATAGTCGATGATCCTAAATACTGCAAATTTCACCGCATTATTGGTCATTACACCATAAAATGCTTCATCCTAAACGAAAAGATCATGACATTAATGCAAGAGGTAAAGATTATCATTGTTAATGGTGATATAGTTGACGCAAATCATGTTAGCGCTAAACTGCACCATATGAAAGTTTTAATTTCAAAAGCTTTACAATCCATGCGCTCTGTGGAATCACCAAAAGTTGAAAAAATCATCATGCTACAATTTGGGAGCTTTGACCCAATTAGGGTTTTAGGCTTGAAGAAAACAATAAGAAAATCCATGCAAAATGACTTCTCCAATAGCAAGAAGGGTGATACTTGGACATTGATCGCTTGCAAAAGAAAAAAATTTCAAAAGGCTTCTAAACTCCAACTTTCAAAAGTCGACACAAGATCAAGTGCAAATCTGTTTCAACCAATGGAGGAAATAAATACCAAACTGAAGTGCAACCATACTCCATTACAAAGGATTGGAAGGAAAGTTACATTAAAACAATTCTTCCCCAAAATGCTCCTTGCTTCACGAGCTCAAACTGTAAGTCAAAAATGCTATATTTGCTTATATTATAAGTAAAATATGCTCCTAGATGCATGACCTTAAACTGCACATCAAAAATGATCCTCGATGCACGAGCCTAAACTGCAACCTAAAATGCTACTCGATACACGAACCTAAACTGCAAGTTAGGATGCTCCTCGATGAACGAGCTTAAACTACAAGCCAAAATGCTCCTCGATGCACAAGCCTAAACTGCAAATCAAAGCACTCCTTAAGGCATGAGTATAAACTTCATGTCCACTCCTGGTCCGCATGAGTCTAAACTGTGAACGGCTCTCTAAAAAAAATTAACTCATCATCCTGAACTACGTTATGACTTGATCCTCCCGAGGTACGTAGGCAGCTTAGAGTATGTTTTTTCTCTAAGTTCAGTCATATGAGTTAAAAAAAGAGTAAAGGAAAAGGATTCATCATTACTTGAGCATGACAATAATACTTTTAAGTGACATAGATGTCGCATGAATTGAACGTTTCTTCACTTAGTTTACCACATATGCGCAAAAATAAAGAAATAAGTAAAGTAAAGCAGATTTCAATGATGAATCTGTACAAATCTATAAAGGATATGGTCATGATTTTTATAGATGTCGTAGCTCTTGGTGTTATATTTGTTACAAAAAAGACGGTTTATAATTCAAAGGATTTTACGTTGAATTATGAATTTTCTACCATATCCACTCAAAGATGCGAAAGATACCCTCATGTTTCAAACTGAGCTGACTTCAATGATGAATCTGTACAAATCCGTAAAGGATATGATCATGATTTTTACATATGTTGTATATCTTGGTGTTATATTTGGAACCAAAAATACAGCTCATAATTCAAGGACTTCTGCGTTGTGTTATGAATTTTCTACCATAGCTACTCGAAGCTGTGAAAGATACCCTCATGTTTCGAATTGAGCTAACTTCAATGACGAATCTGTATAAATCTATAAAGTTTGTGGTCATGATTTTTACATATGTTTTATATTTTGGTGTTACCTTTGCAAAAAAAAGACGGCTAGTAATTCAAGGACTTCTGGATTGAGTTAGGATTTTTCTACCATAGCCACTCAAAGCTGGGAAAGATACCCTCACATTTTGAATTGAGCTGACTTCAATGAAGAATCTGTACAAATCCATAAAGGATATGATCATGATTTTTATATATGTTGTATCTCTTGGTTTTATCTTTGCAATCAAAAAGACGGCTTTTAATTTAAGTACTTCTACGTCGAGTTATGAATTTTCTACCATAGCCGCACAAAACTATGAAATCGGACAGATTCATGGTTAACTTCAAAAAAAAAATTAATTTCAGTTAATTGGAAAGGAGTTTGATTTTGATACATGTTGTCAACATAGCTCAAATTTTATTCATGATTCGGGGACAATTCATCTAGCTTGATCATTTTAAAAAAAAAAGAAACAGGCGAAACAATATTTGAAGACTATGGAAAAGGTTGAAATTCCAGAATTTGCTAACAACTCGCCTCAACCGTCTCTTTCAGTTTGGATAGTGTCTCCACTTCTTCTTCAGAAAAAGGACATATCAATGTCGAACTTGGCTATATTAAGTTCTTTGAAACCAATCTTATTCCGTTCATAGTAAAAAGGACATATCAATGTAGTCGTTCGGACTGTTATTTGACTTTGGTTTAGCTGGCTATTTAGGGCATCGTGGTGAAGGATCTTTGTAACGCTCCGATCCTTTGAACCAAAATTTCATCCAATCATAGAAAGAAACCTCCTTAGATGATGCAATATTTGAAAGCCGATAGAATGCTGAAAATAAGTAAGCACAAGTTTTAGACAAAAAGGGTTTCCCTTGCTGATCTGCTTGTGACAATTCTTTGGCCGAAGGAACGACTTCATCGAAGAAAGTTCTGTGTACTGGAAGTCCCCGAATCATATGCATGTTCCACAATGAAATATAAAGCTCACCGATGCCGAAACAAATTGTATTGGTCGAGGAATGCTAAAGTTCAAAAAAGGCATGCAAAACACTCTCGTTGATGTTGTAAGTGAATAAAGAAGCAAAAATAGCATCATAAATGTTATTCGCTCCAGTGCCTCCTTGAAACGGCTAAGGAAATCCTATACTCACTCCCAATAGCAAGTAACATAACAAAACTTGCCAAAGCCTGATTGGGGATAATGTCATGTAGCAAGGACCTTATTCGAGCCTTTAGGATATGTAGCAATAGACTTCTTGTCATGTGTAGATGTATGCAGCACAAAAGCAGTAGTATTAATGAACTTTTTGGAGTCAAGGACTTCATTTTCTTATTTTGTTGACCATTTGTCTAGATGAAAAGACATGTCAAGAAATCCTCTATCAAGAAGGAAGACACCTATTATCGAAGGATGAACTTTCAAGGTAAGGACGCTAGCAGGTGAATATCATTCATTGTTTGCTATTTCAAGTAGAGGATATGGTGTCGTTTGGTCTCAAAAGTTCATCATAATTTCAAAGAATGTAATATAGCCTCTCTGTGTTTGAAGGCCTACCAAAGATATTAAATTAAACGGTAAGTCTGCTAAAAGAAAAAAGAGTGTCACAAGATTTAGGCTGAAACTTCAAGAATTTATCTGAGAAAATATATAGGTTTTATGATGATGGATTTCACGCGTATATCTGTGAGTCTACTTTCCAATGAAAAAAATTCCACCTAATTCCGATACTTTCACGTCGAGAGATGAAATTTCTCGTGATGCTGCGCAAAGCTGAAATAACAAGCAAACCAGGATTAGAAGGATGTTTTTAGAGCAATATCTGGGATGATTCAGATTTAATATGATTATGGTTTCCACGTGAGACGTATATCTATTAATCTAATTTTCAACGTACAAAAAAGGCACCTGATTTCGACACATCCGCGTTGAGATATGAAATTTCTCGTGACGCTGCGCAAAGCTGAAATAACAAGCGAACCAAGATTAGAAGGACATATTTGGAGAAATATCTGAGATGATTCGGATGCAATCTAATTGTTATTTTTGTGTGATACGCGTATCTATGATTCTAGTTTCCAACGCAAAAAATGGCTTCTGATTTTGATATTCCTAAGTCAAGATATGAGAGTTTTCACGAGACAGCACAAAACAAGTAAACAGTGATGACACAGAACTGAAGGTCTAATTTTGAAACGATACCTGGGCAGATTGGTGATAATATGAGCGAGGGTTTTGCATAGAACGTAGCCTTGCGAGTCTACTTTCCAACACTATAAGTTGTTCGTGATTCAGACACCTCCACGATGCGTTATGAAGCTTCTTCTACATATGCGCCAAAGTGCCAAAAGCTCAATTATAAAAAAAAACAAAAAGAGGAGAAGAACGGAAGTTGAATTTCTGCTGTGGCTGAATTGTAATGATTAAAGGGAGAGTTTATGTCCTTTTATAGACTCTGAAGGGCCCCAATTTGATTTTAAAAAGGAATCTGGTGAACAAAGTTGTCTTCAACAAGAATTGGGACATTTAAGTGTCCAAAATAAGTAAAATTCCTAATCCTTTTTGAAATGAGATAACATCATTAATCAATCCTATTAAAATTCGATATAGGAATAGTAGCCAAATTCTACATGTTTTTCTATATTTAGTCTTAAATATAATTTACACTGAATTCACGTTATTCTACATGGATAATCATGACTTTGAGGAGTCAGACGTTGATAAAATGCTCAAGTCTTTAAAAAAATAGGGCTTCACAAATACTTCAAATCTTGTCTCTAACAGGTCCGACAAATCAAACACCTTGATGAGCCTTGAAGTAGGGGCCATCTGTAGCCATGTAAAATTTACTGAATCAAATTCATATAAAATTTGGATTTAATCCATATTTTATTGGGTCTAAAATTAGTTGGGATATAAACCCATTTTATTCTTCATCAAGGTTCATCTCACCTTGAGGCCCAAACTCATGCCACATGTCAAATGACATGGCATCCCAGTCAAATTAAAGACCAATGAGGCAAGGTCACATGATCAAATGAGGTGGCAATCCAAGTCAAATTCAAGAGCCAATGAAACATTGCCAAGTGTCCCAAATGATATGTTTCGGCCAATCACAAGCAACCAGGCATACACCCTACAACTATAAATATAGGGTAACATGACATGCTAAAGGGGATTCAGCAAGCATTGGAGGAATCTTCTGCATTGACTACACAACTCTTCAACGAATCGACTAACGGAGTTCTGCCCGGAGGTCAACTCGACAAGATGAAGTGTTGCCAAACGATTCCTGGAGATACAAACAAATTTATGGGAGGCTCAAATCATTCAAAAGTTCAAGAATTATGCTACAAAGGCCCTCAAATTATGGAAAAGCTTAGGAGAGAAGAATCGAGAGAATAACGGAATTGTACCCGCAAAATTACTTTAAATAAAATTATTCTCTTTATTTATTTTATTTTTGCTTGTAGTTAATTTTCACTAAACAAAAATTTGTTGCAAACAGTCTATTTTTTATTTTAGTCCACTTTTAGCCCAAATAACCTTCCAGGAGTGAATTATATCCCTTGATCCCAATTTTGAGTCGTGTAAGCCTATTATTATTGTTTCACCATTCACCTTCCCATTTATCTTACAATGAATCTATTTTGGCCTTGTTCCTTCTTGGACAGTGGACACCTGAACTCAGACAAAATGCTTAAGTTTAGAGTGGCTATCATAGGAGTATATAGCATAAAATGGGTATGAAGAAGGGTAAAATAAGAGAAAAAGTTAGTAGGGCTAGGTGTGGTAGAAAAGAAAAGAAAAAAAAAGCAAAAGAAAATAAAAAATGTGAAAAAGAGAAAAAGAAAGAATAAAAGACCACACCTAACACGAATGTGCAATAAAGAATAAATAAGGAGAAATAAGGGTGGAATAAAAAAGAAATCATCTAGTAAATGACAACCTAAGGTTAGTGTAGTGCCAAGGAGTCTCAGTCACTTTATATGTCCATATGTACCATACCAGACCTCAAGCCTACATTACAAGCTAAGAGAAGTCCTATAGTGATCCTAACTTAACTATCTGAAAGCTAGGGTAAAGAAAATACGAGCAAGCCTATGATATTTGATATGCATTGGTTGGAACTTCTTTTTGAGTGTGAGTGTATCTTTATCACCCCTGCATTGACATGTATGATTTCATATGAGTGAGTGGGACATCTTTGATGTGAGGGCACTTGAGTCATATTGCTAGCTATTTCCTTGTTCGGGAAGTGTACCTTGTATATATGAGTGGTTGTCTATTGCTACTGTAATTTTCGTACCTTGATACCATTGTGTCACACCATTATGCTTCATGTCCATACACAATTGGTTTTAAAAATTGATATTAGAGAAGGATGGTCTGTTTTAAGTGGTGCCTGCTTGCCTTGAATAGCTTAGCTTCTACTAGTTAAGCATCATTTTTATTTTTATTGTGTTTGTTTTCCTAGGATATGCAAACGTTCTAAGTTGAGGGTTTTGATGTACAATAAAAATATAGCACTTTCGATAATTAAAATAGGGAAAATATGCAGGTTTCTAAGGCAATTTTGTTAAATATGATCCGTTTTGGGTATTTTTGCAGGAAATCATGTTTTGGATACTAAGTGCATGAAAAGGGTAAAAAGGTGTTTTGGCTACTTTTGGGGGCAATTATGGATATTAGGGATGTTTTCCAGCTTGTTCGTGATCAAAGCATATTTTAGAAGTGAAAAAAACCTAAAAAATGACTCTCAACACCTACCCAAAAAACCTACAGACTGCTTGTAGGACCTAAAGACCACGGGTGAACAGAGTAGGTGCCAGAGGTAAAAATCCCAAGGACTAGGCTTCATGAGTTGCACCTATGATCTGTACTTGTGCCCTATGTCAGGACCACAGGTACTACCAGTGCTCTTTGCCAGACCGCAGGTATAGATAACAGGTGTCCACTGACCCAGTTTTCTACTATTTTATTTGAGATATGGTTTTAGGGTTTCCTCATGTGATATAAATACCCTTCATGTTTTTCTAAGTAGAATTTACACACTTTTGATATTCACAAACATATTTTGATTCCAAGGTTTGTCTTTGATATTGGGATTGTTTGGTATTGATTTTAGTCCATTAATTCTATGGTTGTTGGTTTTTTTCGTCTTATCAATGTGATTTCAGCTATGCTTTCAAATATAAATGGTATTGATTTCTTCACAATCATGAGCGACTAAAACTCATAGCAAGGGTCGTGGAAACTCTAGTGGATTGACAAAGTAGGGGAAGTGCGATTGTCAATCTAACCCAATACCCATGGAATGGATTGCTTTATCTTCACTATAATAGATTTCTTACTATTGGACAACTGTATTACCCCATCATTTTCCTAGCTAATTTCATCTCAAGAATGTCTAGTATTATCTTCTAAATTTAATGATGGTTATTCCATGAGGAATTTCTAAGATTTTCACTTTTTGTCATGTGGTAAATTCAATAAGCTTTCCATCGATATAAGATTCCCCCAAATCCGCTAACCGAATCAGAAGTTACGACTATTTCAAGTTCCCATTGTAAATCAGTACCATATTAGTCAGTGGCGCACCGCGCCACAAGAGAAAATGGCATTTGACAAATTCCAATAGGGGTCCGATATAATGGCACGTCATTCCAGGGCCAAAATTTAGAATTGTCCTTTTACAGTGTCTTAGAGCGATTTCCTCAGCGTCACGCCAAAGTTCCAGGTCGCAAAAGAAGAGGTAACACGATGGCTTTGTGTCATGCCATCCCTCAGTTTCCCAGTTGTCAAATTCTAGTGACACAGCATAATAGCACCGCATTGCGCCAGGGTTCAGTTTGGGAAAATTTTACTAAAATTAAATAATGCATCCAAGGTTAAAAGAGTCAACTTACCACCCTTATTTAAGCCCTTTAACACGTGATTCACCCACTTTTCACCCAAAATACACTCTCTTATCTCAAAAACCTCTCAAGAACAAGCTAGGATTTTCATATAAGATCCTATTCCAAGAAAGTTTCACCATCAATCTTCACGAAATCAAGAACTAAGGTATGCATAGTGTTCATTCATGGACTCCTTTCGTTTATGAAGTCCAAGAATCCCTTTTCCAACTTCAAGATATGGATTTTCTTTATGATTTCATGATTGGGTTGTTCTTGTTCATGTTGATAAATGCAAAATTGGATTCTACTCCATGTTGGGTGATAATTTATATGTGGGTTTAATTATTATAGATATAGATTCATGAAAACCTATGACTAAACCCTTGAATGATGAAATTTGAATTAAACCATGATTTTTAATTATTGTACAATGATATTTACATGTACCATGCCTACAATATGTTTGATTAAATGCCTAGATGAAGGAAAAGTGCCTAACTAGCATGATACCATGAAATCCCCATGTATGTACAAGTTATGCATATCACATGTTTTAATGAAATGCTTCTATAAATGTATTATGGATTATGATGTTAGTTATATGTTCAAGTAAGTTATGCTTGGTTAGTTTTCTAATATTGAGTCCTGAGGATACTTGTACCTAAAATTTAGCTGTGTGCCTAGAGCCATGTCATGGTTTCATGATACTCTTAGTCAAGCTATGAATCCTTAGACTTCAGATAGTCTTATGACTCAGGAAATCTCCAAGATCTCATAAACTTAGTCAGTTGTCAGATATTAGTAGTATTCCATCAGTCAACGGAATTCAGTAACTCAGCCCATAATCAGTTCAGTAAATCATGTTCAGAGTCTTTTTAGATGGGAGTAAGAATTAGCACCGAGTGAACCCAAGGATGGGAACATGCACTATTAGATGAGGGTGTGATCCTTAGAAGTCATCCTTGCGTTCCAGCACTATGTAGCCAGCATAGGTTAAGACATCAAAACTTTCTGATGAGGTTTGATGAGGTAGATAAGCATTGTTAGGTAAGGGACCCACCATTTTTTTTTGGAGACACTATCAAATGAGGGTCGCCCACAACTTGTCCTTACCGGTGGCGTGGTATTGACACCCTTCCAATTGGGGTTATAGATTGGACCCCAACTCAGCCATAATGGCGTATCACGGGCATGTCGGTTAGATAACTACTTTCCACAGTTTAATGTTACAGAATCAGGACTGTCAGACACAGTCAATCAGTCTCAGTATTAGAACTCAGATAGTTCTTTAGATTTTAGTACTATCAGATACAGTCAACTCAGATACAATACAGAACTCAGATAGTTCCATCAGATTTAGGACTATCAGATACAGTAACTCATGTTATTAGTTATATTCAGATTCAGTAATCATGTTATCACAGTATTAGTGTCAATTAATATGTCTCATCCATGTATTCTCATGCTCATGATAGTTAGTCAGTTATTATTATTGTTCATGCATATGAACCCCATACATTCAGCCTACCTCAAATGCATAGCAGTATATTTAAAGTATTGACACATTTGAGCTATGGTGTCGTATACCATAGGTTTAGAGACACGAGCTCTAGAGCAACAACAGATTCCAGATATTCATAGATAGAGTTAGAAGTGATTCCTGATCTTTTGAGGACATGATTATTTCCCTATTATCTCATTAATCAGTTTATTAGTTGGAGTTAGTTGGGGACATGTCCCATCAACTCCTTACTCAGACAGTTCAAACAATTAGAGGCTTTCTAGACTATTATGTTTCAGACTTCAGTATGTTTAGTTTTGTTTTGGTTATTCTATTATCTCACACAGATGTAATATTATTTAGATCATGTTCAGTATTGAACCTTATGGCCTTTCAGTTCATGTTTCCACATTATAAAGTATTTTATGCAGTATACAGGTATAGATATCAGTCATGGGCTAGCTTATGTTCCTTCAGGGTCATGAGCACCGTATAGTATTTTGGATACCAGATTTAAGGCATTACAAACGTGGTATCAGAGCCTAAGATTCAATAGAGTCCTAGGAATTCTGAAGGCCACATCTAGTAGATTCTTGTACATGGGTGTGTTGCGCAGCACATTTATGTGTAGGAGGCTATAAGATGTTTTAGGAATAATTTCCCTTCTTTTGGTATTTATGTCGTACCAGTGAGCATAATCTCAAGATCTCTCAGTATAATCTATTTCTCTCTTTCTTCTACAGAATATGCCTCCTAAAAAAAGAAATTGAAATCAGTCAATCCCTCAGCCCGAAGATCCTTTGGGCGATCATATTACTCATGCGGAGTTTAGGGCCGCATTCACTACTTTTGCTTAGTCAGTTGTCACTCAAAATAAATGGCTAGTAGTATTCCGGCCAACCTAGTGGCCAACTCAGCCGTAGCTAGGATTCAGGACTTCACCCAAATGAATCCTCCATCCTTCCTCGGGTTTAAGGTAGATGAGAAATCTCAGGAATTCATTGATCAGGTTCAAAAGGTGACAGACATCATGGGGGTGACTACTTTTGAGAGTGCTAAGCAAGCTACATATCAGTTTTAGATGTGTCTCATACTTAGTTCAAATAGTGAGAGTCAGAGAGGTCAGATGATGCAGGTCCTATAGAGTGGGAGGAGTTTGTCACTGCATTCTTAGATAGATTATTTACCCAAGAGCTTAGAGAGGCTAAGGTTCTAGAATTCATCAACCTCAGGCAGGAAAATATGATGGTGAATGAGTATTCTCTTAATTTTACTCAATTAGCCAGATATTCCCCTCATGTGGTTGCAGACAACAGAGCCAAGGTGAGTAATTTTGCTTTAGGGGTAAATGATAGTGTGGTAAATGAGTCCAGATCTGCCATGCTGAATAGTGACATAACTTTAGCAAGGCTTATGACTCATGCTCAGTAGATAGAGAAGCAAAAGATTTAGCAGAGGGAGAAGCAGAATAAGAGAGTAAAGACAGGTAATTTCAACTTTACTCAGCCTAAATTAGAAGGAGGAAACCATTCCCAGTTTTATCCTAAGTCATCAGTTCCAGCCCCTTGTTCATCCAATGTTCTAGTTCCTAAGTTCAGGGAGGGTAAAAGAGATAGAGCACTAGGCTCTAGGTCTCAGGGCAGTGTTAACAATGCCCAAATTAATCCCCTTTGTCAGACTTATGGTATAAACCATAAGAGTGCTTACAAAGTTGGTAGAGATATTTGTTTCTATTATGGAAAGCTAGGTCACATAGTTAGAGACTACCCTCAGTCAGGCTATCAGAGCCACCTCTGCTCCTCAGCTTAGTCCGGTCACCCGAATCAGTAGGGTGCCAGCACCAATGCTACTAATGGGCAACACCCAAATCGTCTCTATGCTTTTCAATCCCGACAGGATCAGGAAAATTCTCCTCATGTAGTTACTGGTATGTTACAGATCTTTTATGTGTATATTTATGCTTTGCTAGATTTAGGAGCTTCTTTGTCTTTTGTTACTCCCTATATAGCAGGCGATTTTAGAATCAGTCTCAAAATACTAGCAGAGCCCTTTTTAGTGTCTACCCCAGTGGGTAAAACTATCATAGCTCGGCGGGTATACAGGAACTGCCCGGTTATGATATCTCAGAAAGAGACTTTAGCAGACTTAGTCGAATTAGAGATGACTAATTTTGATATCATTCTCGGTATGGATTGGCTTCATTCCTGCTATGCCACAGTCGACTGCAGAAACAGAATAGACCAATTTTAGTTTTCGAATAAACCTATCCTTGAGTGGAAGGGTAGTACTTTAGCGGTCAGAGGTCATCTTATTTCCTACCTTCAGGCATGAAAAATGATATCTAAAAGATGTATCTATCATCTTGTTCAAGTTAAGGACACAAGTTCAGAAACTCCCAGTCTTGAATCAGTCCCAGTAGTGAATGAATATTCAAATGTCTTTCCCAAAGATCTACCAGGAATTTCTCTTGAAAGGGAAATAGACTTCGGTATTGATCTTCTTCCATATATCAGCCTATATCTATTCTACCATATAGAGGCATTAGCATAATTTAAAGAATTGAAAGAACGATTGAAGGATCTCTTAGATAAGGGATTCATCAGGCCCAGCATTTTCCCCATGGGTCGCTCTAGTATTATTCGTGCACAAGAAAGATAGTTTTCTTAGGATGTGGGTAGGCTACTGTCAACTCAATATGTTAACGGTCAAGAACAAGTATCCTCTTCCCAGAATCGATGACTTATTTGATCAACTTTAGGGTATCAGTTATTTCTCTAAGATAGACCTCAGATCTGGCTATCATCAGCTCAGAGTTAGAGAATGTGACATTCCAAAAATAGCTTTCTATACTCGGTATGGTTATGTCAAATTCTTAGTTATGTCATTTGGTCTTACCAATGCCCCAACAACTTTTATAGACTTGATAAACCATGTGTTCAAGTAGTACTTAGATATGTTCATCATAGTCTTGATAGATAATATTCTTGTCTATTCCCGCAGTGAGCGCTATCATGCAGACCATCTCAGAACAGTACTTCAGACTCTCAGAGATCATCAACTATTCACCAAATTCAGTAAGTGCAAGTTTTGGCTAAGGTCAGTAGAATTCCTTAGTTATATCATTTCTAGTGATGGCATTAGAGTAGATCCTCAAAAGATCGAAGCAGTAAGAAACTGACCCAGACATATCTCTTCATCAGATATTAGGAGTTTCTTGGGTTTGGCTGGCTATTACAGATGGTTTGTTGAGGGATTTTCTTCTACTGCATCCCCTATGTCTATATTGACTCAGAATAAAGTTACGTTTCAGTGGTTAGATCTTTGTGAAAAGAGTTTTCAGGAGTTGAAGACTCGAATCACCTCAGCTCCAGTCTTAGCTCTTCCGATGGTTCAGATGGGTTTATAGTGTATTGTGATAGATCCAAAGTGGGTGTAGGTTATGTCCTCATTCATCATGGTAAGGTGATAGCCTATGCTTCCAGACAACTTAAACCCCTTGATGAGAATTATCCTACTCATGATCTTGAGTTAGCCGCCGTAGTCTTTCCTTTGATGATTTGGAGGCATTATTTATACGGTATTTATGTAGATGTGTTCACTAATTATAAAAGTCTTCAGTATGTATTTTCTCCAAAAGATCTTAATTTTTGTCAGAGAAGGTGGTTAGAGCTTTTGAAATATTACGACATGAGTGTTCTCTATCATCCAAGAAAGGACAATGTAGTGGTCGACGCTCTTAGTAGACTGTCTATGGGTAGTGTTGCTCATGTGGATGATAGTAAAAAGAAGTTATCTTATGAAGTCCACCATCTTGCCAAACTAGGCATTCACTTAGTCGATACAGAAGAGGGTAATATATGGGTTCAGAGTAGTTAAGAATCATCTCTAGTTTCCGAGGTGAAAGAAAAGCAAAATAGAGATCCCATCCTTGTCAAGTTGAAAGAGTCAGTCCAGGATAAAAAATTAGAGGTTTTCTCCCAAGGGGGAGATGGTGTCCTTCTTTGTCAGGGTCGTCTCTGTGTTCCAGGTGTAGATTACTTAAGGCAGGAAATTCTTGCAGAAGCGCATGGTGCGCGCTACTCTATTCATTCAGGGACCACAAAGATGTACCACAACTTGTGGGAAATCTATTAGTGGAGTGGGATAAAGAGAGACATTACAGAGTTTGTGGCTAAGTGCTCTACATATTAGTCGGTTAAGATAGAGCATCAGAAGCCTAGTGGGTCCATGCAGGACTTCAGTATTCCTACTTTGAAGTGGGAAGTTGTGAACATGGACTTCATGACGGATTTTCCTCAAACTCATCATCAGTATGATTTAGTCTAGGTCATTATAGATAGAATGACCAAATCAGCTCATTTTCTTCCAGTTCATACCTCTTATTTTACCCAGGATTATGTCAAACTCTACATCAGGTAGTTGGTCAGACTGCACAGTGTTCCATTATCTATAATCTCAAATAGAGGTACCCAGTTCACCTCTCATTTTTGGAAAGCATTCCAAAAGGGTCTTGGTACCCAAGTTCATCTTAGTATAGTCTTTCATCATTAGACAGAAGGTCAAGCATAAAGGACCATTCAGACTTTAGAAGATATGATACGGGTGTGTGAAATTATTTCAAGGGTAGTTGGGATGACCACTTGCCTTTGATTGAGTTTGCACATAACAACGGCTATCATTCTAGTATTCGGATGGCTCCATTCAAATCTCACTATGAAAGGAGATGTAGATTTATAATTGGTTGGTTTGAATTTAGTGAGGCCTTAGTTATAGGGCTTGACTTGGTATTCGATGCCTTAGAAAAAGTCCAGTTGATTAGAGAAAGACTTTAGGCTGCTCAGAGCCAACAGAAGTATTATGCAGATATTCGTAGAAAAGATCTCGAGTTTGAGATTGGTGATCATATCTATCTAAATATCTCTTCGTTAAAAGGAGTGAAGAGATTAGGCAAAAAGGGAAAACTCAGTCCCCGATATATTGTTCCCTTCAAGATTCTCAGTCACTTTGGCAAGGTAGCCTATGAGCTTGAATTTCCTTTAGATCTAGATGCAGTCCACCTAGTCTTTTATGTTTCTTTGCTCAAGAAGTGTATAGGTGACCCAGTATTTGTAGTCCCTATTTAGAGCATTGATGTTTAGAATAGTCTCTCTTATAAGGAGATTCCAGTCAAAATCCTAGACTATTAGACTCATAGATTGAGGAACAAATAAGTCCCTCTAGTTAAGGTTCTTTGGCAAAATCAGTCCGTTGAGAAAGCTACTTGGGAAGCAAAGGCAGACATGCGTACCAAGTATCCTCACTTCTTCTTTGCCAACTCAAATCATGCTCAAGGTAACAGTTCTCCTTAAATTTACTCAGTTTCATATTCAGTGTTCATCACAAACTTGGTAAGCAGTTTCATGCTCATGTTCCCATTATAAACTTGGTATCAAGTACCATTGCATATTCAGTCATGCACTCATGTATCAGTTCAGTTATGTAATTATGCATCACACACGCATTCTAATTGTGAAAAACTTAGTTCTTCAAAACACTCAATTATGCATTCATGAATCAGTTACACACGCATCAGATATGCATGTTCAGTATTATATGTTTAGCTTGCAGTCATAAGATCATGTTCCATTTATTCATGTTCAGTATGTACATCAGTAGTCTTTTCTCTCCTCTCAATCGGTCTCATTCGAGGACGAATGTTCTCAAGGGGGAGATATTGTAATACCACATACTTTTCCTAGCTAATTTCATCTCAAGAATGTCTAGTATTAGCTTCTAAATATAATTATGGTTATTCCATAAGTAATTTTCAAGATTGTTACTTTTTGTCATGGGGAAAATTCAATAAGCTCTCTATTGATATAAGATTCGTCCAAATCCGATAACCGAGTCAGAATTTATGACTATTTCAAATTCCCATCATAAATCAATTCCATATTAGATAGTGGCGCACCGTGCCACAAGAGGAAATGGCATTTGGCGAATTCCAGTATCTTAGCGCAATTTCCTCTAAATCACGCTAAAGTTTCAGGTTACAAAAGAAGGGGCAATGCAATGGCGCTGCATCGTGCCATCCCTCAGTTTCCCAATTGTCAAATTCCAGTTACACGGCACGATAGCTCCACATCACGCCAGGGGTTCAGTTCGAGAAAGTTTTACTGAAATTAAAAGACATATCCAGGGTTAAAAAGGTCAACTTATCACCCCTATTTATGCCTTTTAACATGTGATTCAGTCACTTTTCACCCAAAATACACTCTCTTATCTCAAATACCTCTCAAGAACAAGCTAGGGTTTTCATAGAATATCCTATTCCAAGAAAGTTTCACCATCAATGTTCACAAAATAACGAACTAAGGTATGTATAGTGTTCATTCATGGACTCCTTTCGTCCATGATGTCCAAGAATCCCTTTTCCAACTTCAAGTTATGGATTTTATTTATGATTTCATAATTGGGCTGCTCTTGTTCATGTTGATAAATGATAAATTGAATTCTACTCCATGTTGGGTGATAATTTCTATGTGGGTTTAATTATTATAGATATAGATTCATGCAAACCTATGACTAAACCTTTGATTAATGAACTTAGAATTAAACAATGATGTTTAATTATTGTACAATGATGTTTACAGGTACCATGCCTATAATATATTTGATTAAATGCCTAGATGAAGGAAAAGTGCCTAACTAGCATGATACCATAAAATCCCTATGTATTTAAAAGTTATGCCTATCACATGTTTTGATAAAATGCTTCTATAAATATATTATGGATTATGATGCTAGTTATATGTTCAAGTAAGATATATTTGGTCAGTTTTCTTCTATCGAGTCCTGGGGGTACTTGTACCCAAAATTTAGCTATGTGCGTAGAGTCATGTCATGGTTTCACGATACTCTCAGTCAAGCTATGAATCCTTAGACTTCAGATAGTCTGATGACTCAAGAAATCTCAATGATCTCATGAACTTAGTCAGTTGTCAGGTATTAGTAGTATTTTGTTAGTCAACGAAATTCAGTAACTAATCTCATGTTAAGTTCAGTAAATCATGTTCAGAGTCTATTCAGATGGGAGTAGGAATTAGCACCGATCGAACCCAAGGATGGGAACACACACTATCAGATGAGGGTGTGATTCTTAGAAGTCATCCTTGTATTCCAGAAATATGTAGCTAGCATAGGTTGAGACATCAACACTATCCGATGAGGGTTGATGAGGTGGATAAGCACTATCAAATAAGGCACCAACCATTTTCTTTTAGGGATACTATTAGATGAGGGTCGCCCACAGCTTATCCTTATCGGTGGCGCAGTATTGACACTCTTCCAATTAGGGTTACAGATTGGACCCCAACTCAGCTATAATGGCATATCAGGGGCATGTTGGTTAGATAACTACTTCCCATAATTTCATGTTACGGAATCAGGACTATCAGACACAGTCAATCAGTCTCAGTATTAGAACACAGATAGTTCTTCAAGTTTTAGTACTATCAGATTCAGTCAACTCAAATATAGTATATAACTCAGATAGTTCCATAAGATTTAGGATTGTCAGATATAGTCACTCATGTTATCAGTTATATTCAGATTCAGTAATCGTGTTATCACAGTATTAGCGTCAGTTGTTATGTCTTATGCATGTATTCTCACACTCATTATAGTTAACCAGTTATTATTATTGTTCATGCATATCAACCCCATACATTCAAGCTACCTCACATGCATACTAGTACATTCAAAGTATTGACGCATTTGCATTATGGTGTCTTATACCATAGGTTTAGAGACATGAGCTCCAAAGCAACAGTACATTCCAGATATCCACAGACAGAGTTAGAAGTGAGTCCTTATCTTTTAAGGACATGATTATTTCCCTATTATCTCACTAATCAATTTATTAGTTGGAGTTAGTTGAGTAAATATCCCATCAACTCCTTACTTAAACAGTTCAAACAGTTAGAGGCTTTCTAGACTATCATGTTTCAGACTTCAGTATGTTCAATTTTATTTTGGGTATTCTATAATCCTACACATATGTTATATCATTCAGATCATGTTCAGTATTGAACCTTATGGCCTTTCAGTTTATGTTTCTGCATTATAAAGTATTTTATGCAGTATACAGGTACAAATATTAGTCATGCATTAGCTTATGGTCCTTCAGGGTCATGTGCACCGTGTAGCATTCCGGGTACCAGATTCAGGGTGTTACAACAACATTAATACCCCCGCTTATATTATTGCTACTTATTCCAAAATAGGAGTTGTGGCTAGGAAAAATAAAGAGAACGGTAATTTGAAATTAATTGTCGATCCATGCTAATCATGGAATATAGTGAATGACTTTTAACTATCATCTAATAACTAGAGACTCAAAAGGTAAATGTTAACTGGGATCAAGATAAGGGTTAGTAAGATGACACCCTGAGACTTAAAAGGTAACGGGTAAAATTCTTCTACTCGTCTAAAAGATTGTAAAAGGTACATAACTGTAATACCTCAAATTTTTCCTAAGATTAATTCTCCTCGAGAAGGTTAAGGAGTGACTTCCTAAGTGATTATCATTTTAACCATATATAATTTCCCTAATTTCAACTTTTTATCATAAGAGAAATTTGATAAGTTTTTTGTCGATGTAAGATTCGCCCAAATCTGATGTTCGGGTAAGAAGTTATGGCTAATTTAAGTCCTAGTCATAAAACAGCATCATTTTAGTGCTTGGCGCATCACAGAGAGGGTCTATTTGACAATTGTCAAATTCTAGTGGAACTCCACGATAGCGGCGCGTCGCGGAGGACCCCAATTTCTCAATAGTCAATTTCCAGTAGTCTAGCACAATTGTGATGCACCGCGCTGAAGTTTTAGGTCCTAACCTATTGGACAGTGCGATGGCTCTGTGATGCGGTAACTCCCAGATTCCCATTTGTCAATTTCCAGTGAGCCACCGCGATAGTGGCGCATTGCGGTGGCCCATAAAATTGGGTTCCCAATTTAATTTTTTCAGCTTCATACAAAAGTTTAAAAAGGCACTTTAGACTTTTTTCCAATCCTCTTAAACTGTACAAACATCAAATTAAAGTCATTAAGAAGCATTCTATGAAGTTTTTCCCAAGTTTTCTCTCAACAAAAACCCTAAGTATCCAAAACTTCTTCCAAGAATTTCAAGAATCCACCATAGATTTTTTAAATTGAGTCGAGATTCAAGGTTCCCAAGTCAAGGGCTCCAAGTACCCTCATTAAAGAGTATGAATAGAGTCCCAAAAGCGAGAGTTCATTCAAAGCTTCTAAGTCAAGGTATGTGGGGTTTTGAACAAGGGTAATCCTTTCACCCTTGTGCCCAAAGGCTTATTTAAACTACAATTTTCTGCGATTTATGAGATTTTACATAAAATTGAATTGGGGTTTGTCACCCATTGTTATTGGTTGCAAGCTTTTGATGTTCACCACGAATTGAGAGTCTAATGGCATAATTTTTATATGTTTTCTTATGAAATTGTAGCTGGGTCTATACCCCATGATTTTAATCCTTGAGAGGTTAATATTGAAAGGTTTTATATATTGAAGTATATGAGTATGTTGAGATTATGAGCTAAATTATTGAAAATTCCAGATTTCTATATGATTTATGAACCTATATGCTATCTACTATGTATTTTGATGAGTTTTAACTTGAGATCGAATTATGGGTCATCAAGCACTACATGAGACTTGCAATTTTATGAACTATTGTACTATAAGCACCCGTGATTTTAGTATTTTTATATTATTGAGAAATGTTCTGAGTTAATTGTCAGAGAGTTTTGAAATCTACTCTACCACATGAGATTACAGATTTGATTATTGGGTTCTTATAAACTATGAGATTATTTTGAAAGTGGATTTTTATGAGAAAAGCGAGATAAAATAAAGGGAGTAGTATTTAGCACCGAGTTGGGTAAGTTACTATGGTTTCTTACCCCAGAACTACGTGTCATATGGGTTTGAGATTTTGGGACTGAGGCCGAGATGATTAAGCCCGAGGTCGAGATAAGTGATCACTGAGTTGAGGTTATACTCCTTGTAAAGAGTATGATGCCTCTCCCCAATGTGAGGTTTCTTCCTTAGGAGGAAAAGACGTTGGACTCCATGTACCTCGCATGGTTTATGTCGGTTAAGAGAACCTTACTAAACTAATGTATTTTCCATTGAGATAGAATATTTTCCCAAAATCTTTAGGATGAGATATTTTCTAAAATGAATGAACTACTTTGAGAATTTTCCAAACGATGAATTAGTTTTCTCTACTAATACAAGTTGATCACCGATTTTCAAACAAAATTTACATGATTCCGAGTTCCAAGTGTTTGAGTTCAAAAGAGTTACAAGTTCTTTAGCATTAAATAAGTTTTACTCCCCATGAAATATATGAATGAGTTGAAAGTATTGTTTAAAGTTTCCTTCAACCTATGAGTAATGAAAATAAGAGAAGAGTACAGATTTTAAAGCCAAAGTACAATGACTCATAAGATTTGTGTTACATGCTTCATTCTACATCACTTATGAGCTTTACATTTTTTACTTATTCAAGCCATGTGAGTCATTCCTATTTGCATGTATGATTTGATTAAAGAGTATTGATATTGTTTTCTATAAATGCATACACCCCTATATACTCAGTATATTCCCAAGTGTTGATCCACATATACATCTATGTGCTACATTGTCTTATAATGTAAGTTCAGGTGCTCAGTCCCAGCCTCTTCAATAATTCTTGAGTACCTTTTGGTCTACATTACTCCAGTGGTGAGTCCTCATGGTTTGAGGGCCTATCTTCAGATATTTCAATACTTGAGTGTTTATGTCATTACTTTCAATCTAGTTTGAGTCAGTTGGGGACCTGTCGTAATGGCTCTCTAGTTCATGGAGTAGTAGAGGCTTTGTCAAACTAGTTATCAGATTGTGGTTGTGTTGAGATTTCCAGTATTGTGGTCATTTGGACAGAGTATTACCTTCGTATTTTCCTTCATTTGATATGACAGTGCTAGTGTTTTGTATATTTCTTCTTGAATGAGTTATTATGAGAAGTGATAGGGTCAGAGGGTTATCTTGGGGATACTTGTAGCCCCAAGCACCATGTGACATCCCAGCACCCATTTTTAGGGTGTTACAATAACCTATCGATTCTCCATACAAGGTATTGGGTTGGTTCAACAACATATGATAAACCTAAGAAGTTGAGAGGCCAGGGGGAAACAATCCTACTATTCACCAATAATTATCACAACCAAAGTTGATACTTGCTCTTTGTTCAATTTTGCCATCCAAATCCCCCCATTTAATTTTCTTGTTGTGCCCTTTGACCACAACTGCTGAGATCTACAAAGCCACATATTCCATTAGGATTCGACCCCAACCTAGTTGGGTTACTATATTTTGATAATGACCGTATCATCATCTAATAGAAAGTGTTTTTAGACGTTATCAACCTCCAGACTCATCTATCTTCATCAGTTGATTCATTAGGCTCATATTTTTAGATTTTAATTTTGAGGACTATTCCTCTACTTCAGACAACTAGAGAGAGAAAGAAATTAATTCAAGTTCTAGATTTTCTACTTCTCTTATAGAGCATTATTCTCTGTAGTTAGTTCACATAAATAATCAATCAACATATTTTTAAGCTTCTTTATCTTCTTAGCATAATAATTATCTAATTTTTATTTAATATCAGTGAGAGTTACCTTAGTTTCTTCTTCATCTTTTGATTTTACCATGAGAGCGAATAAGGAATCATAGGTTATTTCACTTTCTTCTGCAGCTAATATAGAGACATCTTCAGGATTTTCAGCTTTATCAGATTCACTGGAAGTATCTCCCCAAACTAAAGCCTGTTTTACTGCATAATTAGTAACAACCTTTCTTCTTTACTATCCAGGAATTTAGTCCTTCTTCTTTCCTCTGTCACTTCCTGACTTTAGATATTCCTGATAGTCTATTTTATGAAGTGGACAAATTTTTATGAAATGCCCAGGATTTCCACATTTATGGAAGACTTCAATAGTACCACCCTTTTTGTTGTTGCTTTGTTTTAAACTGGCCACTTTTCTTCATTACTCTCACTACCCTTTTGGCCAAATAGGCAACATCAGTGGCATCCTCACTTGAACCAGACTTTGAGGCTTTCAATGCTAGAGAATGTTTCTTTTTAGCTTCCTTCTTTCCTTGGACTTGCTGTTTCTTAAGTTCATAAGTCTTCAAATTTTAAATCAATTTATCCATAGTAAGAGTTTTTAATTTTATTTCCTCTATTATAGCATCAGCATTTCTTTCCCAGGATTTTAGAAGAACTCCTAGGATTTTCCTTATCTATTTATGCAGTGGAATAACCTCACCAAAATAGTGAAACTGATTTTTGATGGAGGTAACCCTTGTATATATTTCTTAAATGGTTTCTCCTTTTTTCATAGAGAAAGCTTCATATTGAGTAGTCAATATGTCTACTTTAGACTCCTTCTGAAACACCTAGGGTTTTGATTCTTAGAAATTTCCTATGTTTTTGGCTTTTGGACATCATACGACTAGGGGGTACTAGTCGTATGATATGTTACGATTGGTAGGTCTTGGTCTAATGATAACAAATATAGGTTGGTTGGTTTATGTCCAAGGTACGAAAAGATCATACTAGTCTTATGTTAGGGTAACAGTGGTATGATGTCAATTGTATAATGTTCTATGTCTAACCTAGCGGAGTTTATTTTGCCTAAGGTATGAATTTGGAGTACTAGTCGTACTTGGTGTTCATGTATTGGATAATTTTGGGGTCCAAGGGAAAGCCTAAAGTATGAAATAAGGGTACCACTCGTACCTTAGGGTACAATTTAGAGGGTTGGTCGTACCCTCCTACGGGAGTTTTATATAGTTTAAATTAGGGTTAATCTGGACATTTCCCCTCTTAACCTCTTAATATCCCATGACTTATAACACTCTTGTGACAATATTTACCTTATTATTCTAATCTTAAACACTTAGAAACTCTCTCAAATTCTCTTAAGGCTCGGGTCAAGGAAGGCTAGGGTTTTCTAATAAGGTCAAATTAGGGTGTACAAGGGTGGTTTCTCTCCGTCATCTTCATAATCTAAGGCATGTTACTCCTCCCTCATTGTTAGTTCCAACTAAAAGTATGTTTTATGTATGGATTTCATAGCATAATTATGGCGTGGTTTTAGGTTTTAAATATATGTTGGGGGTTTTGGTTATAAGAGGTTTAGTTATGGTTTTTCCCTAGTTTTAATTATGGTTTTCATGTTTTAATAGTGGTTTGAACATGTGGTTACATAGAAGGTTTAATTGGTACTTAGTTTTGGTTTTGAAAACTATATGCCCTAAACATGTTTGATAAAATGCCTATGAGAAAGCTTTTACTATATTGTTAAACTTTCATTAAAAATATTGCAAGGTATAAAGTGGTAATGGAACCCTAACTGGTTTGGATGGTCTTAATTGTTAAATGGTAAGGTCTTAGAGGTCATGGTTATGGATTAATTGAATACACTTGTGGGGTACGTGGGAATCCCCCAAGGAAACTTAATAATGATCATCTTGTGGGGTATATAGAAATCCCCCAAGTAACTTAATAATGTAATAAATGGGTACATAGGAATCCCTTCTTTAAAGAGGACTGCTAAGGACATTGATGCAAGCAATGTCGATATAAAGATACCACTACTTATAGCCTTGGTTAATAATAAATGGAATTGGTGGTTTGAATTTATGCTAATGGTTTTAATTGGAGAATAATGGCAGGGTGTGATAGCTAACCGTGAAGGTGTGAGTCCAATGGACGGACACTGGAAACTCATATTCACCGATATGAGAATTGCTTATGGAGACCACATACATAATACTTATAGAGCACACAGAAATCCCCTAAGTTACACTTGTATATATATATATATATATCATGGAGAGCGAAGGGTACACGAGAATCCCCTACCCCTATGGTATCTTTAGTTCGTGCGGTTATACGTATTGGGACTCATTCATAGGGTAACACTTAACCTATATAGCCCTGGATGGTTCTAGGACGTTAAGCTACACATTCCCAGGTTAATGGTTTTAAGGTATGCTAAATTGGTTTCCCTCTTCCAATATGGATATATATATATATATATGTGTGTGTGTGTGTGTGTATAGTTGTATAAGCATACAATAATTTACTTGGCTTTTAAAGGTTGGCAATATTCTATCCTTATCTTGAGTGCATGTTAGCATTCACTTGCAAACCCATCTTTGAGAGATGTATCCCTACGCGATGCAGAAACCGATCATTTTATTCCTCCTGCTTAGTGATCGAACTAGGGATCAGCTTGTGTTGGATTAAAGCAGTGAACTTCTATATCTTTTAAGGAACCACTTCATGTCACAAATATCCTTACATACTTTAGTCATTTTATTGACTATGGGTTTGGCTATGGTCGGGGGTATGTCTTGATCGAATATTGTTTTACTTTTGGTAAGAGGCTTTGTAGGACTATTATAGGTTGGTATGGGCGGTGTCGACAGTGGTGTCAGACTTGACATTTGTATTGGTATTGGGGATGATATTGTATGACTTTATTTGTTTTATGATTGTTCTGTTTTGTTTTGGATTATATATATAAACATATTGGGTTATTGTCTTTGTTTGGTTGGTTATTGGATGGATTGACTTCGTTGGGTTGGTTTAGGAAGTAGACTTATCCGAAAGTTAGTATATCTATAAATACACTATCTTGGTATATGTTCAAAATTTAGCCAACTCAGGGTATGTGTTTATAGGTTGGGTTGGGTATCGGGGTTGTTCCTTGAACTTGGTTGGACTTAGGATGCCCATCATGATCCCCAGTTTGGGTCGTTTGAAGCTGGTATCAGAGCTTTAGGTTTATTATCATTGGGAGTCCACAAAGTCGTGTCGAGTAGAGTCTCTTTAAGGGTGTGTAGCATGCCACATTCATAAGAGAGACTACAAGGCATTTAGGAATATTTCTCTTTCTAGTGTTCTATTTTCAAGCTTGGAGTCTAAATCCTAGAATCCTTTCTAATCCCTATTGGTTCATTTTTTCAGATCATGCCTCGATGATCTGATACACACAGAAACTCCCCTTCCCTAATTGGGGACGATATTGATGGGATGTGCTCTACCCATGAGATCTATACTCAGTCTAGGGGTCCAGTCCTTGATCTTCCTAGAGTTCAATCGGTTCCATCTAGTCCTCCTCAGGCCAACGTGATGAATACGAAGTTTTGTTAGTCGATTCATATGATTTTGGTAGCTTCTTAGGCTAAGTATGGTTTATATTTTATTCCATCTTCTAAGGCCACAAGGGTTGGTCAGTTCATGAGGATGAGCCCTCAAACTTTTACTAGTGTTAAGGTAGAGGAGGATCCTCAGGGTTTCCTGGACAAAATGGAAAAGATTTAAGGTTATGTATGCCATAAATTTGGAAGGGGTGGAGTTTGTTTCCTACCATCTGAAGGATGTGGCGTACCAATGGTATGATAAATGAGATAAGGCAAAGGGTGAGGTTGATGTGTCATCTCTATAGAAGACTTTCTCTAATACATTTCTAGACCACTTATTTCCTTGGGAGTTAGGTAAGCAAAAGTGAAGGAATTTGTTAATCTAAAATAAGGGAAGATATCGGTCAAGAAGTATGCCTTGAAGTTTCGCCAATTATCTCAGTATGCTTCAGAGATGGTGTCTGATATGAGGGCCCAAATGAGAAAGTTTGCTTCGGGACTATCTCATGATTTGATCCTTGGAAGTAAGACTGCATTATTGATTAAGAACATGGATATCTATAGGTTGGTTGTTCATATAAAATAAGTGGAGGAGGAAAAGAGAAAGCAGGATGAGATAAGGAAAAAGAAGGGAAAGAATTTTAGGTTTTCTGAGTAAGGTGGTGGGCAATAGCAAAGTGGTAGATATGGTGGTAAGTTGCCAAAGAAGAAGTGAAGGAGTTATGGTTCATTCTCCACAGCTAGTGCTCCCTATCTGAAACCATCGAGAGATAAGCATCAGTATGATAGCAATAATTTTAGGGCATAGGGTGCCCAATCTTAAGCTAGTAGGTCTCAGTCAGCTTTAACATGTCCACTTTGTAGGTTTTGTGGTCAGTTGCATTGGGGTTTCTATGATGAAGGGAGAGATAGGTGCTTTAAATATGGTCAGCCAGGCCATATGCTTAGAAACTGCCCAGTTGGTAAGGTCTCTTCAAGAGAGAACAAGGTTCTAGTTTCTTCATCTTCGGCTCTAGTACCAAAGGGTGCACCATCAACTTTTGGCACTAGTCGGAACCATCTCTATGCTCTTACTACCCGACAGGAGTTTAAGATATGCCTAATGTTATGACTGGTATGTTAAAACTCTTTTCTTATGATGTCTATTGTTTACTTGTTCGAGTCCACTCTCTCTTATGTGACCCCCTTTGTGGTTGTGCATTTTGGTTTTGGTCTGGAGTATGTTTCAGACCCTTTTTTTATTTCTACTCCGATAAGTGACTCTGTGATTGCTAAAAGAGTCCATAGGGGGTGTGTGGTAGTTGTTGGTAGTAAGGAGACTTTGGTGGATTTGTATGAACTAGATATGGTTGATTTTGATGTTATTCTAGGGATGGATTGGTTACATTCGTGTTATACATCATTAGACTACCAGACTTTGTCTTTAATTTCCTTGGTAAATCAGTTATTGAGTGGGAGAGGGTTCCCTAGCTCTTAAGGGAAAGTTTATATCCTATCTTAGAGATCAAAGATTAATCTTCAAGAGGTGTCTCTATCATCTAGTCTGAGTTAAAGATCCTAACTCAGAGGGTCCTTCTTTGCATTCGGTTTTGGTGGTGAATGAGTTTCCTGATGTCTTTCCTTATAACCTTCCTGGTGTTCCTCCAAATAGGAAGATTGAGTTTGGGATTGATCTTGTCTCGATTACTCATCCAATTTCTATTCCCCCTTATAGAATGGATCCGGCTGATTTAAAGGAGCTTAAGGAGTAGTTAAAAGATCTTTTAGATAAGGGCTTCATCCACTGTAGTATGTCCCCGTAGGGCACACCAGTGTTATTCGTGCGTAAGAAGAATAGTTTCTTTTGAATATGTATTGACTACCGGTAGTTGAATAAGGTAACGATTAAGAACAAGTATCCTCTTCCAAGGATAGATGACTTATTTGATCAATTGCAGGGTGCCAAATTCTTTTCTAAGATTGATCTTCGGTCTGGGTATCATTATCTTAAGATTAGGGAGGTGGATATCCCTAAGAAAGATTTTTGTACCGGATATGGTACTTTAAGTTCTTAGTAATGTCATCGATTTGACCAATGCTCCTACAACATTCATGGATTTGATGAATAGGGTATTCCATCAGTTTCTAGATCTTTTTCTTATTCTGTTCACTGATGACATTTTGGAGTACTCTAACAGTGAGATGGATCATGCCAATCACCTCCGTGTTATGTTTCAGACTCTAAAAAATAATAATTGTATTCCAAATTCTCTAAATGTGAATTCTGGTCGAACGCTAATACTTTTCTGGGCCATACATTCCTAGTAAGGAGATCATGATGGATCTACAAAAGGTTGCGGTGGTTAAGAAGTGGCTAGACCTATGACTCAAACCGACATCAGAGCTTTATAGTTTAAGCTGGCTACTATAGAAGGTTTGTGGAGAGTTTCTTGATGATAGATGCCCCATTGACTAAGTTGAATCAGAAGAAAGTAAAAAGTTCTCTTGTTCTGATACTTATGAGGGTAGTTTTAAGAATATGAAGGATAAGCTATCTTTGGCTCTGATTTTGACTTTTAAGGTACCGATGGGTTTGTGGTTTACTGTAATGCATCCTGGGTGGGACTTGGTTGTGTTCTGATGCATCATGGTAAGGTAATAACCTATGCTTCTAGGCAATTGAAGGTGCATGAGAAGAATTATCCTACTAATAATTTGGAGTCGTTAGCAGTGGTATTTGCATTAAAAACCTGGTGGCACAATTTGTATAGGGTGCATGTGGATACCTTTTTTATCATCAAAGCCTACAGTATTTGTTCACTCAAAAATAGCTTAATTTTAGGCAAAGGATATAGCTTGATCTTCTCAAGGACAAAGATATGAGTCTTTACTACCACCCAAGTAAAGCTAACGTAGTTGCTGATGCTCTTAGAAGGTTGTCCATGTGGATTCTTGCTCATGTGGATAAGGAGAAGCGGAATTTGGTGAAGGATATTCACCATTTAGCTAACTTGGTAGTTCGTTTCTTAGACTCTGAGAGTGGTGATGCATTAGTACAGGAGGTGATATGGTAGTCTCTTGGTGCGGAGATCAAGGAGAAGCAAATGCTATATCATGTATTGTTGATGATCAAAGGTGATATGGGTGGATAGAAGGTGATGGTATTTGAGATTAGTAGTGATGGTACCTTTCTTCACCAAAGAAGGTTATGTGTTCTGGACGTTGATAGGTTGCAAGAAAAGATCTTGGTTGAGGTGCATGAATCGCGCTATGTTGTTCATCCCGGTTTGATGAAGATGTATTTTGATCTCAAGGAAATGTATTGGTGGAGTGGAATGAAGAGATATGGCTAATTTTATGGCAAAATTTATGGTGTGTCAATAAGTGAAAGTTGAGCATATGAGGCCTGGAGGCTTGTATCAAGAAATGGAATTGCCAGAATAAAAATGGGAAGTAATTAACAAGGATTTCATTACCAGTCTTTCTCATACTTGGAATCAATATGAGTTGGTTTCGGTCATCGTGCATAGGATGACAAAGTCGGCTCACTTTTTGTTAGTGAGAACTAACGTTTTAGCTAAGGATTATGTGAGGTTGTATCTTTATGAGATTGTGAAGCTGCATGGGGTACCTATTTCTATTATATCTGACCGTGGCATACAATTTACATCTCACTTTTAGTGGTTATTTCAGAAAGGGTTAGGGACTAAGGTGAATTTGAGTACTGCTTTTCATCTGCAGTTGGATGGGCAAGCAAAAAGGATTATTCAGATGTTACAGGATATTCTTTTTGCATGCATGGTTGACTATGGTGGTAATTAGGTTAAGCATCTACCCCTTAAAGAGTTTGCTTACAATAATAGTTACCATTCTAGTATTGGGATGGCCCCTTTTAATGCGTTGTATGGTAGGAGGTATAGATCATCTATTGGGTGGTTCAATCTTAGTAAGGAAGATATGTTTGGCCCTCACTTGGTTTACCAAGCCATATAAAAGGTGAAGGTGATTTGGGATAAGCTTAAGGCTGCCCAAAGTCGCCCAAAAGTCCTATGCAAATGTAAGGCATAGGGACTTAGAGTTTGAGGTTGGGCAACGGGTGTTCCTAAAGGTGTCTCCCATAAAGGGAGTAATGCAGTTTGGGAAAATGGGAAGCTCAATCCCTGATATATGGGTCCTTACTTTGCTTTGAGGAGGTTTGGTAATGTGGCGTATGAGTTGGAGTTGCCTTCTAGTTTGAACTCTATTCATCTGGTATTCTATGTCTCTATGTTGAGGAGGTGTATAGGTAATCCTTAATCGGTTGTTTGCTTAGATGGATTGGGTATCTCAAATTCTTTGTCTTATGAAGGGATCCCGATTGAGATCTTCGATCGATAAGTTCGTCGGTTGAGGACTAATGATGTAGATTCAATTAAGGTTTTATGGAAGAACCACAAGGTGAGAGAGGCTACTTGGGAAGCAAAAAGGGACATAAAGTCCAACTATCCATTCTTATTTTCTGCTTTCGAGATTCGTACCGAAGGTATATGTTCCTTATCATACTTTTATTTTCATACTTTGTTAAAGGAAGATTGATTTCTTTGCATTTTTGTTTTCTAACTTAGTTAAAGGCTAGAGTCGAGGTGTTAAGGTCTAAATCATGTTTGTACTCCTTGTTCCATCATTCGGGGACGAATGATCCAAGTAGGGAGAATTGAAACACGCTGGGTTTTGATCCTTAGAAATTTCCTGGGTTTTTGGCTTTTGTAACTCATACAACTAGGGGGTACTAGTCATATGATATAGTAAGGTTGGTGGCCCTAAGTCATATGTTAACCAGTGTAGATTGGTTAGCTTCTGCCTAAGGTATGAATGGATCAAACTAATCGCATGTTAGGGTACTAGTGGTATGATGCCAATCATAGTTGCCCTATGTCTAACCTAGAGAAGTCTATTTTGCCTAAGGTACGGATTTAGGGAACTAGTCATATGGTTGGATATGAATTAGCCTTGATGGTAGTATGTTGGACAGTGGTGGAGTCTAAGGGGAGGCCTAGGGTACAAGATAAGGGTACCACTCGTACCCTAAGGTACAGTTTAGGGGGTGGTCATACCCTTCTTTGGGAGTTTTATACAGTTTAAGTTGGGAGTAATCTGGATATTTCCCCTCTTAACCTCATAAGGCCCCACAACTTATAACACTCTTGAGATATCATTTACCCTAGTATTTTAATCTTAAACACTAAGATACACTCTCAAATTCTCTCAAGGCTCTTGGGTTAAGAAAGGCTAGGGTTCTTCAATAAGGTCAAATTGGGGCGTACAAGGGTGGTTTCTCTCTGTCATCTTCATAATCTAAGGCATGTTACTCCTCCCTAATTGTTAGTTCCAATGAAAGGCATGTTTTATGTGTTGATTTCATGGCATAATTGTGGTATGGTTTTGGGTTTTAAATATATGTTAGGGGTTTTGGTTATAAAAAGTTTGGTTATGGTTTTTCCCTTATTTAATTATGGTTTTCATGTTTTAATAGTGGTTTGAACATGTGGTTGCATGGGAATGGTTAATTGGTACTTGGTTTTGGTTTTAAAAACTATATGCCCTCAACATGTTTGATAAAATGCCTATTAGAATGTTTTACTATATTGTTGAACTTTTATTGAAAATTTTACAGGGTATAAAGTGGTAATGGAACCCTAACTGGTTTGGATGGTCTTAACAGTTAAATGGTAAGGTCTTAGTGGTCATGGTTATGGATTAATTGAATACACTTGTGGGGTACATGGGAATCACCCAAGCAAACTTAGTAATGATCAGCTTTTGGGGTATATAGGAATCCCCCAGCAACTTAATAACGTAATCTATGGGTAAATGGGAATCCTTTCCTTAAAGAGGAAGGCTACGGACATTGATTGCAATCTATAGTTGGTATGAAGATACCACTACTTATAGCCTTGGTTAATAATAAATGGAATTAGTGGTTTGGTTGTGTGCTAATGGTTTTGATTGGGCAATAATGGCGGGGTGTGATAGCTAACTGTGAATGTGTGAGTCCAATGGATGGACACTAGAAACTCATGTTTGCCGAACTTAGGATTAGTCATGGATACCACATATATAATACTTATGGGGTGCACAGGAATCCCCTAAGTTACACTTGTATATATATATCATAGAGAGCGAAGGGTACATGGGAATCCCCTACTCCTATGGTATCTTCGATCCATGCAGCTACACGCATCAGAGCCCATTAAGGGTGTAACACTGAACTCATATATCCCGTGGGTGATTCTAGGACGGTTAAGAAACGCATAACCAAGTTAATGGTTTTAAGGCATGCTAAACTCTATTCCTCTTTCGGAATGGATATATATATATGATTCTATATGAAAACGATAGTTTAGTTTACTTGGTTTTAAAGGTCAGCATTATTCTATTCTTATACTGAATGCATGCTAGCATTTACCCGTTAACCAATCTTCGGGCACTGTATCCCCATGCGATGCAAGAACTGGCCACTTTACTCCTCCTGCTCAGTGATCGAACTCGAGATTAGCTTGTGTTGGATTGAAGTAGTGAGCTTACATATTCTGGAAGGCTCCATTTCATTTCATGGATATCCTTACATGTTTTTTGCATTTTATAGACTATGGTTTTTGCTATGGTCGGGGGCATGTCCCAATCGGATATTGTTTTACTTTCGGTTAGAGGCTTTGTGGAAATACTATGGGTTGGTATGGGAGGTGTCGATAGTGGTGTCAGCCTTGGCGTTGGTATTGGTATTGGGGATAATACCGGTTATTGTCTTGGTTTGGTTGGTTATTGGATGGATTGACTTGGTTGGGTTTGTTTAGGAAGTAAACTTATCCCAAAGTCAGTATATCTACAAATATGTTATCTTGTTATATGTTCGGAATCCATCTGACTCAGGGTATGTGTTTGGAGGTTGGGTTAGGTATTAGGGGTGGTCCCCGATCCTGGTTGGACTTGGGATGCCCACCACACCAAGGCCCCATTTTGGGTCGTGTCAGCTTTCACATCTATAGTACCTTCATAAGTTGTTCTCAAGGAATCCGAGATTTCTTTAGCATTTTCACAAGCGGAGATCCTATTATATTCATTCGGTCTTATGCGACACACAAGCAATTTCTTATCCTTGTAATTCTTCTCAACTTTCTTGTGATCTTCATCATAATATTTTCTTTTGGTTTTGACAACCATTCTCATTATCTTTCCTTTTTTTACCTTTTTAACAAGCACATGAGGACCATCATGTGTTACATCCTTCAGATGATTGTCCTCGACCATAATGAAGTCACACATCCTGGTCTTCCACCACCCGTAATATTGTCCATTAAAGCGAGGTGGCCTAGTATTAGATTGTCCTACTTCCAGATTAGGTGGAGCGGTCATGATCAAGAAATCACTATAGGTGTTAACCTTTTAGAGTGTCCTTTCTCTGATACCAACTGTTGAAACATAGGGGTGTACTATCCAACTAGGGACAAGGTCCCTAAGATTTATAGAAATAACTAATAAAATAGTAATCAACCAGAACTAGCAAAAAATAAACGAACACAATGATTTACATGGAAACCTCTTTGCTCAAAGGAGGAAAAACCATGGCTTGCCCTCATAAGCACTTAAATCTCCACTATAATCAAAACTCATTGATTACGAACTCCAATAACTTAACTCTAAGTTCTACTGGTTGCAATAGCTCTACTACAACCACCTCTACACACCTCGTGCACCTCACAATCGATTAACTATAATCGAAGAACCTTAGGTAACTCTACCTAAGAACTCTTCTGCCAAAGTAAAGACATTACTCTTATGTGATGAGTAATACGATTACAATCCAAGACTAGACTCCAGAACAACTAAGCTTTTAGCCCACACAGGTTTGGAACTTGAGCAAAAAAAGTGTTTTCGTTGTTTTCCTTGATTCACCAATGTTGGCAAAACTATTTGATTAAGAAGAATCCGTTTTTATTTATAGGGGTGTATAAATCAGGGTTGAATTCTGATTGGACCAGGTGTCTAATCGGGTACGTTGCACACCTGCACAATTAGTTGCACTAGCAGACAAAATTGTGCAGAGATGTGATAGTTGTACCACTTCATGATGAGTTAGGAACCTGGTCCTTTAAACGTCAACTGATCATCATCAAAACATGAGACATCATCTTTCTTTGTGAGTTCTCAAGGGTTGTCTAGAGTAAGATTTTTGCTTGGCGGAGGTATAATAGGCCTAGTATGGGGATCCAACAGGAGATACATTATATGGTTACTAATGTGAGTGGAAGGTGTGCACAAGCAGAATGTTCCAGGATGTCCACGGGTGGTTGGATCTTACTTGATATTGCAAGAAAGAAACCTAAAGATAATTTATATACACCATAAGTGGTTGAACAAGAATCTTAAGTGGTATAACGCATGGACCGAAAGCATATTTTGAATTACTATGGTTTTAGATTCTACAGAGTTTTATGCATTTGATGAATTCTAAAGTTCCTAGAACTTTTCTAGTTCAGCAATTATTATAGTAAAAGATTCTAGTTCAGCAAGAGATGTTTTTTTTATTACTAGAACATGTGGAGTTATTATGTTTGTTTCTTACAAAGAGGAAGCATCAGGAGTGGGTAAAGATTACTTTATCAATTTTTTTCTTCCTCTTCATTTGTCCAAATGTTACAGAGAATGATTGACGGAAGACTCATGTAATTTTTATCGTACAAGTAAAAATAGGATTGAGAAAATAATATGTGAATATTTTGATTATTGGCCGCATCACAATGTGGTAAAATAATCCTCCTCTCTGAGTGGAACAAACAATCAAAAAAGCACATACTTTTTGATGACATGTCCATTCCCTCAATTAATATGGAACTAAATAGTATAAATAGCCTTGTATATTGTTGAGTTGAATGAAAGATACTCCCTTTTTCCCTAATTGATTAGATTAGATTTCTCTCTTTATATTTTTCCATGGCTAATGAAGATTGATCTGGATTCATGGTTGCTATCTTTTCATCATCTGCTTTATGGAATTACACTTGAAAGTCGAAAGATTAATGTGTATACGTTGGTGTAACTTTGATATTCAAATGTAAGAAATTCCTGGAGAGTAAATTTTGATACGACTTAGAAAAGAATAAATGCATTGCTAGCTTCAGACATAGCTCTATCGCAACCTTGGAAGATGTCAATACTGATCTATCAAATGGTCTTGTACAACTCTTTGCGTTTGCACTTTTTTGTTAGTCATCCTTGGTAGTACTATTGGGTGCATGCAATCTTATATGGTGAACAGTCAAGAAAGCCTTCTTGTATGTGAGTTCCTCCAAACCAGGCATATGCTTATCGTTTTGATGTTCTCTATTCAGAGATTGTTACTCGAAATCAGAAAAGTAGATGCAAAAACAGGGAGTACTCTGACAGCTTAGTTCTCATTATATGTTATGATCCAATTCTTAAATTTACTTTCAATACTTTTCTACTATACACAAGTGCAGTAAGAAACTTTTGTCCATTGGCTTAGTTGTTGTTCTGTATTAGATAAGACAGGCATGGCAGCATTTTCTACATCCCAAAATAGAGGAATTATTTGATGTAAGGCATTGTAGATGCTAGTCCTCCCTTTATAGATGAGAAAAACATGGAGCTTCATGACCCTTGGGATAACCCCAGCTTACCCAATATAGAAGGTGATTCGTCTTTGATTTCTAGCATTTCTCACAGTTCTTTCAAATGTTGATGATAATAACATAAATATAGGATAGAAGTGAATCTGTGCATCTCAAGTATCATTTGCCTCATGGTCCACTTGGCCCACTCTGGAAGCAGATATTTTGTTTGCAACAAGTTTCTTATATACTCTGATGATGAAGTACTTGCACAAATCTGTGGGGCAGTTTATCATTGTTACATAAGTAGATAGACAATACCAGGAAGAGAAATCAGAGATATTTGAGTGCAGATGGTTTTAATAAGAAATAGAAAGTCTAAAGTGTTTTTAAAAAAAAATAATGAATGAGGTCTTAATTTTTACAATTCTGAATAAATGTTGGTATATCCCTAAGATTGTTGGTTCTGGAACTCCGATTTATCTATTAGTCATTGCACTATGATAGTTACTTTTATTTCATAAAGATTCTCAAAAGTATATTATCTGACAAAAATGGAGAATAGAGTCATCTAAAACTGGTTGTAGTCATCCATTGCTGCTTGTCATTCAGTTTTGGTTGTTCTTTCAAAGAACAAATAAAAAGCAATAAGTGGTTAAAAACTACAAATCTCGTAAGTTGTTGACCATTTGTTGTTGTAACTCTAAATCCAATTAAGGCATTTTGGTATAAGAATGAAGTTGCTCTTATTGTAGTGTCATAGGCTTGGGACGTATAAATTCAACTCCACATGTCTTTATCAAACAGCTACATGTTATCCTTTTTGTGTTTATGTAACTTTCAACCCCTTGTAATCATCCTTCTTATAATCTTCATTATTTCTAGACTAAGTAAACCTAACCTGAAGACGTTCTGGTCCATAAAATAAAAAAGATTGTATTTCATACTAGACGATGCTTACCTCATGTAACATCATAAGGTGTTCGACAGGAAATAGATGCAGTTTGCATCGTGTAAAAGCTAATGATTTTGCACATCTCCCTACATTTATTATTCAAAGTAGGTTGACACATGGATAATAACACTAAGCAAACAATTTGCATCTCCTGAAGAGACTGACTGAATAGGATACAACTTTTCTGTCCCAAATCTATCACTTGTTATTAGAAATATTTCCAATAACAAGGGAAATTGTTATTACTCCTGAAAAAAAAGCACAGAAGTATCCAAAATAAATCAACCATGTCCCTATAGACAATTAATAAAAAAGGAGGAACAAACAACAAGAACAAATTGCCAACTTCCTATTGCCAATTTACAAGAATAAAATGGATTACCATGTTTCCGCAATGTTGCAACGTGATGAAAGAGGATAAGCACCAAAGAACTATGTTATCAGGTCTTCCCAGAGGCACAAAATTGTTTTATGTTTTGAAAAGCCTTCCATTAACATGATATTCATGGAATGACTTTCTATGTATTAACAATTTACTGAAAACCATACATAACATGTGAATCAACTGGACAAGCCCAATAAAATAAAAAGTGGATCCATAATTGGCACAAAGTACGAAAGTTGGTAAAAAAGTTGCTGCCACCTTTCTGTCGCAGCCAATGGGATCTCTTCTAGGCTTTCTTGTGTCATACCATATATTGCTCATCTTTCTTAACAAGAAAACCAACGATTCTATACTCTCACAACCAAATATCTTTCTGAAGCTGAATCAAAGACTCCTTTTACAAAAGGGAACTGAGAGCTCATAAAGTTGTATTTTATTTTCTTGTTGTATTTAAATCTTTGTATTGTGTTATTAGATGTCTTACTACCTTTTCTTGTGATTTGTACTAGGTGTTTTGGTGTAAGCCTCTTCTCCTTGTAATCATCTAGAGTTAGGTGATTGTTCAAGCTAGAGTTATCTTGGTGTGTCCGGAGGTTGAAGCAGCAGAGTTACTTCTTGTGTTTTCTTGTAATAGAGTTATTGCTAGGATACAAAGGATTAGAAGGTTAATCCTTGGAGTCTGTATTCAAGAAGTTTCTTAGATATAGTGGAGCTTAGAAATCCTGGAGGCAGGTGTGGTTTTTCTCCCTTAAGCAAGGAGTTTTCATGTAAAAACCTTGTGCCTGCTATTTACTTTACTCCTATACTTTTTAGTTTATATATCTCCTAGTTCTTATTGTGTGAGTCTATTTGGGAACAGGTTCCATAGTTGAGGAGCATCCTACTATAACCCTTCATTTGGTATCAGAGTGTAATCTTCCATAAAAAGGCTATCACCTTCGAAGGATCCTGAGAAATGGTAACTCCTCTAAATCTAGAAAAAGGTCAATCAACTACTATACCACCAAGATTCAATGGTGAATATTATGGATGGTGGAAAATAAGAATGCATAACTTCATCATGGTTGAGGATTCTGAGCTATGGGATGTCATAGAGGATGGCCCTTTTATTCCTACAAGGGACGTAAAAGTTGGTGATGTGACCTCCCAGGTTCCTGTAATACCCTGAACTTTTCTTAAGCCTAATTTCATCTCTATAAAATTAAGGAATAACTTCCAAAGTGAGTAATGATTAAATCATATTGAATTTTCCTAATTTTGACTTTTTATCATGTGGAAAATTGAATTAGCTTTCCAACGATATAAGATTCTCCCAAATTTGATAACCGGGCAAGAAGTTATGGCTAATCTAAGTTCTAGTCGTAAAACACCATCATTTTAGTGCAAGGGTCTATTTAAAAATCATCAAATTTCAGTGGCCTAGCGCGATCGTGATGCATCGCGCTGAAGTTCCAGGTCCCAACCAGTGGGACAATGCGATGGCTCCGCGTCGCGGTGACTCCTAGATTTCCATTTGTCAATTTTCAGTTAGCCACCACGATAGTGGCGCATCGCGGTGGCCCATAAAATTGGGTTTCCAGTTTAATTTTTCCAGCTTCGTACAGAATTTAAAAAGGGCACTTTGGACTTTTTTCAAGCCTCTTAAACCATTCAAACATCAAAATTTAGGGCCACTACAAGCATCATATGAGATTTTCTCAAAATTTCCCTCAACCAAAAACCCTAAGTATCCAAATCCTCTTCTAAGAATCTCAAGGGTTCACCATATATTTTCTAAATTGAGTCAAGAGTCAAGATTCTCAAGTCAAAGGCTTCAAGAACCCTCATTCAAGAGTATGAATAGAGTCCCAAAAGCGAGAGTTCATCCAAAGCTTCTAATTCAAGGTATGTGGGATTTGAACAAGGATAAATCTTTCATCCTTATGCCCAAAACCTATTTTAATTACAAAAGTTATATGATTTGAGGTGATTTCTCATGAAATTGAAGTTAGGGTTTATACCCAATTTTTATTGTTTGAAGATTATGAGATTTCAAGTGATTGAATGTTGATTACATGACTATTTTCATATATTTATGCATGTAATGTGATTTTTCAGATTTTTCCAATTGAGTTTAAGCATGATATTGAGATTCTTGATTTCATTATTTTGATATTGCTGAAGTATTTTCAAGAAGTATATTGAGTATGATGTTTTGCTATGATATTACATGAGTATATTTATAGTTTCATGCTTACTGCTAAAATTTCCAGATTTTGAGTTGATTTATCAATAATTACATTATCAAGTATGAACCTTTTGGTGTTTTAACATAAGTTTGAAGAATGGGCTTTAAGCCCTAAGATCTAGTCTTGATATTTCAAGAAGATTATGATTTTAAGGCTCTTTGATGATTTTTTATCAAGTTTCAAGAAAGAAATTGATCTTTTGATCTTAAGCTAAGGCAAGGAATCCACATTATTCACATAGTTTGAGATTTAAAGAAGAGAAGTATAATTTGTCTTGATTATAAACTCTTATGCTATTTTAAGGTGGATTACCTAAAAATTCTGAGCAATAAGTATGGGAGTAGTATTTAGCACCGAGTTGGGTATGATTCCAAGGTCTCATGCCTTAGAACTACGTGCCACCGTAGGTTTCTAAATTTTTCATAGTGGGTTAAGCTAGTGAACACTTAAGTTAAGGTTCTATTCTGATGGCAAGAGTAGAATAGCTCTCCCCAATGTGGGTAAGACGTTGGAATCCATGTCAGCTCACATGGTTTATGTCGGTTATAAGAACCTCTCAAAGATGTCCCCCACTCTTGAAACAGTTTTATGGATTTAAGGTATTGAGCTAAAGAGTTTACTATACAAAATGAGTTTCAGAGTTCATCTAGCTTACAAGTTGTGAGAATAAGAGGAGAATACAGATTTTAGAAGCAAGTGAAATGACTCACGAGATTTATACTACATGTTTCATTATTTATGATTTATGAGATTTATATTTTTGATTTCTATTCAAGCTATGTGAGTCATTTATGTCAGCATGCATGACTTTATAAAGAGTAATGATATTGTTTAAGTAAATGCATACACCCACATATACTCAGTACATCCTCAAAGTACTGATCCACATATATGTCAATGTGCTACACTGTCTCATAATGTAGGTACAAGTTGTAGTGCATATACCATATTCAGTCAGTTCGCAGCTTCCAGTCAGTAGGTGATGAGTCCTTTTGATTCAAGGGCTTGAGTCAGCCATACAGTTCAAGAAGTATTGTATTCTCTTTATTCAGTCGTATTGAGTTGGGTTATTTGGGAGTCATGACCCGGCTACCTATAGTCAGTACTAGTAGAGGCTTCATAGACAGTTGGTAGTGTTAATGTATTTTATTTCAGTTTTGTTGTCAAAAGCAGAGTAGTAATCTTGTAAATTCAGATTTATATTGATCGAGTTCAGAGAAGTTTTATGTTTTTACTGATTATGTTCAGATTTATGTATTTTATTTAGTTACTTGTAAGTATGCCAGTAGAAGTGTTAGCTTGGGACCACTTGTGACCCTAAGTACCTTGTGACATCTCGGGACCCATTTTCGGGGCATTAGAGTTCCCAAGACCAAGAAAGATTATGATGATCCATCCAGAAAGAAGATTGAGAAGTATTACAAAGCCAAGAAAATACTTGTATATGGTATTGGTCCTGATGAGTACAATAGGATCTCTGCCTATGAAACTGCTGAGGAGATCTGGGATTGTCTTCAGACAGCTCACGAAGGAACCACTCAGGTTAAGCAGTCCAAGGATAATTATTTAACCATACAGGAAGGAGAGTCCAATCAGGATATGCATACAAGATTCACTACAGTTTCTAATGAACTGCATTGCTTGGGTAAGGGACATTCCAGCACACAAATAGTCAGGAAGATTTTAAGCCTTCCTAAGAGATGGGAGAGCAAAGTTGATGCCATCACTGTAGTCAGGGATCTAAACAAGATGGACATAGATGATCTCATAGGTAATCTCAAAACCTATGAGATGTTTAAGAAACTTGGGAAGTTAAAAGTGGAGCCCAAGGTTGAAAAGAAACTTGTCCTTAAGGCTACAAAAGAAACTACCAGTGCTGAAGTTGAGGAGATAGACTATATTGCGAAGAGGTTTCTTAAATCTTTGAGAAAGTCAGGGGATCTACCTAAAAAAAGAAGAGTCTGGAAAGCTCTTTAAGGAAGGAAAGAAAAGTAACACACATCACAAATATGTCAAGCTTCGCCATTACATTAAGGATTGCCCTATGCATAAATTCGACTACAAGGAATGTGCTAAAAAGGTGGCTGGTAAATAAATGGGCAAGGACCGGGTCCCTGTGAAGTTTAGCAAGAAGGTTGAAGCAGACAAAGTTGTCAACCAAGTATTGGCAGCCTATTGGGGTAACTCTTCAAATAATTTATATGATTCAGAATAAGAAGGAGATATTCCCATGATGGTTATAGAAGATGAAGTATCATCTTTTGACTCACTCTTTGCTCTAATGGCAAACACTGAAAATGATGAAGATAAAACAGTGACTCTTCTTGACATCAAGAAAACATTAAAGGATTATTCTCTGAGCAAGCTAAGATCTATTGCCTCGGTGTTGATTGATTCCCTAAATGAACTTACTAAAGACAAGGAAAATCTAAAGGAGTCCTTGGAAAAATATGAGAAAGAAGTAATTGAAATGAGTTTTCAGATGGCTGAACTCACCAATGAAAAGGAGAGATTAAAGAAAGACTTAGCCAAGTGTGAGAAAGAAATGGTGGAGCTAAGTCTGCAGATGGCTAAGCATCAAGTGACTACCAAAACTCTTACTTGTGAGAATGATCTTTTGAATAAAAGGCTAGATAAAATCTCAAAGCAGGATCACAAGGGAAAGGGTAAAGGAAGTACGCTACTGTTTCAGCTGGAAAGAGAATTAACCAAAACCAAGGTTGAATTGACTGCTTCATTTTATAGAAACTCTGTGCTTAAGAAAGAACTAACTCTGGTAAAGACTAAACTTGAGAAAGAACTCAAATGGAATACATAATCACAAGCACTAACCAACTTTACCAGTCAAGAATGTAGTAACAAAAGAGGCTTAGGATATAACAGTCAAGAAGATAGATACAGCTCTTCAATCCAACATGTAATGAGTAAGAATGATTTCTCATGTACCCATTGTGGAAAGTATGGTCACTCTAAGGAAATGTGTCCCTCTAAAACTGTGGCTCTGAGGGACAGGAGAAATTTCACAAAACTTAAAAGAAGGAAACAAAGATTACCAAACTAGAAAAAGAAAGGACTAATCTTTCCTCTATCACCTTTTTGGGAACTCAAACATAAATGGGTTCCCAAGACTAACAAGTGATTGATATTGTAGAAAAGGGTGAGAGGTAGCAACCAATATAAGAATAATGATAATGGTTGCTCAGAGCACATGATTGAAGATTTGAAGATCACCTCTAGTTGAATGCCCTTAGTAGAGACATGTCTTTTTGGCGATGGAATCAAAGAGTTAGAGTATGATTGATCCTAATGGTACTGGAGATCAAATAGCAAAATGGTTGTTTCAAATTATGAATGAATAATCCTTAGTAGATCACTGATAAAAGACAATAGGGAACTGGTTCAGCGACACTAGAAGAGGTAGAGTTGGTTAAATCAATATGGATACTGGAGACTCTCATGATCCTCCACTTATGTCTATGAATTGGTGAGAAGGTATTCGGGTTATATAATGTCTTACATTTCTAATTCAGTATCATATCTTTGCAGATATACACCCATGGAAAGGAAGAAGAGATATATAAAAAGTGATGAGTCAGCATAAAGTGATTGCATTTAAACATTGCTTAGGGACCATGCCCTTAGTTAGGTAATTACCACTTACTATTCCTAAATAATGACTATTTTTAATATTTAATAGATGTTCCACGTCACTCTCTTGCATCTTTCAAAAAGTTGTTACTTGTACTTTAAACTCAATAGACGCGTCCATCTGATCGGACACGTCTTATCAAACTCATTAAATTATTCAATCTCAACCATTATCGCATGTCCTATATGTATCCTAAAATTAGATCATCTTCTCTCTTATATTAAAAAATCCTCTCTCGTACGACCTTATCAGTTCCCTAACCATTCAAAAACTTGATTTTTTCTACATCTACAGTTCATCCAACCCTTCTTAATTTCATATTCCTTTTATCTTCACAAAAAGACGAGCCCATTTCTCTGAGAGTAATAGACATTCCTTCAATTTCTTTATACTTAGAGGAGAAATTTCCCTTTACTAAATTTACTCCTCTTTCCCCATAAAATATTGCCAAGGATTATAGTTCTCATATAAAGATGAACCATTCCGCTGCTTCATCAATGGTGCTAATTCCACATAGGATTCTAAAATCAATCTTGTCTCTGAAAAAATATATGATCCCAAAGCCAACACTTTAACATCTCCAACCCCTGAGGATGACTCTCAAAATAAGGACACAGTTTCTGACCAAACCGTTCTACCATCTTTGTTTAAAAAAAGACAAAATGATCTCCCTAAAAATATTGATGATGAAAATGTAGTGTTACCACCGGTTCTTGATCCATCTGGTGACTATAAGGGTAGCATAAATATTTATAATAGTGATGATAACAAGCCCTTATCCTGAAAAATATCTAAGAAAAGGTCCTCATTCTCACTCAAGGCTTTCTTTGGAACTACTAAAACTACTAAGACCAGGTCAAGTTCTAGAAACATTATGAGAAAAACATTGGAAAGAATCAAAGAAAACACTAAAAGAAGAAGAATGCCAAAGAAAGTTGGAACAGAGATAGTTGAACCAGATGCTGAAAGGGTAGTGGATGTTGCAAAATGAGATGAAGATACTGATAGTGAAATTAAGCGCATGTTTGAATTCTTAAGTAAATATGAGGATAAGTCACCTATCTCTGATTTTAAGAAATATGCTACTACTACAAAGGATAAAGTGATAGAAAAAAGAGTTTCCTTACCAAAGAAAGGAAAGGGGTTGTTAGTAAAGAAACCAGTGTCCAGCATCAATTGTAAGAAATAGAAACCAGAACAGGTTGATGATAGGGACCGGATCCCAGTCCTAAATCATCCAGAACCTCAGATACTCTTGGGACTTCTGGAAAGGGAACTGGTTTATCAAAGAAAGCTACTCTATCCAAAGAGAAGGGTTTATCTCAAAAGGATCATCATGAGGTTCTCAGTACTCATGAGGTTTTAAGAGGAAGAGTTTTTGATCCAATTGTCGTGTACATAGTAGAAATAAGGGAGTTATTCAATTGGGTGAATTTTCAGAATTGGGAGCACCTGTTTGATTTGTGTACCCCAGTTGCATGAGGAAGAGGTAAGGATGTTCTATCATAACTTACCTATTTCTGATGATGGATTGTACATAACCTCACAAGTTAAGGAAGTAGATATGGGAATAAATAAGGATATATTTTCTAAAATCCTTGGGGCTCCTACTATAGAAATAAGGTCTATTAGATTAGAGGAGGGGTCTGCATAGTTTTTGGGAGTTTGTAGTGAACTTGATGACTTGGAAACTAAAAATGTCACCAAGAACCCTTAAAGAGAATATAAGTTGTTGTTTGATCTCGTAAATAAGGTCCTGCTTCTTCGGTCTGAGAAAAGGTCTTTTGTGACTGGAATTGATCTATACCTCATGAAAGTATTGTCTACCTATCAGAAAGTGAACCTTCCAGCAATTGTCGTTGAGCATATCAACACAGTCATGACTACACAAGATGACAACCATGGGTTAGCTTATGGATTTTGGCTGAATAGAGTTTTTTCTAATTTTAATATTGAATACAAAAAGGGAAAGGCGTAGTGAAACAAATGTTCAACCTCACTACCCTGGAAGATAATGAATGCATTCCTAGAAGAGGTAGTAGGAAATCTAGATCCATTGTGTTTAAGTTGATTGATATGCAAAAGAGTCTGGAGGTGATATAGATGTCCTGACAGCTATGGTATCTCAAAAGAATGATGAGATTTTTTCCTTAGAGGCAGAATTAGTCAAATGAAGAGAAGAGGAAACCAGTTCTAGTGGAAAGTTAAAAGATGAAAATGCTACCCTACAAGAAAAGATGAAGAAGTTGGAAGCCAGATTTGAAGTCTTGACTGCAAATAATAAAGAATTGACTCAACAAATTCTCAGAGCTCATGCTGCAGAAAGTGAAAGAATGACAATACACCTTAAGCAGCTGGATTAAGCTACTAGTACTTCTTCCTAATTCTTTTTCAAAATGACCCGTACTCCTTTCCCTTCCCAGACCTACCATTAAGTCCTGTGAAAGATTGTTCTCCACTGACTTTTTATCTCTATTGAGTACCTGGCATAGTTGTTATGATGTTTCGTGGTTATTGTTTTTGAATGGCATTTGGTACTGATTAATGAATGAATGAAATTTCTCTTTGTGTTATCAACTCTCTTTACTTTGTTTTCTCTTTCCTTGTTCATGCAAGTGTTGCCTCAATATCCATGAATAACATGTATTCTTATCTCTTCTTACTTTACTGCTTAACCTCTTTGATGATGCCAAAAGTGAAAAGTCTAATATAGCCTGCATTGCATTATTTTTGTATTACATTTACTTGAAGGTAAGGTTGGTATATAGCTAGGCTGTAATACATAATGTGATTTATGATAGAAAATGGATATAGGGGGTCTCATATTTAGGGGAATAGTGGATGGAGATAGGGTATGCTTATAGACAGGGGGAATAAAAAGCAAGATACTTATAGGTATCAATGATAGGGGGAATTGATTGGGCAAACTGGTCTGGTAAAGGTTGTGGCTTATGTTGCTAAGTTGTAGACTATGGTATATGTGGATGCTTGAAGATGTTGAATGCTTTCATGGGTTTGTCATCATCAAAAAGGGGAAAATTATTAAGTCCTTAGTTTTGATGATTGACAAATTGCATGCTGGTACCTGTTTCCAGGAGATTTTGTGATTACAAAATTGCTACCACTTAGGAAATAGGTTAGTATCACTTGTCACTATCATAGTCAATTATTACAGCTGGGCACAAAGTATGAAAGTTGGTGAAAAAACTATTGCCACCTTTTTGTCTTTGCCAATGGGATATCTCCTAGGTTTTCTTGTCTCATACTATATATTGTCCATCTTCCTCAACAAGAAAATCAATGCTTCCATACTCTCAAAACTAAATATCATTCTGAAGTTAAATCAAAGACTCCTTTTATAATAGGGAACTGAGAGCTTATAAATTTACTCCCTCCATTTCAAAAAAAATGACACTTTGACTTGGCACAAAGTTTAAGAAAATAAAAAAGACTTTTGAATCTTGTGGCCTTAAATTAAAGTTGTGTTAAATGTACCAAAATGACCTTTAATCTTATGGTCCTAGATATGCCATATGAAAAGTTGAAATTAAAGTATTGCCAAAAAAGGAAAGAAGTCATTTTTTTAAACTAACTAAAAAGGAAAGTATGTCATTCTTTTTGGGATGGAGGGAGTATATTTTATTTCCTTGTTTATTTGAGTTTTTGTATTGTGTTCTTAAACATTTGCCTATATTTTCTTATGATTAGTAGTAGGTGTTGTGGTGCAAACCGCTTCTCCTTGTAATCATCTAGAGTTAGGTGATTGTTAAAGCTAGAGTTAGTTTGGTGTGTCCAGTAAGAGTTAGCTGAAGGTTGAAGCAGTAGAGTTACTGTTTGTGTTTCCTTGTAATAGAGTTATTGCTAGGAGACAAAGGATTAGGAGGTTAATCCTTGAAATCTGTATTCAAGAAGTTGCTTGGATATAGTGGAGCTTAGAAATCCTGGAGGCAGGTCGTGGTTTTTCTCCCTTGAGCAAGGAGTTCCCACATAAAAACCTTGTGTCTTCTATTTCCTTTATTCCTGCACTTCTTAGTTTATATATCTCCTAGTTTTCGTTGTGTGTGTCTATCTGGGAATAGCTTTAAGAGTTGAAGAGCAACCCACTGCAACCCTTCAACACCTTTGTAAGCTTTTCCAAAGCCACCCTTTCCAATGACCAAACTCTCATTAAAGTTGTTAGTTGCTTCCTTCAAAGCTACAAAAGGAATTCGACCACTTCAACAGGAACGTGATAACTTCATCACTTTTGGAGGTTGCTTTCTTTGAGTGCTTGCTACCCATGCTGAGTATACACAAGAGAAGCTTGAGGAAGTTGTAGTTTTACCAGAATAATGGAGATTAATAGAGGAGAGGACTGAAAAGTATTTACCTGTTCAGCAGACTTTGGATAGTCGTTGATTTATTGTCTCTCCTTTTGTCTCTCTGGGGAAACTCTAGAGTGAGATGATTAACTAAATCATTAATGGATTTTATTAACTAAAACAAATCACCAATTATGAGTAGATGATAAATGTTTCCCCTACTTGCTTTCAAAATTTTAGTAATCTGGCAATTACATGTATAGCAACATATTTATCTTGTTACATTTATAGCTTAGGCGCACCCCTTAATGGACTAGTTATAACTAGAAGACAGAGAGTGTTTTATTATCTTAACTTTAATGAATATCTTGAAAAAAAATGTACTAATTCGTATGTACTTGCTTAGTGATGTAAAGTTTTCTTTATTTATAGAAGTGTAAAATTTGAATCACATTATTAATTTCTATTCTTGAAAGAAAATGATTCTTTAATGATGAAAACTTCACGTTTGAGAAGAAGGATAATTTTGGTAGAATAATATCAATTCCTTCTTGAACCCTTAAACATCAGTTATTCTAAAATAAATGAAAAGGCTAAAAAATCATTCATTTAGGAAAATTTTTGAAATGGGAGAAAATCATTTGTACGCATCACTTTTTTTAAAGTTCAAACTCCCTCGTCAACTTTAAATAATAGATGTTCTATCTCCTTCAAATGACTTTTTAAATGTTCATTCCACCCTTATATCATAAATATTTATTCCTTTTTACTTCTTTAGAATTATAATACTTTTTTTGAAAAAAATAATCTATACAAAAATTTTATCTATAAAAAAATAAATATAATTTTCAAGATGAAAAAAGTGGAAAGTACTAATTGATTATATAATTTAATAATATTACATAATAAAAATAGAATTATAAGTTAGTTTTATATTATTTTTTAATAATAAATCAAATATCTACTTAAACAAGTGAAAATAACAGAGACACAACTTTATAAACATATTTCAATGTACAAACAATAGTTAACAAAAACAAAGATATATTTTGCACTCTCTTTGGTTCAATTTGTTTGTGTTACTTTTCTTTTTAGTTCATTCCAAAAAGATTCTCTCTTTCCTTTTTCGGAAACTGTTTAGTTCTAACCTTTTATATGGCATATTTAATATCACAAAATTAAGTGTTATTTTGGTATATTTTATATATCTTTAGTTAAAGATTGATTTAAGAGTCTTGTTTACCTTGTTAAAAAACCTCTAGATATTTGGCATCAATATTGACTTCACGGGTGTCTCGTCCATTAGGCCACTTAGACAATTGTCTAAGGCCTCATATTTTATATAACTAGTTATGTATACAGTCAAACATCTCTATAATGATTCCTCGTTATACCATTATTTCACTGTAGTTGTCTAAGTTTCTTTAGAACCGATTTTCTTGTTATATTTAACTTCTCTATAACAACATTCTACATATAACAATAATGACATTTATTATAGTTTTATTGCTTTGTAAAATTACTCTTTTTTAGCAACCATACTCAAATTAGGATAGTAAAACTTTGTGAGAAATAAGTTTTATATAAAATAAAATATTTAAATATTCATGGTAATCACCATTAATATGATGCACATACTAGTAAATTTCAAGTATGAGTGTCTAAAAGGGAAAAATTGTATTTAAATGGTGTCCATTAGTTATGATTATAACTTCACGGGAAAAGACTATTGATATTTGTCATTTTTATATTCATTCTCTTTTTTCTTTATTTTTTTCGTTAAACTGGTTATATATTCCTTTTTACCTATACAAAATTACTAAAAAAAAATTTGCATTACTTTGTGAGAAATTACTTTTATGAGATAAGGCACAAGCACACCCTGGGGCGACTCAAGCAAATTTGTGGCCTAAGATTAAAATTGAACGAAGGCTTTAATTTTTTAATAAAATTAAATTGTCTTTATAAAGTCTATTTTTTAAATTATATAATGGGTTTCTTACAACAATTCTTTTTTTAATTAATAATATAGTCAATACATTGATTTCTTGAGACAAAGTATTTTAGACTAGATATATCAAACTCAAAATAAGGAATGGATCGCATCAAATGATATTCATGGAACATTGAAAAGCAAAGCATAAACTCAGAGGAATAGTCTTAATTCAAAATGAGTCTAAAACACAGCCCTTAATGCCCATCTGGCTAACAGGCCTTCCAATTAGACCTCCGGCATGAAGCCTGAATCAAAAATATTACTGTAAGTCTATGTATTGCGACCTTAATATCATTTGAAGTATTTGATTCTTATTTTAATAACGTATGTCATTTCATACATGTAATATAATTTGTCATAGTTCAACACAAAGAGTTTAGCGTATCATAGGCTTAGTAAATAAGTGAAGTAAATATAAAATTAAAATACAAAAATTTAAATTAACCTTAAGACGGATGGATTGTCCTCAAAAGCAAAGAGCTTTTTATTTCATACTCAGAATATTTTTACAAAAGAGAGAGTATGTATTCTAGAGAGAAGGGTTCTCCAAAACCTGTCCTCTTCTACTAACACTGGGCTCCTTATATAATGAAAATATTGAAATAAAACAATAAAATAAAGTAAGTGGCCTCTACTATTTGACCCTTACTCTTTACAAATGGCTCTTACTTTATCAGAAAGCTAATGGCCCTTACTGTTTTGCTTTTTCAAAAGCCATCTACCATCAAGGTTATTTTCCCAATAATGTGAGTAGTTGTGGGGTCCTTTGTTTATTTATTCCCTTTGTCTTTTGTGGACGTGAAAGATTCTTTCAGGATGTCTTGAAATTTGCAAGATAAGCATCCAGTTTATTTCTTCATCACTTTGAATACTTTGGGATTCCCCAGCCTAGCAATCTTTTTCATGACCTGCTGACGATATTGATGTATCTGAAGAATATCCTTGATCGAGATTCTTCATTAAATCTCATTAAACTTCCTCCATGTATGAAGCAAGGATTTCTGATTTAGATATCGTCTATTTCTTCATTTGAAGTTTTTGGGCAATATTCCAGAATGGACTATGTTCCTCTAATTCATAAAGAGAAGTTGTTTCTTTCTGCTGCTTATAATTATTTATCGTAGCTTTGATTTTTTCTGTTAATTGGTGGTCATGGACATATTCTTCAGCTGTTTGTTGATTTAATTTTTCTCAGAATTTAATGTAATAAATTCCCATTAAACAAGGGATATTGCCAGGATTTGATTTTACCTCTATAGACCATTTCAAGATTCAAGAAATAAAAAATTCAATGAAAACCTACATTGTTGATATACCTTCAAAGTATATGTTTTCTCTTTGCATTTCAAGTAGTATTAGTAATACTTCCACCCAATCATTATAGAGACTTTTAAAAGGCTCTGGCAATATTTTTTGTGAAGGACCATGCAAAATCCATCATTTAGCAAACCAGTTTGGTATGTTTTTTTTGTAGACATTTTAACACACTTTAATAAATCATCAATGAGATCTTTCAGGATTCTCACATAGAAAAGTTTTATCAAAACTTACATAGTCCAAGTAATTATACTTAACTGCAACTTTTTGTTGTTCAGGCAGAACATATTCTTTTTCTTTAAGGGTACTCAAACCCCATTCTTCATGAGAAAAGATATTTTTGATTATAATTTAAGATAAATTATAATTCTTTCTGATAGCTCAACTTGCATAGCAGTGTTGAATTTTTGAAGAAGCAGTTTAAGGTAATATAGTTTCATAATGTCTACCGTATTCTTAAGTAGCCGTAGTGTAAATGTATTATCTAAATATTTTTGCATAAGTTTTCATGGGTTATCTTTCCATCTAAGATTATGGCGCTCAAGAAGTAATATGACTTCTTCTGCTTTGTTGTATTCATACAACTCAATATTTTTATTAGTGTCTTTTAAGGCACTAGCATATGAAGGAACATCAGATTCCTCTTGCTTTTTGAATTTTGATTTCATAAAATTCAAAAATTGCTGATACAGTTGTTCATCTGTATTCATACTTGACGAACCTGAACTTGAACTTGTAATGTTCGAGGCAATAAGTCTTTGATTTACAATTCGGGCAAGGATATTATTTTCTCTACCTCTGGTTGAGGTTGGTCTACCTCTTCCTCCTCTTTCTCTGTACGAGGATGCCTGTGATGTCATCTTGTATGTCATAATAGAAAACATCTGTTTAAAAATTCACGAGTAAGAAAATCAGGTAAATTATTATCTGATCCTTTTAAATATTGCATATCAAAATCAAATGGGTCTGACAGGGCCTGCCATCTTGCAAACATTTACTTAGAAACATCATGTTTCACATCTTTATTAAAAATAAATTTAGCGGGCTAGCAATCGGTTCTTATCAAGAACTTCCTATTATAAAAGTCACCTTGAAATTTTAACACATATTTAACAATAGCAAGAATTTCTGTAGCTACTGTGGAATAATTTTTTTGACTATCATTTTATTTTTCAGAATAAAACTGGATAATATAGACTCGATTTTGTTGTGGAAAATACTGTTTTAAAATTCCTCCATTATTTATATCTGAGGCATCAGTCTCAATAATTTTATCTACATTGAAATTTGCTAAAGTAAGACAGGGTAGGTTATTAACCTTTGCTTTAATATTTCTCACTGCAAGAGTATGTTTTTCAGTTCATGCATTAGAACTCTTTTTCAGCCTATCATACAAGATAGTTGTATTTTTTATCAAATCCTGGATAAAAGGAGATATATAATTTAGACTTTCCAAAAATCTTTGCAACTGAATTTTGTTTGATATTTCATCAGAAAATTTAGAAGCAAATTCAATACTTCTGGTTATAGGGATAATTTTTTCTTGATCAATATTGTGGCCAAGAAATCTGACCTTTGTCTGAAACAACATCTTTGACTTCGGTATCACTAAGCCATTTTGTATAATGATCTTCTTAAATAGATCCAGATATTTGCAGTGTGTTTCTATGATTTTTGAGAATACCAAAATATCATCAATATAAATAATTATAAAATTGCTATGAGGCATGAATATTTCATTCATTATATTTTGAAATTCTGAAGGTGCATTTTTCAGTTCAAAAGACATTACATTTCATTCAAATTGTCTCAATGAAACATTAAAAGCAGTCTTATATTTGTCTGTTTCCACTATTTAAATTTGTCAGTAACCTGATTTCAAATCAAGTTTGAAAAATATAAGAGCATCATGTAATCTATCCAATAAATTTTTTTTATTCAGAATTGAATACTTGATCTATTTAAGGACTTTATTGAGTGGTTTATAATTTATAATTAATTTGGGTAAACTCCTTTCCTGTTCAGCATGTTTGTTAACATAAAAAGCAGTGCATGGCCAGGGAGATTTGAAAGGTCTTATGAGGCCTTTATGTAAAAGAGAATCAATTTTTTTTTTGCATAATTCTAAATATGCAGCATTCATTTTGCAAGGTCTTTCCCTTGTAGGAATATTTTCTTCTTGAAAATTATCTTCATAAGGAAGACTAATCATATGTCTTTTCCTTTGTCAAAAGGCATTTGGGTGGTCTCCACATATATCAATTGAAAACTGATTTTTCAAAAACTCAATCTTCTTAATCAATTTTGAATTTCGAAGTGTTTGACCAATAGTTAAACTGTAAATTTTATTTTTTTAAAATTTTATTTTCTTATTTTTAGAAAGAATTCTTTCTTTTACTATATTTAAATATCTAGTATATGGGGGTTCACACCATTCAAACTTAATATGTTTGTTTTGAAAAGTGTTTGTTATACCCGTTTTATCCCACCATATTATGGGATATATATGGCTAAACCAAGATTTTTTCAGAATGACATCATCAGTAATATCTTTAATAAGAACAAAAGTTTCAGGCATGCAAATCTTATCTTGGCAAATAAAAGCCTTGGAGATTTTATATTCTACACCCATTTTATTACCACTAACATTTCTAACAACATGATTGGTCTTGAAAAAATACTTTGATGGTATCAGACCTTTTCTGATGCAATTACAACCTGTCCCGCTATCAACGAGAGATGTAAACTTTTTTTATATAATTATAGTCAATTAAAAGAGTTACCTTAGCATAAAAATTTTGTTGAGGAACAGCTTCAAGTGTCTGACGAAAAGCTTCTTCTGGTAAAGAATCATGATGGCTTATTTCGTTAGGTATTGGAGTAGGGTGTTCTAAAGTAGAAATCCTTTTATCTAAAGTCAGATGGTGATTCTTAAGTAAGGATATTTTCATTTTGAGGTTTTCAACCTCTTTCTTAAGATCTTGAGTCGTGGCTAGTATCTCAACAGCTTGTTGCCTTTCCTTTAGAAGTTTGTTTACTTCTGTCATGGTATAAGGATATTCTTGGGAAGAAATCAAGGAAGATTTTTCTAGGGTGTGAGAATAACTAGTATATGGTCTGTTAATCTTATTTCTCAAAGTTTTTAGCATTTCGAGAAGAGTTGTTAATTTGTCATCTTTCAAGACGTTTATTTCTATATCTTGAAATAGAGAGTAATGTTAGACAAAATATTTTCATCTTCTTCATCTTCACAAGGTTGCCCTTGTTGACATGGAAGACACTCATCTTCAGAAGACATCGCGCAGGTCCTCCTCTATGAAACCATTTTCCTCATTATCAATATGATCCGAACTAGAATTTTTCGGAGAGGAATAAGCAATATTTTACACAAAAAAATTTTAATTTCTTCATACAAAGTAAGACTCTTAATCTTGCTTTTGACTTTACAGTCTTTTGCAAAATGACCAACTCTACCACATTTGTAGCAGGCATTAGTCTTTTTGACTTTTTGTACTCTTCACGAGATTTATAAGCCTTTTTTCTTTTGGTCTTCTTTCTCTATTCTCTTTGACTTTCTGTCTTCTGAGAATTTCTTTTTTTTGTACCTAGAGGTTTTTTTAGAACTCTTAGGGACATTCATGGCAAATTGTTCACAGAACTCGTCTAATTGTTGTCTTTCATTAAGACGATATTTCTTAATTTGACGATTTAGCTTTATCTCATTACACAAACCTAATCCTTCTCGAGTACAAACCTTTATAAGTTTGTCATAGATATAAGCATTATATAATTTATACTTACATCAGGTCCTCTAAGGATTTTCCTAACTCTTTCTGCAAATAACATGGGAAGACCATCTATAAACTTAGACTTTCAATGTGGATTATTACTCTCAGGTAATTTCATGACTCTTGATAGGAAAACATCTTTATACCACCTAAAAGACATAAGAGTCTTGCATCTAAGATTTTGGAGCAAAGTCCTAATAGTTTCACTATTTTCTGAGCATCTTTCAGAGAAGTACTTAATAATATTAATAATTAATGTATAGACAGCGTTCATTACTTTCGTGCCATTACTGTCTTGTTTGACTGCACTCATTATTTTCCCTTTATGGTCTGGGATTAGGTAATTATCTCAGCAACCTTTAAGCCGATCAGTAAATCCAGCAGTAATTATTTCTGTTATATCCCTATCATTTATGTTAGGTTTAGCCTTGCAAATTGTACTGTATATTAACATTTTATGTACCATCGTAGAAATTTGTCTGATAGGCCATCTACGTTTCATTCAAAGATTTCATCACATTTAAAACTATGGGAAACATACAATCCTTGTTCCTCTAATAGCACATCTTGAGGAGTAGGCCTTGGATAATAAATCATTTTTTGGGTCGGCTTCCTAGCAAACTTGTCTGAGATTTTATTAATCTCGGATGGACCAACATGCTCAGTATTGTCCTCTGCAGTGATATCATTATCATGGATGAAATTTATTCGTAATCCATTAAATTTTTCTGCTAATAACTTCTCTATATTTTTGAAGTCATTATTCAGCCTAAAATTCTTAATCTCAAGAGGAGCTGAATACTAGTAGTAGTAGTAACCTCTTGGCCTTTATGCTTAGTTTCACTATGCTCAATCCTTTGCAATTTGGATAGGAACTTATCAATTTTTTCATGTAGAGAAACAATTTGTTCTCCTAAAATACTCATGTACATATTAGCATAATTATGTTGTTTCAACATCATATTGACATTTTGAGCAGTGATAAGCGCAGTATCATTCTCAATTAGCTTGACAAAAGCAGTGCACTGAACTACTTTATTATCTTTTTCAATTTGAAATGATTGTTGGGAAGGGAGCACTGATGTAGTGATTTCTCCAGTAGCCAGCTTAAAATTCCTAGCAATCATAGAGATATAATGATCTACATACTTAGCCATGAACCATGGTATACAAGCAATTATTTTGTTATGCACAGAAAGATCAGCATAGAATTCTTCCTGAAGAGCATATTTTTCTTATTTATTGAAACTTTCGAAAAATCATTTTCAAAATAATTTTCATCTAGGTTTTAAGAACTCTAGTGAGATCTTTTTTCTTGTCGGTGATCCCGAACTAAAATCAAGTTTGCTTTAATTCATTTTAAACCAGTGAAAAAATCCATTTCAAATTCAGTTAGATCCATATCAGAAACTGCAGTAGCAATATTATCGCTATCGATTCTAATATTGTGCATCTTAGAACTTTCTCTAATCTGAGATGTAGAAGCTCTAGATGGAGATCTAACAATATAATCAACATGGGATATGTAAGAAGATATTGATCTCGTTAGTCTCGATGATGATGCTATACGCGAATCATCAGCCCTATTGAGTAGAGGCAAAGAATCAGAAAATCTGATATTTACAGTGCCATCAACGGCCTGTTCGACTTCTGAAATCTCACTATTGAGATTATTTTGAGGAGGGGCTGCATCCTCGAGGATTTTTTTTTGGGAAGTCAATTTCATCCCATTTAATAAGTCTTCTAGTAACAACTTTAGACCTACAAAAATTGATTTTCATAAGAATGGTTTCAGTCTTGAAATCCATTATTTTACACATAGGATTTAATGTGGATAGAGGTTTATAAAATATTCTATAACAAATACATATTACCTCAGTTCCTGACATGTAATTATATCTATGCAATTTAATACTTAATAATATAGTCAATGCATTAATTTCTTGAGGCAAAGTACTCTAAACTAGATATATCAAACTCCTAAATTCCTTTTATATAAAAAGTTTATTTTATCTACAAATAGTATTTACTAATTTTTTTTAAATATGTAATCTATTATTATTAAAAAAAATAAGGCCTCTCAAATTTGTGGCCTAAGGCGGAGGCGGACGCCTTTTTTTCAAAAAGGTAAAGCCGCCACTACACACCCATAAACTATACACGAAGTTGCTATGACACCTAAATTTTATGAGGTCCTATTACCTCTTTTTCTGTATTTTTGTACTTATCTAACCACATTCTGTGCTTGACAGGCACATCAGCAGAAAAGAGCACAAAGATATAGTAAAAATGAACTTTTAGAAGATCCAACAAACCTAAAATTTAAAGGGCGGGCTAACCTTATAGGAAACAGTTTTCTTATTGCAGTAAACAGAGAAGTGCCAGATACAACTTAAACAGAGAAGTGCCAGATACAACTAACATGAGGATTTACGGTCCTTCGGTCTACCAATCCAGATTGGAACCATTAACATGAGGATTTACAGTACAACAGTACATTAAGCCTTGGATTGGTTGTCTTACTCAAAGCTTTCACTTTATTAGTAAAAATGAGCTGCCGCATTGCTCATTCAAACCTTCCTACTATATATTTCCAAAAGAGTAGTCTAAAATACAGCAAGCGAAGAAAGGAACACATCACTTGGGGATACATTTAGGGATCAATTCAATTTGGACCTCTACTTCACCACACTCTGCATCTTGCAATCTAAGGATCATGTCTTGGGTCATCTTACCATTCTCCCAGATAATGCAGCTCTCACATGCTAGGCAGTTGTCCTTGCTTGGCTGAACTCTATCTACTTTGACCCCATTTGGGAGGTCTTGTAAGCCCATCTTCAGAATTTCCAGGTATGGTTTAATATCTATCCTTGCTACACCCATCTTGTCATCTCCGGTGAATGTATCTTTGTCATATACAGACTGAATAAAAACCAACATCACCCATGCTTTAAGGATTCGCATACCACATTAATATTTCCTTAATTTCAAGAAACCCGAATATGATAATGGAAATTCAACAGGAAATATAAAGTAAAACAGACAGCTTGAAATTTGTACACTATGTAGGTTAACTTTTTCTTAGGCCACATACATATACAACTACCGGAAGATTCCCGAATTTTTCATTTAGACATCTCAACTAAGACTATTACCTATTAGATACCTAATATACAGAACATGTGTCTATTAAACGCCTCACACTGACTTAGCACAAGGAGTAGTTTGCACTCTAAGTTGAGAGCGTGAAAATGACGAATGTCATTGTTTTTCTTTCTTTTTTTTGTTTGCATTAATGCTTTAATCTTTCCTTTGTTCTTTAGAAAATAAATTTGATATTCCTCACCTGAATTCTGTCTTTTCCTTTGTTGTTTCCTTAACAAAATGGATAAAGAAAAGGAGAACGTCAGAATGAAAGGAAGAGAAGAACGGCGATAAAGAAATCAAGAGAGATGAGGGGCAAAAAAGGAGGGTGTTTGAGAGGTGATGCCACCGCTACCAGTGCTGAAGAAACTGTGTCAACTAAATACAAAGCTATCCTAAAATTAAAAGTGTCCTCACCTTGTCCACCAAAATCAAACTGTAGTACAACATTAGATGAGACACATAGCCAGAAAAAGAAGAAAGACGGTGTTTCCATTAACAAAGAGAACAATAAACATGATAGAATTCACCGTGTGTGTCAACCTCAATGACCCTGCTTCTGTAACTATCGTCCCTTTGCTTTTTTTGTGATGCAAATCAGGAGGAACATTAAGAGTATACTGAGAAGAAGAGTAGTTGTGATCAGAATGTGAGGCAGGTAAAGGAAGTCGGGTTTCTCTATTCATGGAGGTCAATCTATGGTGAAATTGAAGAGTTCATTGGAGGAGAAAGAGAATATGAGAGTTAATAACCAAAAGAGAAAAAGAAAAAGTAATAGCATGTGCAAAAATCACACATTTTACTTTTGTTAGAAACTATCAGTGACGTGTTTAATAGCCACATGTTTTACCGACTTTTGGTGTCTAATAGGTAACGGCCTTAGTTTGGTTGTTACCTACTACGATGTGTTTACAAGAATTATGATGCACTTTCTAATAGTCATGCTTACTTATATGAATGATACCGTATCTAAGCCTAAAGATATATGCATTCATAGCTCAGTTGTAATAACATAAGAGGGAATTTTTATATTTTTGATAGGTGCTTACAAGAACAATTGGAATGTCTGGGTCCTTCAGTGCTAGAGTCAATTCCTCATTCCAAATAGGGTTGCAGCTGTTCTTTTTAACACTGGTCTTCACTCTCTGTAATGTAATTGCATGATTAATACCAATAACAAGCACCTCGAGATGGCATCAGAAAAGATTAATTGTATGCAATAGTCACATAGAGATCTGAGCAGTTAAACTATATAGATTTAAATGCCTTGCCAATCTGAGGTTTGCTCTACATTCACGCACACACTGATGGACGTTGGAAAGAAATAGTTTATAATCTAGCAAGAAGTATACTTGGATTTCTTCTTCTGAGTGATTTAATATATGTCACAACATTCTGTACCAGCAGACATAATGTCTCAAGACAACAACAACAACAACAACAACAAACCCAGTGTATTCCCACCTGGTGGGGTCTGGGGGGGTAAGATGTACGCAGTTCATACCTCTACCTCTAAAGAAGTAGAAAGGTTGTTTCCGATAGACCCCGGCTCAAGACACAAGATACCAGACAAATACATAGTAAAGCACCGAACAAGGTTACAAGACTACATAACATAAATAACATAACATAAATAACATAAATACGGCAGCCATAAATAGAAGAAAACAGAGGAAAGCACCCAGATTCTTACTAAAACAAGGAGCACGGAATCATAACAAGAATACTACCCCCAACAAGTAAATCCCTACACTAGCGACCCAAACTGGCCCTAGTCTTCTGCCCTAATTCGCGTCCTCCAGACCTTCCTATCTAGGGTCATGTCCTCGGTGAGCTGTAACTGCTCCATGTCCCGCCTAATCACCTCACCCCAGTACTTCTTCGACCTACCCCTACCCCGCCTAAAACCATCCAACGCTAGCCTCTCACACCTACGAACTGGGGCATCCATGCCCCTCCTCTTCACGTGTCCGAACCAGCTCAATCGGACCTCCCGCATCTTGCACTCCACTGGAGTCACACCAACCTTCTCCCTGATAGTCTCATTCCGAACTCTATCCCCCCTAGTCAGCCCACACATCCAGCGCAACATCCGCATCTCTGCCACCTTCATTTTTTGGATATGGGAATTCTTAACTGGCCAACACTCCGCTCCATACAACATGGCCGGACGGACTACCACCCTATAAAATTTGCCTTTAAGCTTGGGCGGCACCTTCTTATCACAAAACACCCCCGACGCTAGCTTCCACTTCATCCATCCACCCCAATACGGTGCGAGACATCCTCGTCAATGTCACCGTTCCCCTGGATCACGGACCCGAGATACTTGAAACTATCCCTTTTACATACCACCTGTGATTCCAGCTTCACTACCACCTCGTCCCCCAGCCTCACGTCATTAAACTTGCATTCCAAATACTCTGTCCTGAAGATAATTTTTCCATACCATTAAAGTTAGCATAGGGCACCAAATATGATTCCTAAATATAAACCTTCTAGGATAAGTGATGCCGCAACAAGTTTAAAGTAAATAGAAGCGCAGAATTTAAGCAAGGAATGAACAACTCTAGTTCTTTTCTTCCTTTTTTTATGACTTCTTTTATTATCCATGAGATTCAGGAAAAGACTGATCTTCCTTATCCCAATGTTATTTCTTTCATGTCCTCTTGTCTCAGCATAGAAAGTAATTCCATCTGTTCATCCAGTAAGTTTGAGAGTCAAAGAAAGCTCAATATAGTAACTGTTGTTCTTGCACGCCAACTATGCCCTTCACTAAATCACAAAATCATTAAACATTTTTGATGACGGGTATTAATTTTACTGTTAGTTTTTTAAATTAATTATTTGAAGGGAAAAAAGAGAAAAAAACCAAATTTGATGAAACAAAGGGTGTGTTTGGTATGATGGACAATGTTTTCTTCCCTTGGTTGTAATATAACTTTGGGAAAATATTTTCCAAAGGAACTCATTTTCCTCCATTTGAAAGAAAATGACTTCCCTCATAGGCCAAGGAAAGTCATTTTATAGAAAATATTAAGATGTGACTTATGAAAACTTAGAACCAAAATAAACCATAATATGAATAAAATGACCAAAATAGATCACTTATTTAATAAGTTACCAAAATAGGCTAAACGTAATAATTTATTACGTTTTATACCTTTTTTTTAACGGTTTGATAGCGGATGTGTACAGTAAAAAAGTTCTGTAAAACGTAATAATTTATTACGTTTACATTATTTGATATAAAAAAGTGATGTGATAGTACACCGAGTTTTTTAAAAAAAAAAACTATAAATTAAAACTTTATAAATTTTTTAACTTTTATAAATTAAAACTTTTTATTACAATTTATAAATTTTAACTTTTTATTACAATTTATAAATTTTAACTTTTTATTACTTTCTTAACAAAAAAAAAAATTTAAAAATTTATTGCTTCGTTTTGTCAAATCAAGTACCATCTAGCTCACTCTTTTTGACTTTTTCTTTCATAAATCGTATTAAGAAGTTACTTTTTAATAAATAAAAAAAATAAAAAATACATAATTATAAATTTATTTTATTAATACGTAATAAAAAATTACATTGTTTTCTAAATTTGGTCAGATGAATGTATAATTGTTGATGTCGCATCTCATACAAACTGACCGAATGATTAAAGATGTGTAGTATATTATATTTTTAATTAGAGAGCCACTTGTTCATGTAAAGTTAAAATTTAGGTAGAAAAAAAATATAATTTCTGTTCACCAACCAAACACCATAAAATATTTTTTGAAAAATATTTTCCACTCAGCAACCAAACATAAGAAAATAAGTAAAACACCAACTTATTTTCTATAAAAACACTTTCTGGGAAAACATTTTCCATGGAAAATACTTTTCATCATACCAAACACACCCAAAAGAAAAAGCCCCAAGGTTAAATAACAAGCAAATATTTCTTATTCTATATGAGCAGACAATGGTCATTCTAAGCAGAAATTTGCATCAATTGCAATTTAGTCACGAACTGATTCTTTCTCTGAAGGGCAAAGCAAAATGTCTTCCTAAGATCTCTTTTCGCAGTAGGCTACACCTTAAGCAAAAGTGTGTTTTATATTAAAGAAATAAAAGCATTGAAAATGCACTTCTTCATGTGTTCAAGATAACGTCATTTTTTTTATAACAATGGGATTCGCGCCAACTTACACATACCTCGACGATTCCACCAGGTACCTTCTACCTCTCACCAGCATCGGTGTTGAGTAACTTTGCTCACTAACATTTAGGTGAATGAAAAGAAATCACCAAATGTTTGTTCTGTTTAAATTTTTAACCTTAGCCTTCAAATTTGCACCCACTTCATTGACCACTAGGCCACACCTTTGGTAAAAATATGTTTGCTTATTATGATCAAGCACCATATCTAAAGTTTTAATTCATTTCTAAGGAGATCCCTGACCCACCTCACAAATACACAAAAAAGGACAGCTCGGTGCACTAAAGCTCCCGCTATTCGCAAGGTCCGGGGAAAGTCCCTCACAAATACACACAGAGCAAACAATGGGAGGTGGAAGGGACTAATTGCTAAATACCAACAAAGTCGGTGCAAAAGCTCTCTAGTGAAGCGGTCAGTACGAGTGCATCCAAAAGCATAATTTTGAGATTATATGCCTGATTACTTTCATTGTTTGCCCTATTTACATAAACCAAATTTCCTGTCATTTACTCAAATAAAAGAATTACATTAAGCATAAGGAGCTTGAAGAATGTACATTATGCACACAAAAATACGTCTTAATGATATAAAGACTTTGTTCAAGATTCTAATGATTACCTATTCAGACCAAATAAGTGTTGAAATCTTAATGTAGATTAATGCACTTAATGGCCTAAGATCTGACCAGTTCAAATTTAGACCTCAATTAAGTGAAAACAAATGACGCCTAAGCCTTGATATCATATAGACATTCCACAATCAAAAACAAAAACGAGAGCTTCAAAAGCTGATCAGATCAATTCCAGAACAAGCAAGAAGGATTCTAAGAGGGTGGCAGAAAAACTTAACCAGACTCAAATGAACAAGGAATACATATCAACCTAACACAAAGAAACCTGCTCAATGCTCATAAAAGCAAGAGAAAGAAGCATCTAGAAAACAGACTAGCAAAAGCCACCATCAAATATAAAAAGCTGGATTCTTTCAGCACACAGAAAATTGTCACAAAGACATGGAAGTATGAGCAAGAGAACTTAGATAATAAAGAAAAGGAAACATGCCTGTCCACCCACATCAACAACATAAAGATCACTGCTAAATGTATCCTTAACTTCCCAATTGTTTCCTCTAAGAACCCGAATTTTTAGAAGCCCCAGAACATCCATCACTTCTTTTCTCCTTTCAGCCACAATAAATCCAATATGAAAAATTCAAGATGATTCTGTAATATTATTGTACTAGCTTGACCTCCTGAAGTCTTGCACTATTTCTTCATTTTGGTAGGTGGGGGTGAGGGGGACTGATAAGGGGACCCTAAGTTTAATTGTACCCCTTATCTCAAAGAAGAAGCATGACTAACAAGTGGTATATGACTTACGCGGACTCTTTACTTTCGATGCCGCACCCGTGTCGGATTCTCCAAAAAACACTGCTTTGGCAGAATCTGACACACACACATTGGCATTTTTGAAGTCGTCCGACCAACATTGATATTATGCATATAAATGGGTCAAACTCATACGAGTCTCTCATTGATTCTGCAATTCTGGTACACATCTATTGCTTGTCTCTTCTGGCAAGAAATAGTTGGCAATTATTCCTGGAATATTTGATCAAGTGGCATTTGGAATTTTGAATTTACCCTGTTCTTCCATTTTTTACTCTTTTTTTTTTTTCAGTTTTCTAATCATATTATAGTTGATTCTAGAACACATGCATGCATCTGTCTTTTAAATACAATATTGGAAAGAGCATTTCAAGGAAGCATAATACATAAGCATACCCTATAACTTGGCCTCAACATCTATAACTTCCACCTTTGAGTGCAAAATTAGGCATTTAAACCTGTATAAAGTTGAACAAGTAGACATGCATGTCCCACGTGGCATTTACATGGAAATCTCACGTGAATTGCCATGTAAATGTCACGTAGGATGTGTATGTCACCCTGTTCAGCTTTATACAAGTTTAACTGTCTACTTGTGCACACCTAATATTCGGAGGCATAAATGTCAGTTGAGGTCAAGTTAAAGGGGCACTTATGTATTATGCCTTTTAAGAATCATGAAACCTAAACTGCTGTTGAAAATGATGAGATATGATGCAAGTATTTGTCTAAATTTATAATTTTATCTAACAAATTTACAACACAGTCAAATAAGCTGCATTATCTCCGTATGCTATTTATGTTGACTAGCATACCATTTCTAAGAGCCAAGAGCAAATTTAGCAATTCCAACTTCAGAGTTGAAAAATAATCCCGATTTTATTTTGACAACCATGGTGTCCAGCCAGCTTGCACGCACGTCGACTAATTCCGCACCAGCCACCTCCCACCAACAACTGGTAACAAAGTTTAACTCTATTCACGAAGACTAGAACCGATGGAAAGAATTCAGCTAATGTTTTGTCTCCGCTGGAAATTAAAAGATATCTCAAATTAATCTTCTAGTACTCTTTTTTTTTTAACCTATACTACACTCCTTAGTGATTATCAAGAATTATAGAATAAACTAAACAAAAGAATATCATCACTAGCAACAAAAATTCCTTTATCTCAATCCTTTGATATCCACAAATTAATGGATTCCAAGATGGTTGAACCACCCCACCCCCCCCCCAAAAAAAAAAAAGACAACTCGTTGCACTAAAATGGAGTCCACCTGGTTGACCACAAGTTGTTTTCACGGTTGGTCATGTGGCAACAATTTACCGGCTGCTCCGTCGCTCCCTTCACTGTCAACGGAGAAGAGAAGAAAGAAAACAGAAACACACAAAAACCCACGATAATCAAAGAATTACCAAATGGGTTAAGGCTAAAATTTAAAGAAGTTGAAAGACAACAAGAGATATGCCTGGTCAGCCATGGTGATAGCAACATAAGGATCACTGCTAGTTGAGTCTCTGACTGGCAGATTGATGCCTTTGCACACCTTGATTTTCACTAGACCCAGCATCTCTCTTCCCCAAACTCAAAATCTAAAATGCTTTGCAAATGTTTAGTTCAAGTCGTGTCGTTAGGCTCTAAGTATGACTTGTGTGTGAGGAATTATTTTTAAAATTTATTTAAATAAATAAATAATTGGGTTCCACCTGTTACACCTCTTAATATTTATCTTCTTTTTTTTGTTAGCCTCTCTCCCTTCATTTATGTTCTCTCTACTCCTTTTTTACTCATCAATCTTTTCTTTTCATTTATTTTTTCTCTTTTTATTTAATTTATTTATAATCTAATTCTTTTAGATCAATTTTATTTGCATTCATTTTAATTAATTTCACGAAATACTAAAAACAAATTATTTAGTATTTATCTCTATTGAATTGAGATTTTATCATGCTCAATCTACTTCATGGAATCATTAAGCCACACCCTTAGGAGCGATTATTTTTATATTTTTTCATTTCACGATTTATTTGTTGTCTTTTTTAAAATCTGAAAATTTAAAAAAAAAATAATTAAACACTACTCCAACTCTAATTTTTTAGGCTCTAATGGCTAAACGCTTACTAAATATCAACTATTTATTGACTATGCATTTTAATTAATTGTAAATCTTTGACTAAAAAATGACAATGAAATGAAATTACTGGATAAATTATGGTGTTAACTTGTACAGACATAAGAAAATCAACTTTATGAGTGTTTACTCTTAATCAAATATAAGTTAAAGTAAAAATCAAAATCTTTATTTTTATCCTTATTTTTCTTCATCATCAATGACCTTAATTAATTAATTGCGAAAATATAAATTACTATTCACTTAGTCCCATATTAGTTGATTTTATTAGAAATAATTGTCTCATATTAGCTATCACCTTACTAAAAAAATAAAAAAAACACTCATTAATTTTTTTCATATTACTCTTTCAATTAATTCTTTTTGAAAGTGTTAACACTTATTTATAAAGTTTCCTATAAGTATTTTAAAAAGTGAATTAATAAAATTACCTTCTTATTTATAATTTCTTAACATGTGTGTAAAAAATGACCAACTAATATAAAACGGATGAAATAATTTTTTCACCAATTTATTTGTGTAATCAAATATTATCTTGCCTAAACAAATTAAAAATTAAAAACAAATATTATAATTGTTAAGCTTAGTCAATAAGTGAGGTGTGTAAACAGAAATGAAAATAGAGTGAGACATTAATGAAGTGGGATTCATAATACAGACCTCAATTAATAAGGCCCTCACATAACTATGATGTGGCACACCTCACCCATAATAAAATTTTCCGACGTCCACTAGTCTTTGCATCTGCTGTACTATCTGTACATTATCAAATACTCTCTCCATGTTTCAGAGTTAATTTGGTTAAGTTTTAAAATTAAATTAAATTATATTAATTTAATTTTATAAAAATTAAAATTTAAATATTTAAAAAAATTTTAAAAAGTATTATAAATTATAAATTTTTAATTTAATTAAAATATATACTTTAAAATATCAATTAAAATTATATTGTATGACACTAAAGAGGAAAAAAAATATTCAAACAGGAATGGACAGAGTATGAGGGTGAAAATTTGTGTAACTAAAACATTTCCTAAATCATATTCTTTCCATTTTAATTTATTTGGTATATTTTAACTTGACATTAAATTTAAAAAAATAAAGAACAAATTTTTTATTTTTATAATCATAAGTTAAAGATTATTAAATATACCAAAATATCTCTAATCTTGTGATTTTAAACATGTCATGTTAAAAATTAAAAATAAAGAATTGCTAAAATAGAAAAGGTTATTAAAAAAAAAAATTAAAAAATAGGTCAAACAAATTTAAATGGAGGAAGTAATTTTTTTCGTAAATAATATTATTATTGTTATTATAGATGAGCACAACTCATATGTATAATTTTCTCCTGTATGAGTAGTAATATCCAATGTTTTAAAAAGGCACGGGTGCGAACTGAGACATTTTACCTGATCCGTCGTAGCTGAGGTGTAAGCCTAGTGTATCCTTAATTATTAATATTTTATTTATAAATTAATATCATAAAAATAAATAATAAAAATTAAAATTACATAGAAATTATAGAAAATTTAAAAAAAATAAAAAAAATGAGTGAAAATATACATAAAGCTATTTCATCTTAAAGTATCAACCAAAATCAACAATCGACTATAGCAAAAATCAAAACACTCATCTCAAAAGACCATTAATTTGTAAAAGATCAAGTAGAAATTTATGAATTAAATTGTAAAAAGAAAAAGCAACCTACAATTAGTAACGTCAAACCATAACAAATGATGATGCTTTGTAGTCTGCACATTGATAATTTTCTCCTTTACTTGGTGAAAGATGAAGAGAGAATGAAAATTAGAGCTAAAACATTGTATTAAAAAATATATTTAAATTTTAAGGCTTTTAATTTCTTAAAGTTTTAATAACAACGTAAATTTTATATTTTTGGTATTAATTTAAGTACTTTTTTGGCAATATTAATTTTAATTAGAACAGCATTTTAATTTTAATTTGAGTAATTCTTGTACTTGTTTGGAAATTTTAATTTTAATTAGAATAGCATTTTAATTTAATTTAGTAATTCTCTAAAGCATAAGCTTGACAACTGGATTTGTATGAAGTTTGAAAGAAAAGTCAAAAAGAAAAATGAGGAAAGAGGGACAATGGGAAAAGTACTTTGTCGAGTTACATTATCGGAATTGCTCCAAAAGGCTCTTGATAGGTTGTGATGATTCATTCGGGCTTGAATCTTGGAGGTTTAAAGAGGAAATTGATAGCGGTAAGATAGTGTCACGACTCAAAATCTGAAAAAAGGAATAATTGTTATCTTAATTGATGATAGGCAAGTCAATTCAAATCAATGCAACAAAATAAAAGAATTAAAAATATGAAATTTATCATTTAAATATAAATAAGTTTGAGTAAGATTAGAAGTGATTTGGACTTGTTCAAATTAAAACTCAAACCCTAAAAACGCATCTACGACATGGGTATATTATAGGGAAAAATACATATGTTAGCATACCTAATTACTAAATTACAAAAAATAGCAACATTTTTTCCTAATTACCTTGTGTAGCATTATTTTAAGAGGGGGACCACAACTACCGCATCTTAAAAGCAGGTTCCATTATTTACGCTTAAAACTTTCTTTTTCCTTTAATTGCTTTATACTTTACCATTTTCATGCTTCTTATTAGATTTTCACTTTCAAAAATTTTCCTTCTTAACGTCCTTTCCACGATTATTATTCCACAATTTTAGGTAAATAATTAATTCAGTTATTGCATGTTATCAATTTCTCAATATATATTTTTTTTAATTTTGTACTGTAAACAATTTCTCCATTTCATCTTTAAGGTTTTGATTTTTGTAGTTGTTAACGGAGAATCAAGGTCATCGAATTTGCTGAATTTTGTTTTGTTTGTTTTTCACTTAAATTTGATGTTTTATGAGTTGATATAGTTGAAAAATTAAATTTTGGATGAGAATAGGAACTGGATTTTGTTTTGTTGCTATAAATGGAGGATAATCGGAGTTGAATGAATATTGTAGATGATTTTGGGTTGATTTGTTGTTGTTGTTGGTTGAATTTTTTCGAAGATAGCCGATATTTTGAAGAAAAAAATGGTTGAAAAAAGTTTCTTCTCCAAAAGGCGAACAAATTAAAAAAAAATATGAGAAGAAAAGAAAAGCAACAGAAATTAAAAAGTCAAACAATGTTGATGACGATGTTGAGAACTCTTTGTGCTAATGAATCTGAGAAGACATGGAGGAAGAAGTATTTTTTCATTGTATATGTATTTTTATTTACTGTTATATATTTAGGAATTTCTGTAAAGCTTTATCAATTGGGGTAATATGTATTTTTTCAGTGAGTTAATATGCATTTTATGTTTCTCCTGATATGTATTTAGGAATTGCAGTGAGGTGATTTTTTCTGTTAAAACTACATATGCATGTTATATGTATTTTTGATGTGTTGGTTGTATTTTGTTGATTTATACAGTTTAAGGTGTAGTTTTAATGTGTTTTTTTTTTTTTTTTTACAGTTTTACAAGATTTTTTGTTTTGTTAAATTTGAGAAACATCATTGGGTTCTCGCAGTTTTATCATTCTCCGAGAGGTGCATATTCTTATATAATTCATATGAATTCTCTGGTCACTATGCAGTTGTTCTGACTGAGATACAAAAATTAGCTGAGATTATTTCATTGTGTCCCAAGATTGTAATTTGTACGAAAAAAAAAGGTATTGATCTTCATAACCATCCATAATACAAAGATAAAAACTTGTCAGATCTTTTTGATGTGTTATTTGCAGATGAATTGGTTCAACAATCAAGTGAAAGCTTGTAAGTACTTTAATATACATTTACCAATATCGTTTGTATAAATTAAATTTTATTATTAAATTTTTTTTTGTAGGGACTGTGGTCTGTATATGGTAACATACACATAGTGTCTTTCTTATGATAAAAGAGTTCCTTTGATTAAGTTCAATCCCAACACACTTCGTACATGTTATGCTGCACTATTGTAGGACTATATATGGCATGAGAAAACAAGAAGCAAATGCTCATAGCGATGTCGAAGCACCCTTGAGGCCTGGCAGGCAAAGCCGAATAACTAGTGTCACTGAAGTTTTAGAAATATGATGATTGTTGAATTTATTACATTGGATAGTCGACAAACTGGTGTATAGATGTTGTTGTTTTTTTGTACAAACTTATTTCATGTTTTGAAGTGTTTAAATGTTACTTATTTTGAAGTGAATGAAAGTAATTCATTTCTGTTGTATAAGTTGAATATGTTTTCAATAATTTTGTACTATGTGTTTTACTCCAGTGTTCAATAATATTGGTTGCAGTGCGATTGACCTCTGAAATACATATGCAGTCTTGAAATTTTCAATACAAATACATATGCACTTACCTTCATATATATTTTAATTTGTGTTCATTTACTTTCAAAATACATATGAGATGAATTCAACTTTAAGTTTGTGAATTGAATGAAAGAAATTCATTTAAGTATTTTATGCAGTTTTATTTTTTTTGCTGTGAGATTTAGAGATCAAAAATACATAAACAGTGTTCAGATTTTGCATTAAATAAATACATATGCAGAATATATCATATGTATTTATCCTTTGTTCAATAGTTTCAAAATAAATATGAGGTGATTCAAACTAACTAATTTAGAAAAATGCATGAAATTAATTTATTTTAAAATTTTATTAAAATCATATGAAACTGCATTAAAAATACATATGCAATATACATCATATTTATTTTAATTTTTCTTCATTCTAAAGCTAACATTCATATGAGGTTAACTAAAGTTACAAAATTTGTACTAAAAATACATATACAGTGTACAAAATACATATGATATGTAGATTCAAAATACATAAGCAGTGTTCAGATTTTGCATTATATACAAATGGAACATTCATATTAAACAGTGCTTAGATCGCAAATGCTAAATAAATGTTTAGAACCATAAAAATGAGTTCATCATTATAAAAAGTGCAGAAGAAAGTATTAAAAAATAATGCAGAAGGAAAAATGTATCATTTATGATATTTCCTACAAGAATGTCTGTTGTGACAATTAGCCCCACATCCAGTGCATGAGTTGATGTTCTTCTTTCCAAACATATGTCGACCCAATTTTCCACGATCCTTCTTTGCAGGAGGTCTTCCAGGAGGGCGTTTGTACTTTGGTGGCAGTACAATTGTTATAGACGTCTCATTCATCTAGGAGCATACCTAATTTGTATTTTGATATGGGTCAATAGAATTTCATCACATTCAACAACTAAATTCGACCATTCATTGATCTAGGATTTCAGAAAATAACTGAATAAAATTCAAATAGAAATTTGTTTAAATTATGTTCATAATTGAAATTCTACAAAGCTTCACAATTTGTTCAAAAAATACATTAAAATAAAATTTGTTTAAAGTAAAATACAAACACAACAAAAGTTTTCAACCAAATACAGAAACTACTGAATCGAACAGAAGTAAAACACGTATAACATATATTTTCACATATACAGTTATATTATGAAATTTCGACAAACAAACCAAAAATACGTATGCAGTGTTAACACTAAGCATAGCAAAAATACATGTGCAGTTTTAACATTAAACACAAAAAAATACATCTAGGAGCATACCTAATTTGTATTTTGATATGTGTCAACAAAATTTTATCACATTCAACAGCTGAATTCGATCATTCATTGATCTAGGATTTCAGAAAATAATTGAATAAAATTCAAATCAAAATTTGTTTAAATTATGTTCATAATCGAAATTCTAGAAAGCTTCACAATCTGTTCAATTGTTAAACCGATCAACGTAACAACAAACGATCATCAAATAAATAGTCGAACAGTGAAATTTTAATACCTGAAACAACTTCTAAACTAAAATTTGGCAATAAATAGTTGAATTCTGAAGGTTTTTGTTATATATGTTGAATTTACTCCTTCATTGCTTATAACTCAAAATTCGTTTAGAAATTATTCATACAAAATTTAATGGCGACAACAAAAAACTAGATAGGAGCATCATTAAATAAATCTATGATGCATCACAAATTGAGTAATTGAAAAAACAATCGACAAAAACAAAATATACTCAAAAAAAATACGATAATACCTGAAACAACACTTAAGCACTAATTCGTAGAAGATAATTGAATTCCAAAGTGTTACCGAGAACAAGGTAATGTTCATAGTTGAACTTTACAAATTTTTTTTTGAACATCAACAAGTACAATTGAATTTGATTGTTCAATTACAACGAATTTGAAGGTTCAACAAAAATTTGAATTGATTCTTTTTAAGGATTATGCGTTTAGCGACTGAAAAATTGAATTAAATTTTTTTTTTTGAAGAAGAAGAATCAAGCATATAGTGAGTGGATAATACAAATTTGTTTTTGAATTTGAATAGGGTTGTTGGAAGGTAACGGAAAAAGGGTGATTAGTGGGCTTTTAATGGGATTGTAATCTTTAATTGTTAATTTATGGAATTATTGGCATATTTAGATCAGATAATTAATGCAGTAAAAACAATTGTATTTGTATTTTTATAGCAACACTTTGCAAAAATATATATCAAAAGTTAAAATAATATGCAATTATGAAATTGTTGCTATGAATCTCATAATTAAAGGGTTAAGTATGCTATTTCTGAATTTTGCCCTATATTATATTGTATGTCGTTTATATAAGTGTATACCATATGGGTTTCATGGGTGCTATTACAACATGTTTCTATCATATTTTGTATCATCTATGAAAATATAAATTTGAGAAAATACATCGAATCACCCCTGAACTTGCAGTCAAAACTTACTTTAGACCTTTAACTAGTCGGACAATTATATACCCCTTTAACAACTTTTAAGTGAATTAATTTCAACCCTGACGTTTGATGTGGAAAAAAAGAAAAAAGAAAAAAGAAAAAAACGTGAATATTTTTTTAAAGGGCCCACTTTATATATATATATATATATATATATATATATATATATATATATATATATATATATATATATATAAATTTAAAAAAAAAACAATAAACCCAACTTCATCTTTTTCATAACGATCCCCTTCCCCACTCCTACCCCCATCCCCATCCCCAACACCCCATTTCTTTGTCTTTTTCATACCCCCACCCCATTTCTTCATCTTCTTCGTACCTTCCACCCCACCCCGTTTCTTCATCTTTTTCGTTTAGGATAAATTCATCTTCTTTTTTTTCAAGAACACTATTACAAAGCTCCATTAACCCCTCCCTTCATTAATTTTTTTACTTTTATTTAATTTTTTCAAATGACTACATCCAAATTGTGATGATAAATAACTTGATTCGTTTCTTAGTTTTCGAGCATGGAACATAGGTGAAACTGTGATGACAATTTATCACTTCCTCGTCTTGTGCTTATCAGAGAATTTGTGACAATTTGTGATGACAATTTGTTAATTTCTAATCAACTTAATTATTTGTCAATTCATTGTTAAATTTGAATCAAGTTATGTATTGTAACCCGCATGACAATTTGTGAAGTTTCAAAATAATGGTGTTAATGGTAAAAAAAAATTAAAGGAGGAAGCGTTTTCATGACAGATCGAAACAAAGGAACGAATATTAGTAGTGTTGTTGCTAAATCGTTTGGTAGACCTAGAATTATTGTGTATGAGTTTAGATTTTGTTCTACTTGCAATGATTGATTTCTAACTGTTAATGGAGGAGCCATGACTTAATCTACATAAACAAGTTATTTATCAATTTCTTGTTAAATTCGAATTAGGTTATTGGTGTTAATTGTGAAACAATGGTGTTAATGGTGAAGAAGAAATTAAAGGAGAAGGAGGAACGGGGGGTGGGGATGGATTGTTAAAGAATTGAAGAAGGAGGCGGAACGAGAGGGGGCTGTTGAAGAGGAAGAAGGAGAAAGAGGGGTGGGGTGGGGGTCTTTATATATATATATATATATGTATTAAATATATATATATATATATATATATATATATATATATATAAAAATAGTACATATATATTTTTTGATTTTTTTAAAAAAGAATATATAAAAATAATATGTGTGTTGAATTATTTTTTTAAAAAATATTATAATTTCTTATGTGGCAATGACATGACACTGATGTGGCACTGAGTTGGCAATGACGTGGGGCGTATGTACTTAACTCTCCGTAGTTAGAGTGGTATAAATTTTTTAGGGTGGTAAAAAATTTACTTTAAAGTTATTAAGGGGGTATATAATTGCTTGACTAGTTAAGGATGTAAGTTTTGGCTGCAAGTTCATGGGTGATTCGATGTATTTTTCTCTATAAATTTTCATAGATAAATACATATACATGATATATAGGGGATAAACAAATATACAATGTACTTATGCACTGATTTACATGGAATCTAATGGAGATACACACATTGAGTCATCTTCAACCTCAAGTTTTTAATTTGAAATTCATCTAAAATTTTCTCCAAATAGCTTCATAATTGATATTTAAACTACTTAAGATGTTTCTAATAAAATCCAATATCATCCAAACGAGAAAAGCCACAAAATATGTCAATACAAGAAATTCGAACGAAGCTACAATTATTGTAAAGAAATAGAGAAACCAATGATTATTCAAATTCATCAGAGAAATCAATATAGTAAATAAATGAAGGAAAACTAGCATTGCAATATGAAATCAATTAATATTAAATGAAGATTTCTTAATCAAAACAAAAATGTAAATAGAAGCGACAAAAAATATGTAAGATTTTTGTTAAAATAATTTGGAGAAAAGGTAAAAAGAATTAGATTGATGATTTTTTTTCTATATGTTCTCCATTTCCTGCAACTCCATCCAGCGACACTATGAGTGATAGTTAAGGTCACCAAATGTAACAATTCTCATAGTGAGTTTTAGCCTTATAAACTTTTTATTATTCTTTCTTTTCTATTATTAACTTATATCATTTATGAATTGTGTGGATGGTTGATACAGTCCCTGAAGTGTTTAGGAGTGATTTAGTCTTTTGTATTGAGACTGATGTATTAACTATATTCTATGTCTTCCGGGTTGTATTATTTATATTAGGTGCTCTTGTACTGGCTCTACCAAGTCGTGGCATTGATACTCTTGTTGTGTATGTTTATCTATTTCAGAACACCATGTTTATTTATAAAGTAAGTTTATTAGTTTGAGTATTAGTAGTTTCTTATTACTGTTGTGACGCCTATACGGGTGTTGTATCATGATTTACTGAGATTTGGGTGACATGAGTTCATTATACCATTATTTAGATGATTATTATTTTCCATAATCATGCATACTCATTCATTACTCATATTCATGGAACTGGTACTACTATGGAACTTGAATTTCTTTGCGAAAAAATGAGACATTTTTATAAAAGGCCTTACTCAAGAGATGTGTCGATAAGGTTTATTAATGATATTGTCATTAGTATATGGGTTGAAAGCCTCCCATGAATCCTTCATGGGATGGGATATGCCGAGAAGGTTGATTGATGAAATTGTGAGTAGTACGGGTCTACTTTAATTGAACTGCTTTGGTTATCTTGTTAAGTGTTGCCTTACTTGTGAAGTGCAGGTTTAATCTTGATTGGTTGGTGTGGTGGTTCTCACCATCACTTTGGATTAGGGTCGGCGTGTTTTGTACTTAATCCTTGTTTTTGTTTTCTTTTTGGCACTACGTACAGGTATTGAACGAGTGGTTGAGCATTGATTGTGATTTTTCGATGCCGAATTCACTGTCACAACCCAAAAACTGGGTCATGATGATGCTTATCGCAGTCTAGCCTTGATAAGTAAGCCTATTACCAAAACAAATGAAATGCAAACAAATAAGAAAAGAAAATCCAAAAATTGGAAACATTAAAGATAATGCGAGACTTCTTGAGTGAAGTCATGCCAAACATAGAATATAACAAAGAGAAAATCTGAAGAAATAACACAGAATCTCGAAATCTGGTGACATAAGCTTAAGAGCATCTAATATAACTCAAAAATACTGAAATATGAATATCTTCCTCCAAAATAATTAAAGATATCTAAAATGGGAAAGAGAAGGCTCGGAGTCAGCTCTGAAGTACAAGTGCACGCCAGTACCTCGTTCACCACTCATATATTCTTCAAATCACCTGTCGCGACTCGTACTCGGTCACAATCCGAACCAAGACCTGACCATGACGGGCATCTCCAATCCACTGTGGACCAGAGACCACCCCCTGAACCTAACCAAATACCATACACTGCCCAATAATGGTTGGATTCTAAACATATAAATAGATAGCACAAGACGAGTTTAAAGAATAAAAGTTATGTCTATAACCGATAACCGACAACCAAACAAACATATCCAACCAACATCACCCAAGTACGCAGTAATCTCTACCAAAACTAAATATCAAAAGAGTGTCGGTACATGCCCCGACTAAAGCCAAAAATAAGTTTGAACAATTCTGAGACATTAGAGACCAAAATATGAAATGTAGACTTCTGATGTATAAAAGCTCACCACTTTAATGTCAACTCACGAACTGATTCTGAACCATAGTCACTGAGAAGGAGAAGTAGAAGTATGGCCAGTTCCTGCATCGCGTGGGATACATCGTCCGAAGTTAGTTAGCGGGGTGAACGCTAGCATGTAACTCATGGATAAGGGATAAAATAATGTCACGAATAACAAATTAAAATCAATCCAAAATTCAATGTACAACATCATATGTAATTACATATATTCATAATATCATATATTGGAGTAGGGAACAAGGCTTGACATGAACTTTGAAAACCTTAGCCTGGATTGTGTAGCTCAATCGTTATAATATAAGGAGGCTCCCACGAATTATATGGGCCCAACTCTCCCCCAGTTGGAAGGACCCCAGTGCGAGTGTCTGCAGGAACCAGAGGATATTCATATTCTATGTGGGAACTTGAACCTCCCTGCATATCAAGGTGATACAAGCACCCAATCATGTTGTTTTGCCCTTTTTCGGTTTTGAAGTGTTGGAAAACATTGATTTTGATTTTTTAAACTATTTCAAAACTTTAAAGAAAACTTCAAAATGATCTAAAAAATTACAGAGTCACCACTTAATTTATTTGAAAAGACATTAAGAAAATTTTAAAATAAAATCCTAAGTCACAAAACAGAAAAAGACTTAGGCTTTTAAGAAAATCCCTGGTAAGAGGTTCCTATTAGCATTTTAGGAAAGTTTTTAAGGCACCTAAAATGTCCGCTAACTTGTGGTTATCCGGACTATTTGAAAATCACTTTGACTAACATCGAAAAAAAGAGAAGTTGGTTTTTGAAAAAAAAGTGTTTAATAAAATATTTTTTGAGGTTTATATAAAATCAGTTTTTAAACAACTTAGTAGAGAATTTAACTAAGCCTAAGAACAATAATAACAACTAGCACATAAAAGGGGAAACTAAAAGACTTAGGTCATTAGGCCCAGATTAATAAACCTGTCCTAAGCTAATTTGGGATTTCGGCCCATCATCACCTGTCCTAATATAAATATTGGGCTTTTGTCCCACAACTTGCTTTACCTGTATTAATTTACAACTTTGGCTTCGAGGCCTGAATCAATAAATAAATAGATAAATAAATAAATCTATAAAGAATAAGACAGTAATAAAAACTGAGTCTTTTCAAGTCTCTTAGAGACCTCATCAATGGGTTTTGACCTATTTTTATTCTTCTTCCATCTTCTTGCACCCGCACTCCATATAGTCGATTTTGATCTTAAACTTCGAACTTGACTCAAAAAGGTGGGCGTCATTGGCCCATTGTGAAATACAAGAGGAGAGGAGTTCATTTGGACTCGAGACATATTTTGTATGCAAAGAAAAGATAAAGAAATTAATATACGTTCAAGGCATAAAAGTGACATATTTCAAAGCAAAAGAAAATATCAAGAACCAATCTTTGAATGACAATGATAAGTATACTTGCACACGTAAAACAAGAATGAGAGTCAACAGATAAAATTAAAAGCAAAGACACCCACTTACATGCCTCATGATTTATGTTCATATTAAGAATGAATAAAGGTAAAAGGAAGAAGGTCATATTCAATGAATTAATGCGAGAATACACAACATAAGCTTGTGAAAGTAAAGGAATGAGGCAATAAAAAAATACCCATGACTTCTAAAATTGAACAAACATTGACGCTAATCCATATAACAAGAGAAAATAAAGGCTAACTTTTTAAGAACGGGAATCTTTAAACTTTAACTAACACGACATTAACAATGATTCAAACATGCAAATCATGGCCAACTATATGGAAAACATGTAACCTATGATTTATATTTCTAAGATATCTTTGATTCTCTTTTGATATTATGAATCAAAGAGAGACACAAATCAAGTCTTTACACACACAAAGAGCACGTATAACAATCCCTAGTAAGAAAATTAGAATAAAAGTTTAGCATCTCTAAAAGTGAAATATTGTTCAACTATCATACTATGCATGATTCAAAAATATCTAAATAATTCCATTGATCCATAAAAGTTCACACTTTCTCATCATTTTGACAAGACAACATGCGAACAAAGGAGGAATAAACATCTTGAATGAAAAAATAAAGCTAGCACTTTATCTCTTATTTGAGAATTTTGAAATCCATTAAAATAATTAGCAAACAAATGAAAAATTCTTGACTTAACTAATTACTACTTTTATTAAGGTAAAAAATAATAGTAACTATTTTTCCAACATAAAAGAAACAACTTTAGATGCTAAAAACAAACATATCCGCCAACAATGAATTTAAACAAGGCATGAGTACATCTTTGAGCAAAGATAAAAAATTTATACATAATAATCAAAGAATAAAACCAAAAGGAAAAACAATCAATATTAACTATTATTTTCAACATAAAGGAAATGACTTTACATGCTAAAAATAAATATATCCACCAACAATGAGTTTAAACAAGACATGAGTATGTTTTTTAAGCAAAGATCAAAACTTTATCCATAATAATCAAAGAATAAGGTCAAAAGGCAAAACAATCAATATTAACTATTCTTTTCAACATAAATAAAATAACTTTACCTGCTAAACAAAACATATCCTCCAACAATGAGTTTAAACAAGGCATGAACACATTTTTTAAGCAAAGATTGAAAATTTAGCCATAATAATTAAAGAATAAAGTCAAAGAAACACGTTCAACGATTTATAACTCATTTTTATATTGTGAACGTGAAAATAACCATAATATTGATACCACAATGTCTTATGGCCTTCAAGGTCATCTATAGCAAATGATGTGTGAGCAAATGCTAACATATTTGAGGCTTTTAACTAAGAATAATTGCAAAGTCTTAAGCAACTTTTGTCATTTTTGATTATTTTTTGTTTGATATTGCATTGAAAGTCAAGATGCAAGAGAACCGACAATAATGGAAGTAAACAAGTTGCTTTCTGAGCAAGTAGAGAAGAAAGTATAGCTGACAACTTGTTTGATAAGTTGTCAACCTTGTGATAAGCTATCAGAGCTGTCGTCAGCCTTAGAAAGAGAATGGGTTTCAGCTGGAATTCATGACGACATCTATGATAGGCCATCAGAAGTATGATAAGCCGTCAGGCTCATCATTAGCCTTAGACAGAGAATGGGTTTCAGCTGAAATTCATGACGACATCTATGATAGGCCATCTGAAGTATGATAATCCGTCAGGCTCATCATTAGCATTAGATAGAGAATGGGTTTTAGCTGGAATTTATGACGATATCTGTGATAGGCCATCAAAAGTGTAATAAGCCGTCAGGCTCGTCGTTAGGCTTAGGTAGGGAATGGGATTTAAAGTGAAGAAGCGACGATAATTTTGATAAGTCATCACATGTCTGATAAGCCGTCATGTCTCATCATCAACCTAAGGCTGAGATTGTCAAAAGTGAAGAGGAGCTGACGACATTCCTGATAAGTCATCAGACTCCCGATAAGCCATCACACACATCGTCGCCTATCCGAGAAAATACTATGATCTATGATTTTATTTTCATAATTAGGCTAAAGTATTTAAAGTATATGTTAGGGTTTTTAATCATAAAAAAGGGGAAGGGGGAACTGACGTTTTGAGAATCTTTTTTCTCTAGGTTTCTGACTTAAGCTTTATAATTATTTTTGGAGATATTATTACAGTTATTTTGGGATTTTCTACTGTAAATCAAATCTGAGAAACACTTGTTGTTATTCATCTTGATATAAGTTCATATATCAAACTATAAATTCAACTTGTTATCTTGATTATTATATAATGAGTAGCTAAATTCCCTTAATTTGAGTTGTGGGATCTATGGGTTTGGGTTTGTCACGTAACTCAGTGTTCAAGATTCTAACGGTGGTCGAAACTTCTTGTTAATTTCATTATTTTATACTCTGACTATTGGTTATAAACAATAGGCCTTGCTTACTGGTGATTTGCTTGAGATAAGAAATCCACCCTAGTAAGAAGTGAATTAGCAATAGGGACTTAGAAGAATCAAACTTTCATTTAATAATTAATGTTGCAACAAGATTAATTAACTTGAGATAACATCCTGTTATAAAATATAAATTCCCTAAGTTTGAGAGAATATGTGGTTAAATTTCTAAATAGGTTGAGAAACATTTAGACATAACTTCTACAAGGATAGTCTGTTGTTCTTACCTACCACAAGAATCTTGAACCATTACTAGCGTTTGTCAAATCCTAAAACCCATAGTGAACATAACTCTAGGTTTCCTTCTCATATTGATTTCAAAATTGATTTGAGAGGTAATTATTTGTTACTTTTCCAAAACCCCCATTCACAAGAAACTGATAACTATCAGTTGATTAACCTGCAGATAACTCAAATTCACACCATATTCCCTATGGGATTTGACCCCAACCTAGTTGGGTTATATATTGACAATGATCTCTTACATTCTCGTAAGAGAGGTGTAGTTTGAGTGTTGTAAGAAATGGCGCCATTGCCAGGGAATACGGTTGTAAATTTAAGTTATGTGCACTAATTGACTGTTAGTCAAGTTTCCTAATTTTACGTTTATTTATTGTTTTTGTTTGTTGCATGAATTTTTTGGTGCATGTCAAGAACCAGAAGTTTTGGAGAACCATTATTACTATTTAATTCGAAATCGCAACTAATCGGCAAAATAGCAGACCAGTAGGAGGCTGACAGGTTAGCAGCCTTAGTTAGAGCTCAGGTGAATATGTAGAATGATGGTCAACAAGTATGACATCCAAATCCTAAGGATGATGACTTGGGAGGCGAGGAGTTTCTAAACCCTGGTAACCCAAGGCGTGTAGAGCAAATAGCTGCACCAGAACAACATAATGCTAACAGGAACTGTCCGTTTTGAGAAAGGCATGATCACCAGCTGATCCAGTATGACCTCAATGATGATGATGATAGAATGGATGGAGCAGGTGCAGTGGTTGCAATTATTCCTCCACCGTTAGCACCTGGGGCAAAATTCAACATTACGAGTACTAGAATTCAACTTTTTAATCTGAAGGAGTTGTTTGGTGGCCTTCCTAGGGATGATCCGAACTTCTATCTGGTGAAATTTGTCACCATTTATAAATCTTTTGATAACTCGGGAGTGGTTCAGAATGCTATCTATTTGAGATTATGTCCATTGTTTCTATCTGGGGAGGCAACATTGTGGCTTAATGAGCTGACACCTGATTCTATAACAAAATAAAGATAGTTGAAAGGAGCTTTTCTAGAAAGATTCTTTCCACCTTCCAGGAGGGTACAATTGAGGGATAAGATCAGTAACTTTAGACATCTCCCAACTGAAACCTTGAATGAAACCTGAGAGAGATTAAAAAAGAAGCTGACGTAGTGTTCGAACCACAACATGACACACATACACTTGATGGAGACTTTGTGTAGAGATCTTAACTCTGTGACAAAATTGATTGTAAATAATGCTACTGGTGGTTCATTTGTTGATCTTACATTCCCAGAGTCTTCAGAAATGCCTGAGAGAATGACCAAACAGAGTCGAGCATGGCATTCCAGGGACTCTATAGTAGTAACCCTTACTGTTTTTATTGGTATGACTACGGAACAACGCAAAAGAGACGAGGAGCGTGATCAAGACATGGCTCACCTAAAAACACAGATAGATTTACTAACCTGGCATTTACTATAAGGTAAAACTGAGAAACTAAAGGTTGTAGGATCGCAGAGTAAAGTGGTGTCTGACTCAGAAGAAGAGGCAAACTATGTAAATAATCAGGGGATTTTTGAGGCAATAGCTAAGAAAATCAAGGCCGGACTTATTATTAAAAGGCTGGATATAAGAACCAGGAGCAAGGTAATTAGAGGAGCAATAATGATAGAAGCGGGTTATATGTCCCTCCTGGAAATTATGAGGCTACTACAACAACTTCTGGAAAGATATCCCTGGAAGACATGATGGCTAAATTATTACAGGGAGTAGAGGCTACCAACTCAGGGGTGACTACCATGAAGTCCAATCTATCCTCTATTAGTCACTTGGTAAACTCGCACTATACTTCGATCAAATAGCTGAAATAGTAAATGAGCCAACTCTCCGCATCATTGAACTAGAGGAAGAGTGGAACGTTACCTACTGATATAGTTTAGAATCTGCGGAATGATGGCTCATGTATGGCAATTACCACTAAAAGTGGTAAAATATTACTTGGCCCTTCAGTGGGCAAAAGTTTGATTGAAGATATGACTGAAGTAGATGATGAACACAAAGAAGAATGTCCAGTGAAGTCTGGGAAGCTGGATAGTTTTGATGATGCTCTGGAATAAGAAAAAGAGAAGGAAAAGGAAGTAGTGGTGAAAATTCTCCCAAGACCACCACCTCCCTTTCCTCAAAGATTGAAGAAGAAGGTTGACGATACAAAATTTAGTAAATTCATGGCAATGTTGAAGAAGTTAAAAATAAATGTGCCTTTGGTAGAGGCACTCAAGAAAATACTAGGGTATGCAAAGTTCATGAAGTAACTTGTGACGAAAAAAAGAGCGGTGAGCTATGAACCGAAGGATAATCTCCATTATTGTAGTGTTATTTTTATAAGGTCCTTGGTGCAAAAGAAGGCAGACCCAGGAGCATTCACTATTCCTTGTGTAATTGGGTCTCTGGAATTTTCTAAGGCCTTATGTGATTTGGATGCGAGCATTAATCTGATGCCGTTAGCTGTATATAAAAAATTGGGTTTAGGAAATCCCACACCCACCAACATATGACTCATGATGGCAGATAGGTTAGTAAAATGACCTGTTGGTATTTTGTATGATGTATTAGTGAAGGTAGCTAGCTTTATATTTCCTGCGGATTTTGTCATTTTGGATTGTGAGCTTTATATTTCCTGCAGATTTCATTATTCTGGATTGTGAGATAGACTTCGAGGTGCCCATATCTTGGATCGACCATTTCTCACAACTAGAAGTATGTTGATTGATTTGTGAGCTAATGAGCTCTTATTTAGGATGACTAATAAGGTGGTGCGATTTGATGTGTGCCAATCAATGAAGCAACATAAAGAAATGAGTGTGTTCTCAATTATTAATGTATATTATGAGGATGAGCAGGAGGTTTCAATAGAGGAGAAACTTGTTGTCGAGCCTTTAGCCGCAGTTCTGATGAATTTTGATCGTGAAGGTATTAAGGAGTATGAAGAGACAATTTGTGTTTTATCAGGAATGAGTTCATACTCTTATGCTCCTAAGAAGCTAGATCTTGATCTTTCTTATCGACCAACACCAGCTAAGACATCCCTTGAAGATCCACTTGTATTGGAATTGAAGGAACTGCCAGGGCATTTAAGGTACGTGTTTTTGGGCAACGGAAATGCGCTACCCATTATTATTATAGCTGATTTGGGTGAGAAGTAGGTAGAATAGCTTATTTCAGTACTTCAGAGGTACAAAAGACCAATAGAATGGACTATTGCAGATATTGTTGGCATTCCCCCTGGCATCTGCACGAATAAAATATAACTTGAGAAAGATTGTACTCCAAGCATCGAGCACCAATGCCGTCTTAACCCACCAATGTAAGAGGTGTTTAAGAAGTAAATTATTAAGTGGTTAACTCCAATTTTTGATAGTAAATAGGTGTGTCCAGTTCAATGCATACCCTAAAAATGGGGCATGACTAGTGTTGCAAATGAAAGGAATGAGTTGATCCCACTCAGTCCTGTGACTGGGTGGAGAGTTTGCATGGACTAACGCAAACTAAACTTATGGTCTTTGAAAGACCACTTCCCGATGCCCTTTATGAACCAAATGCTTGATTGATTGGCCATAAGAGGGTGGTATTGCTTCTTGGATGGTTATTTTGGATATAACCAGATCTGTATTGCACTTGAAGATTAAGAGAAGACAAAATTCACATGTCCATATGGCACCTTTGTATTTAAGAGGATGCCATTTGGGCTATGCAATGCACCCGCTACCTTTCAAAGGTGCATGATATCTATTTTCTCAAATATGGTGGAGAACACATAAGAGGTATTCATGGATGATTTCTCTGTGGTGGGAGATTCATTTGAGTTGTGTTTGGTAAACTTGAGTGTGGTCTTACAATGATGTGTTGAATTTATTTTGGTACTTAATTGGGAGAAATGCCACTTTATTGTAAAGGAGGACATCATTCTCGGGCACAAAATTTCAACAAAGGGGATTGAGGTTGATCAAGTGAAGGTTGAAGTTATCGAGAAACTACCACCTCCCATTTCAGTGAAGGAAGTGCATAGTTTTCTTAGACATGCTGGCTTTTACCGGAGGTTTATAAGAGACATTTCAAAGGTTGCAAATCTACTTTGCAAACTTTTGGAGAAAGAAGTGAAGTTCTCCTTCGATGATGATTGCTTGAAGGCATTTGAATGCCTTAAAAAGAAGCTGGTCAAGGCCCCTATCATTGTTACACCGAATTGGTCAAAATCATTTGAGACCATGTGTAATGCAAGTAGTGTTGCCCTTGGAGCTGTATTGGGATAAAAAAGGACAAACTATTTCATCCAATATATTATGCCAGCAAAGCACTGAATGGAATGCAAAATAACTACACCGTCACTGAATAGGAACTCCTGGCTTTAGTGTATGCTTTTGAGAAATTCAGGGCTTACCTTCTTGGGGCCAAGGTGGTGTTCCACGCTAACCATGCAGCCTTGAGTTATTTGATGGCTAAGAAGGATGCAAAACCAAGGCTAATTAGATGGGTGTTGCTTCTACAAGAATTTGACTTTGAAGTCAAAGATAGAAAAGGTTGCGAAAACTAAGTTATGGATCATCTGTCTAGAATGGAAGGTGGGCAGGCAGCTAGTAATGAAATAGAAATAAATGATGCAATTCCTGATGAGGAGATCTTGGCTGTTGCTATGGAGAAAATGCCTTGGTACGCTGATTTAGCAAATTATGTTGTGAGTGAGGTCATTCTAGAAAACTTTTCTTTCCATGAAAGAAAGAAATTCCTTTATGATGTGACACATTACTTTTGGGATGAGTCGTATCTATTTTAGTGATGTGCTGATAATTTTATAAGGAGATATATGCTAGAAGTGGATTTATTGTGTATATTGGAAGCATTTCATGCTTCCCCAGCTGGAGGTCACCATGTAGGTGATCGAACGGTTAGGAAGGTGTTGCAGAGTGGCTACTATTGGCCAACATTGTTCAAGGATGCTTACGAGTTTGTGCTAAAATGCGACCAATGTCAGAGGCAGGGGTCAATCTCCAAAAGACATGAGATGCCTTTGACTAAGATGCTTGAAGTGAAATTATTTGACGTCTGGGTCATCGATTTCATGGGTCCTTTTATAAGTTCATATGGGATAAAGTATATTCTAGTTGCTGTTGACTATGTCTCAAAATAGGTTAAAGTTGTTGCCTTTTCTGATAATGAAGTAAAGAGGGTTGTTGCTCTTCTCAAGAATAATATCTTCTCTCGCTTTGGAGTACCATGTACTATTATAAGCGATGAAGGATCTCATTTTTGTAACAAAGTGTTTTCAGATGCCTTAGCAAAATATGGGGTGAAACAACATAGAGTAGCCACTCCATATCACCCACAAACTAGTGGGCAAGTGGAGGTGTCGAATAGAGAGATTAAAACCATCCTAGACAAAATGGTGAATGCTAGTCGGCAAGACTGGTTTTGAAAGCTTGATAATGCTTTGTGGGCATATCAAATCGCTTTCAAGACACCCGTTGGCATGTCACCATTCTAGTTAGTATATAGCAAAACATGCCACTTACCAATAGAGCTGGACCAGAAGGCTTTATAGGAACTTAAAAGGTTAAATTTGAATTGGAAGGAGGCAACAGAGATAAGACTAGGACAACTGAATAAGATGGATGAATTCTATCTCAGGGCATATGAAAGAGCAAACCTATACAAAGAAAACATGAAGAAGTATCATGATTGGAGGATCGAGAAATGAAATTTCTAAAAAGGTGACTTGGTGCTTCTATTTAATTCCAGACTCAAACTGTTCCCAGATAAGCTTAAATCCAAGTGGTCAGGCTTATTTAGAGTTAGTCAAGTCTACTCGTTAATAGGTAAAGGGTGAACTTTATATCGGTCCAAAAGACTTGATGAAAAGTATTGCTACTATCTGTCTCGATGAAGTCTGAAGTAATTAAGATATTTAAGTTATGCCACGACATTAAATCAGACGCTACATGGGAAGCAACCTATGATTCCCGTGCTTGATCTACTCCAGGTATAACCTAACCCTTAGTTCAATTTTTCTTTGATTTTAAGTTGTGGGTGTAGGGTGAGTTGTTGTTGTAATATTTTGTAGTTGACTAGGAGAAATGTAAGTACCTGAGACAGTTAACGTGGTTTTGTTATGTTGTGAACACCTCTCAAATGGTCTTATTATTTAACTGTGTGATTTTCATCTAATTGTGACCACTATGCATCTTGTTATGGTATCAGTTCTAGTGACTTGATAATCATTGCTAAACAATTGCATGAACTGGATAAGTAGTAACTTGTGATATACTTATGTGCCATGTGCGTGTAAGATCTTACTTAGTTCCCTTTGTATGTTGAATCAAGAACTAGCCCGGTTAGTCTTACCTAGATTGAAGGATAGGGGTTAGGAAAGGAACATAGGCCATTTTGATATTAGCCATTTTTAGCCTAAATGACCTTCCTTGTATGCATAATATCCCTAGATCCCTATTTTGAGCCTGAATAGCCTATTTTTTTATATGATACCTATCACCATCTCATTTATATCATAATGAACCTGTTTTGGCCCTGATTCTCCTTGGATACTGTGCACCTTCACTTAGGCAAATGGCCTAAGTTAAGGGTGGCTATCATAGGGGTGCGTGATGTAAAATGAGTATGAAGAAAGGTAGAATAAAAGAAAAGAATAAAAAGTTAGGTGCGGTGGAAAAGAATAAGAAAAGAAAAGTTGTGAAAAAAAAGAAGTGATTGTAGAAAAGACCGCACCCATCCTGAATATGTGTGATCACGAAAAGAGAAAATAGAAAAAGGTTAATAAGTGAGACCCCAAAAGATAGTGTAGTGTCAAAGAGGCTTTGTCACTTTAAATATCATTGAGTATCATACCAACCCCTAGCCTCCATAACAAGCCAATGAGAAGACTTATAGTGATCCTAGCTGACCTTTCTGAAAATCTTGGTAATGAAAATAAGGGCAAGCCAACGGTATTTGGCATACATTGTTTGGAATTTTATTTTGAGAGTAAGTATGTTTTCACTGTCCCCATGGTTACATATGTGATGTCTAATATAAGTGAAGTGGGACTTCTTTGTAGTGAGGGCACACTGGTTATGTTGCTAGTTGCTAACTTGTTTGGATAGTGTAATCTTGGTACATGCATGGTTGTTGTTGTTGAATTGATGTCATATCTTAATTCCTGTGTGTTGCATTGTTGTTCTTCAATAACACGCACAGATGCTGTTTTTAAATTAATTGACCTTGGAGATAGTGAAGATGTTTTGAGATAATATAAATGGTTGACTACCGAATGTACTCTGTATCCTCTTAGTTATGTTTTAGTTTCTTGAGGACAAGCAATTTTTTTAAGTTTAGGGTGTTGATGTGTGAGCAAATGCTAAAACATTTGAGGCTTTTAACTAAGAATAATTGCAAAGTCTAAAGCAACTTTTGTCATTTTTATTGTTTTCTGTTTGATATTGCAGTAAAAGCCAAGATGCAAGAGAACCAGCAATAATGGAAGTAAAAGAGTTGATTTCTGAGCAAGTAGAGAGAGAAGTATAACTGACGACTTGTCTGATAAGTTGTCAGCCTTGTGATAATCTATCAGAGTTGCCGTCTGTGTTAGACAGAGAATGGGTTTCAACTAAAATTCATGACGACATCTGTGATAGGCTAACAGAAGTGTGATAAGCCGCAGGGCTCGTTGTTAGCCTTAGACAAAGAATGCATTTTAACTGGAATTCGTGACGACATCTATGATAGTCCATCAGAAGTATGATAAGCCGTTAGGCTCGTTGTTAGGGTTAGGCAGGGAATAGGATTTGAAGGACGATAATTATGATAAGTTAGCACATGTCTGATAAGCCATCACGTCTCATTGTCAAACCTAAGGCGGAGATTGTCAAAAGTGAAGAGGAGCTGACGATATTCCTGATAAGTCGTGAGACTTATAATAAGCCATCACACACATCGTCGCCTGTCCGAGAAAATACTGTGATCTATGATTTTATTTCCATAATTAGGCTGAAGTACTTAAAGTATATGTTAGGGTTTTTTAATCATAAAAAAGGAGGGGGGGGGGTGAATCTTTATCTCTAGTTTTCTGACTTAAACTTTACAATTATTTTTGGAGAGATTATTACAATTATTTTGGGATTTTCTATTGTAAATCAAATCTGAGAAACACTTGTTGCTATTCATCTTGCTGCAAGTTTACATATCAAACTATGAATTCAACTTGTTGTCTTGATTATTTTATTATGAGTAGCTAAATTCCCTTAACCCGAGTTGTGGGATCTATGGGTTTGGGTTTGTAACGTAACTAAGTGTTCAAGATTCTAATGGTGGTAGAAACTTCTTGTTAATTCCATTATTTTATAATCTGACTATTGGTTGCAAACAATAGGCCTTGCTTACTGGTGATTTGCTTGAGATAAGAAATCGACCCTAGTAAGAAGTGAATTATCAACAGGGACTTGAAGCATCAAACTTCCATTTAATAATTAATGTTGTAACAAGATTAATTAACTTGAGATAACATGCTATTATGAAATATAAATTCCCTAAGTTCGAGAGAATTAGGTGGTTAAATGTCTAAATAGGTTGAGAAACATTTAGGCATAGCTTCAACAAGGATAGTCTCCTGTTCCTACCTACCATAAGAATCTTGAACCGTTACTAGCGGCTGTCAAATCCCAACACCCATAGTGAATGTAACTTTGGTTTTTCTTATCATATTGATTCAAACACTGATTTGAGAAGTAATTATTTGTTACCTTTCCAAAAAACCCCATTCACAGAAAACTGATAACTATCAGTTGATTAACCCATAAATAACTCAAATTCACACCATATTCCCTGTGGGATTTGACCCTAACATAGTTGGATTATATATTGACAACGATCGCTTACATTCTCGTAATAGAGGTGTAATTTGAGCGTTATCAGCAAATAATCTTAGCAAACACAATTACAACTACGAACTACAAAGAAGAAGGATATGAAGAATAAAACGATAATAAAACTAAAAAGGAAAGGTATGTTTACCTTTTTGGAGCAGTAAAATGGGACTTCAAGCTTTCTTCAGAGTCTTGATCACCACCGGAAATCAATCTTTCGAGAACCCCAATTAGACTACCACTTGAAAATTTTTACTAAAGAAAAAAAATTTAACTATTTGCTCAAAAGTTTTTATCACTCTTTTTTGACTTTTATTCTCTCTTTGAAAGTCGGTCTTTCTATCAAAATAGTGGTAGTATTTATAGAAAATAATGGGGATCCAATTTTATTAATCCACCAATGTGGGAGAAATTATTTAGGTGTGTTTTTAGATTGTTATAATTGAAGATAATGTGAGGTGTAAGATAAGGTGGGGGAAATTATACACTATCGTACAATTTTTGAATTTTAAAATTAGAAAAAGGACAAGGTTGAGGGAGAAATTGTACAAGGTAGTGCAATTTTTGAATTTCAAAATTGGAAAAAGGACAAGGTTGAGGGGAAATTGTACAATGTATCACAATTTTTTGAATTTCAAGAAATTGAAAAAGGACAAGGTTGAGAGGAAATTGTACAATGCATCACAAATTTTTGAAATTCAAAATTTTGAATTTTTGGGAATTTAGCATTATTTAAAATGTAACCCCAATTGGGATTTAAAATATAGTCAAATTTATTTAATTTTGACCTAATTAAAATCAATTGGCCAGTTGCATTGCAATTATGACCAATTTGATTTCAATTATGCCCAAATCTAATAGATTGGCTAAATTAAAATAAAATTCAATATGAATTAATACTTTCTTTAACCCCGAGCTTCTTTATTTATTAAAATTAAATAAATATTTCTCCAAATAAATTAATTTTGAGAATAAATTTTATTTAAATCAAGACTTTATTCGTTTAGATTAATTTTCAGGCTTAATCAGTAAAAGTCTAATTTTGATAAAAATGTTCATTTAAGTAACAAGATTTATACAATTTCGCATGTGTAAATGCGAAAATGTATAATCATCAATTAACTAACAAAATTTACCCATATAAATATTTTAGTGCGTATTTATCTGGATAAAATAAATTGTCAATTTTATTAAAAATTAAAGAAATCCAAGGTTTAATTTTGTTGTGGAGGACAAAAATTAGGTGTGAACAACTGTCTCTCCTTTTTGGGTAGGGTGGATGCAAGTAACCCTGAGCAAAGGGAGTTTGGCATTCCTAATTTTTTGTTTGTTCACAAATTCATTTCTCAAAGAGATTGGTTTTCGCAAGAGTTTCATAGAGTTATAGCAGGACCTCGGTGTCAGGTTTCCTATATATCTTAGGTTACATGAGAATTGTGTCACTTGTAGTTTATAAAGCTTGATTTAAAGCGGGATCTTCAAGAAATCCACAAGTTATTTCAGTTTTTGTGTTTTTGATGAAATAAAAAAGCTCAAGAATAAGGAAATTGGGGGGAGATTGGAATGCAGTCAATTTTTCAAAAAATAACCTAGCCTACATATCCCCGAGACTCAGTAATCAAACTGTTTGTAGTTCGACTCAATCGGTACAAAAAATAGTCTTTTATTTCTGATAATCTTTGGTTCAGGATAAGTGACAAGTTAATTGAGTTACAAAAAAAATGCTTGTAACCTCTTAACCATGAATGTGGGATCCTTCACATCCATAGGCAATAGCTTATCTGTACATAATTTCCAAAACTCTAAGTATGTTAGCACGCGGATTTAAAAAAAAAGTTTACCCTTGGTATTAGTTTAGAAGTATCCCAAAGGTGAAGTTGAAATCAATATATCTCAAATTACCTACATGCCTTCTAATAGGAGTATGGTTGGATGGTGGTGGAAATCATCCTTTAGCTTGCGTCCAAAGAGTTTGACGTCCCTCTCTAGACTATGTCCTAGTTTGCTGCTAAGAAAGAGTTTTATGTTGTGCTACATACTTTTTGGGGTCGTCTGCACCTGTGGTTTTGATTTGAGATTTTCATCCTATCGAATACTTTCGGCGATGTCACAAACAAAAATCATTAGTGGTAAACACAATTCACAAAAGGGTCGTATAGTTTTTCTTACCATATCTCCATGTGAGTTGTTGCTTGAAAAGCAAAGTTATCCTCTCATGTACCTGTTGGAAAGAAATAACTTTCAATAAATAACACAACAAGCCTCTTGGTTATTGCATAGTTAGCTTATTTTTTGATTGCATATGTCTTTAAAGTGGGGTAGCCCATTTGGACACTGACGATACTTTATGATAAACGGTCCCTGTAACTGTGTAATCTTATGTTGATGTGGCAACCCTTTTGGTCACTTATAATGCTTATTGTGCGTGGAACGATAACCTCTCAGGTTATTGATAATGATTTTTTGCATGTGACCTCGGGTAAGTCTTGCGTATCTTTTGTATTGATACAACTTATAGATTTCCCTGGAATTATCAATCTTTGGATAATCTTGAGCATTATTTGATGTTGGATATGAGGCAACTTACAGATCCTTTAAATTGCTAGCTTTTAGGTGATCCTACATATTATCCGACCTTGGATAAGAGATAGCTTATAGATATCCCTCCAATCACTAGCTCTCAGGTATTCCTGCACATCATCCTACCTTGGCTACAATATGACTTATAGATATCGCTAAACTTTCTAGTCTTTGGATAATCCTGCACATAATCGATCTTGGATATGACGTGTCTTATAGAGAACCCTTGGGCTTATCATTTTGATAATCTGACATATTCTTTGATAAGGATTTAATTGCGACTTATGGATAACCTTCAAGCTATCAATCTTTGGGTAACCTCAAACACTATCCCGTTAGGATATCGTTGCGACTTACGGATGAACTATGGACTATCAACTCATAGGTAATCTTGCAGACTATTTTATTTCAAATAATATGACTTATAGATGATTCTCAAATTGTCAATTTCTAGGAAATCTCATATATCGTCCGTATCCAGATAATGACTTAAAAACATTTCTTTGAATCGCGTGCTTTTGATGCATTCAGATTCTAATTCATAAAATGATGAGATATCCTCGAATCCAGACTATTTTATCTTTGCAAGTCAACATATGTTAAATTCTATGATATTTTTTATGCCAGCATATGCTATCTCGCATGCCAACAGATATTAAATATTGATGATATCCTTACACAAGCATATCTTATCTCGTGTGACAATAGATATTATATGCTGATGATATCCTCGATTCTAGCATATGTTATCTCGTGTGTTAATAGATATTAAATTCTGACGTTATCCTCTATGCCAACATATGTTATCTCACATGTCAACAAATATTAAATACTGATGATATCCTCAACAACAACATATGCTATCTTGTGTGTCAACAGATATTTAATATTGATGATATTTTCGATGCTAGCGTATGCTATCTCAGGTGTCAACAAATATTAAATGCTGATGATATCCTCGACACTAGTGTATGCTATCTCGCGTGTCAACAAATATTAAATATTGATGATATTCTCGATGCCAGAGTATACTATATCGCGTGTTAATAAATATTTAATGTTTATGATATCCTCAATGTCAGTGTATGCTATCTTGCATGTCAACAGATATGAAATACTGATGATATCCTTGATGCAAATGTATGCTATCTCACGTTTCAACAGATATTAAATACCAGTCATATCCTCCACATCAGCGTATGTTATCTCGTGTGTCATCATATATTTAATGTTGATGATATCCTCGATTCCAGCATATACTATCTTAAGTGTCATCGGATATTTAATACTGATGATATCCTCAACGCCACCATATGCTATCTCGTGTGTCATCAGATATTTAATGCTGATGATATCCTCGAAGCCAGTGTATGCTATCTCACGTGTCATCAGATATTTAATGCTGATGAAATCCTCGGAACCAGCGTATGCTATCTCACATGTCAACAAATATTATATGATGATGATATGCTTGACGCCAGCATATGCTATCTCGCGTGTCAACAGATATTAAATGTTGATGATATTATCAATGCCAGCATATGTTATCTCATAAGTCATCAGATATTTAATTCTTTGTTAACTCCTGTGTCATTATATATTTAATGCTGATGATATCCTCAACACAAGTGTATGCTATCTTGTGTGTCATCAGATATTTAATGCTGATGATATCCTTGACGTCAGGGTATGCTATGTCACATGCCATCATATATTTAATGCTGATGATATCCTTGATGCCAGCGTATGCTATCTTACGTGTCATCAAATATTTAATGCTGATGATATCCTCGACGCCAGCGTATGCTATCTTATGTGTCAATAGATATTAAATGTTGATAATATCGTCGATGCTATCGTATGCTATCAGGCGTGTCAATAGATATTAAATGCTGATGATATCCTCGACTCCAGCATATGCTATCTCGTGTGTCATCAGATATTTAATGGTGATGATATCCTTAATGTCAGTGTATGCTATCTCGCATATCATCAGATATTTAATGTTTATGATATCCTCGATACAACGTATACTATCTCGCATGTCATCAAATATTTAAATATTAATGATATCCTTGACGCTAGCATATGCTATCTCGTGTGTCAATAGATATTAAATACTGGTGATATCCTGGACGTCAGCATATGCTATCTCGCGTGTCATTAGATATTTGATACTGATGATATCCTCGATGCTAGCATATGCTATCTTGAGTGTCATCAGATATTTAATACCAATGATATCCTTGATGCCAGCATATGCTATCTCACGTGTTATCAGTTATTAAATGTTGATGGCCCTCTTGGCAATAATATGATATGAAATTGCCCTCTTGGCAATGAAAATAGTTTCACCCGAGTCAATTTGTCTGTGTTTTTATTTTATACATGTACCTGTAGGTAGACAATCAGTAGATATAATGTCGCTCTCACTGGTGACCACAGTTAAGATTTATAGCAATTTAAATGACTAATCTGAATAACTTAGTCAGCTTATCATCTTCTTTTGGATAAGCATATAAAGAATAAATCCACTGAATGTAAACCAATGGATAAAATTCCTTTATGAGGGACGTTTCGAATACTATTTGCATCGCCTCATGGTGGATTTGGGGATGACCTTTTTTTTCTATCTTACTTCTCTTGAGCAATCCTTTGATTGTGGCCTTACAAGGATGCCTTCTTTGACCGTACCTGCGCTCATGGTAAATATTTAGTATACACAAAGTCGCTTTTGCTAACAAATATTTTTTAGTACAGTTCTAAATACAATATTTATAAAGAAGATACTACATATTTGTTTGTCTTTCATGGTTTCAAGAAGTGAGATAGACAATTCAAAATATCTTCGATAAATAGGTATCAAACCCATCTTTAGGGATACCTAAAAATACCGTTCTTGAGCATTATATGCTATGGTGTGGCTCCCAACTCGCTTGGGGATTCTTGAAAAAGACTCTCATTTTTGTGTATTGATCTCTGCATCCACAGAAAAGTGATTAGTTTTGAGTTAAATTACTCCATGTTGACCTCCATCGATTCTTAATTTGCTCCAAGACATCTTTCGGATGCTCCGTCATATTGGGGCTTCCACCCCAACTCTCTATTCCAATAAATGCCTAGGAAATCACTAAGTAAAAATATTTGTATAGATTTTCGAAAGTAGTCTTAATTTTTAGAAACTAGTTTCAAAAAACTCTATAAAAGCTTTAGAAAATCTCTGCTAGTCATGTCATGTACTAGCTCAATGAACGTCTTCTTCTTGAGGTTCGGCTATGCTCGACATCCGACTCATCATCATTGTTGGAGAGTTCTTCAAAGAGTCTCATCATAGCAAGAGATTTAGTCTATCTAGACTTTGTCGTAGCTGGTAATTTCTAAAGCTTGACTTTGACCACTGGTGTTAGGGATTTGAAATATATTTTAATATATTAGTGGAAATTTTTAGTACCTCCTCAAAAGTTTTGCCCTAGTTTAATACTATCGGAGATTATCTTGTCTTGAAAGAATCGGTGGTCTTCACGGCTCTTTATATTCTTTATTTGATTATGATCTTCCTCTTTGAATTCTTTAGATTCCCTCTCAAGAATTCTGCCCCAGTTTTCATTTCTTGGGGTTATTGACCGAGCCATTAGGGCACCTACACATCCTGTTGAAGCAGGAATTAGGTCAAACATAGTTCAGAACTACAATAAGGATATATAGTAAAATCTATAGGGTTGACCCAAGCTGACATAAACCGCCTACGTATCCCTTTATTGGGAATTCAGTTCATCATGTAGTTCATACATAAAAGGAAAGGATAAATTGTCCTAGGAGGTTGACCGAAGCTGATATAGGCCGCCTACGTATCCCTTTCTTGGGAATTCAGGTCAAACCTAATTCGTACATAAAAGGAAAGGGATTCTAGGAAATTAGACATCATAAAACAAATACTATCATAAAGGAGATTACAAATAAATTGAGTAAATAAAAATTAAAAACATCCTTCAAACAAAGTATCTCTTTACCGCATCATAATTGATTGGTTTGGTATACTCTTGACCATCCATCTCGGACAAAATCAGTGCTCCTCAGATAGTACCTTACAAACTATGTATAGTCCCTGCCAATTTGGAGCAAACTTGCCTTTGTACTCTTATTGGTGTGGGAATATGAATTTGAGAACCAATTGTCGAACTTTAAATAAGCTCTTACTTTCTTGTTGAAGGGATGGATCATCCTGTGTTGATACAACTGTCCATAACACACGACAACCATTCTCTTCTCATAAATCAACATAAGTTGTTCATAGCAAGATCAAACTCATTCCTCGTTACTTAATCCGACTTCTTGAATAATCCTTAAGAAAGGTATTTAAACCTTGGCAGGTATCACAACTTCATTCCCATAAGCAAGTAGATGAGGAGTTTCCCCAGTGGAGGTTTAAACTGTTGTACAATACCCTAATAGAGCGTAGGGTAACATCTCATGCCATGATCTATCATTTTTTGTCATTTACTCAATTTCTTCTTTATATTCTTATTAACGTCTTCGAAAGCTCCATTCATCTATGGGCGCTATGTGGTCGAGTTGCGATGAACAATCTTGAACAAATCACAAATCTTGCTCATCAAGTAACTATTCGAGTAAGATCGATTATCAGCAGTGATTGATTCTGGTGCTCCAAATTGGCAGATTAACTTATTCCTAACAAAATCTGCAACTACCTTCTTGGTGATGGCTCTATATGAAGCAACTTTTACCCACTTAGTAAAGTAATCAATAGTAACTAAAATGAATCTATGCCCGTTTGATACTGGTGGCTCTATTGGTCTGATAAATCCGTACCCCAAGATATGAAAGGCTAAGGTGAACTCATAGTATAAAGCTTATGTGGAGGCATTCGAATCAAATCTCCATGTATCTGGCATTTTGGGAACTTCTGCACATACTAGCTACAATTATTTTCCAAAGTCATCCAGAAGTAGCCAGTTCTCAGGATATTTCTAGCAAGGGCAAACTCGTTCATGTGGGCCCCACATACTCCAGTGTATACTTCGTTTATTAATTTCATGTCTTCTGTGGCGTCGACATATCTTAAGAATCCTAGGTCTGGTGTTCTCCTAAAAAAGGTTTCCCCACTTGGAAAATAATTCTTTGCCAAATGCCAGATTGTTTTTTTTATTGTTGCTGGCCTCTTCAGGATACATTCCTGATTCTAAATACCTTTCAATATCATACTACCATGGCTTTTCATATGGTTTCTCTTCGATGTGCACACAATGTGCGGGTTGTTCCTTCAAGCTTATTTCCAAATGATCAATGTAACTCTAATCTGGGTGTTGAATCATGGGGGATATAGTAGCCAAAGCATTAACAAACTCATTTTCTACCCTCGAGATATATTTTAAATCAACTTTCTTTAATCTTGCATACAAATCCTACACCAGCTCTACATAAGAGGTAATCATGGAGTTATTTACCGCCCATTCTCCTCGTACTTAGTGAATTAGCAAATCTGAGTCTCCAGTGACTAACAATTCATGAACACCTATCAAGTGCTAACTTGAAACCTAGGATGTAAGCCTCATATTCAACTATATTATTTGTGCACGAGAAGGTCAATTTGGCAGTTGTTGTATAGTGTTGTCCTGTCTCTGACATCGAGACTACTCTAATTCCTGAGCCTTTAAAGTTGACTACTCCATCAAAGATCAATCTCCATCCAGGGTATATCTCTACAATGTTTTCTCCCACGAATAAATATCTTCATCTGAAGAGTAAGTTCAAAGTGGCTTGTTCTCATTTTAAATTGGATTCTCAGCTAAATAATCTGCTACGACTTGCCCCTTGATTTCCTTTTGAGTCACATACATGATGTTGAACTCACTCAACAGTATTAGCCACTTGGCTAACTTTTCTGTAGGCGTGGCTTTCTGAAATATATTTTAATGGATCCATTCTGGAAATGAGATGTATTATGAATTGTCTTGATCTTGTATGGGTCTAGCTCGATACACCTTCTGCTGACTATAAACCCTAATAATTTCTTGGCTCGCTCACTGAAAGAACACTTAGCAGGATTCAACTTCAAGTTGTACTTCCTTAGTCTGCTGAAAAACTTTTCTAGATGGGTCAAATGATCTGAACTCATGCAGGATTTGATAATTTTATCATCCACACATACCTCAATCACTTTATGAATCATATCAGGAAAAATCATCGTCATATCCCTCATGTATATTGCACCTGCATTCTTGAGACAAAACGGCATCACTCTGTAATGATAAACACCTCAGAGTGTAATCAAAGTCATCTTTTCTGCATTTTCCCCATCTATTAATATCTGATGATACTCGGTGAAGCAATCTACGAAAGACTGCATTTCATGCTTCGCACAATCATCGACAAGGATGTGAATATTGGGTAGCGGAAAATAATCTTTAGGACTGACTCTATTCAAATCTCTGTAGTCAGCACAAATTCGAATCTTACCATCCTTTTTCGGCATTGGGACAATATTGGCTGGCCATGTTGGACATTTTATGACCTCCAAAACCTTAGGCTGAATCTAATTCATCACTTCTTCCTTGATCTTAAAACTTAAGCCCGACTTGAATTTCTGCATTTCATGCTTAACTTGGCCAAACTCAGGATTGATTGGTAACTTATGTGACAAGATGTTGGTGCTCAATCCCGGCGTATCATCGTAGGACTAAGCAAATATGTCAATGTACTCCTGCAGTAATCGAATGAGTTATCTTTTTTGTGCTTCTACTATGTGAACATTAACACTTGTCTCTTTGATTTCATCGTGGTTGCCTAAGTTGACTATTTCAGTTTCCTCCAGGTTGGGCTTCTCTCCTTTTTTAAATTCTTTTAAATCCTCCACTAACAGCTCTTCATCATGGCCTTTTTATTCATCATCATTCACTTTGCTTTGTTCATCTAGCCCTTGACATGACATGACATTAGCAGATTTTAAATTGTTACATATTAATCGGGGAGTAATAAGTGAAGAGAAGTCCATTTCAGTAATGTTTCCTCTAATTCATCCTCTTTGATTACATTTGTCCTAAAAAATTCTTCGATGGTAGCAAAAATTTTAGTTCTTTGGTTCCGGTTATCCTGAAAAAATATGTCTACCAACAATGAGTTTAAACAAGGCATGAATATATTTTTTAAGCAAAGATTAAAATTTTATCCATAATAATCAAAGAATAAATCCAAAGAAACACGTTCAACGATTGCTAACTTATTTTTATACCATGAACGTGAAAATAACCATAATATTGATACCACAACATCCTATGGCCTTCAAGGCCGTCTACAATAAATAATTCCAGCAAATATAATTACAACTACGAACTATGAAGAAGAAGGAGATGAAGAAGAAAGCGATAATAAAACTAAAAAGAAAAGGTATGTTTACCTTTTTTGAAGAAGCAAAATGGGACTTCAAGCTTTCTTCGGAGTTTTGATCACCACCGAAAAGCTATCTTAAAAGAACTTTGATTAGACTAACACTTGAACATTTTTACTAAACAAATAAAATTTAACTATTTGGTAAAGTTTTTGCCACTCTTTTTGACTTTTTTTTTCTCTTTGAAATTTGGTCTTTCTACCAAAATAGTGGTAGTATTTATAGAAAAGAATGTGGATCCAATTCTATTAATCCACCAATGTGGGAGAAATTATTTAGGTGTGTTTTTAGAATTTTAAAATTAAAGATAAGGTGAGGTGGAAGATAAGGTGGGGGGAAATTATACAATATAGTACAATTTTAAAATTTAAAAATTAAAAAAAGGACAAGGTTGAGGGGAAAATTGTACAATATAGTACAATTTTTGAATTTCAAAATTAGAAAAAGGATAAGGTTGAGGGGGAATTGTACAACGTAGTACAACTTTTGAATTTCAAAATTGGAAAAAGGACAAGGTTGAGGGGGAATTGTACAATGTAGTACAATTTTTAAATTTCAAGAAATTGAAAAAAGGACTAGGTTTAGGGGGAATTGTACAATGTATCACAATTTTTTGAATTTAAAAAATTTGGATTTGATTTTGGTGGGAATTGGGTAGAAATTATGAGAGCTTTTGGGAATTTAGGGTTATTTAAAATATAACCCCAATTGGGATTTAAAATTTAGCCAGATTTATTTAGTTTTGACCAAATTGAAATCAATTGGTCAATTGCATTGCAATTATGGCCAAATCTAATATATTGGCTAAATTAGATTAAAATTCAATACGAATTAATACTTTCCTTAATCACGGGCTTTTTGATTTAACAAAATCAAATAAATATTTCTCCAAATAAATTAATTTTGAAAATAAATTTTATTTAAATCAAGACTATATCCGTTTAAATTAATTTTTAAGCTTAAGCAGTAAAAGTCCAATTTTGATAAAAATATTCATTCTAGTAACAAAATTTATATAATTTCGCATATGTAAATATGAAAGTGTATAATCGTCAATTAAATGACAAAATTAGCCTATTTAAATATTTAGTATTGGTCCCTCGGGACCTCAACTTTCACACTCAGCTACACAACCCTCATTAAAGCCCAATTAAATCATTTATCACATTTTTTTCATTCATTGAACCACATTACACATTAAAGCATATATTGTTGGCATCGTCATACTAACTACACTTGGAAGGTTACATCAACATGCCAAACCAGTTATCATCACTTGGCTTAATTCACAACCCTCTTAGTTCAGTTATACATTATCTTGGGGAATTACACAACCACTTAAGATTCAATACAAAAATCACTATACTTCATTGACTTTTAACATTATGCAATAGTTCAAGAGTAGTTCAATATGTATACTTTTCATATTCAAAGAGGTTATAACCACTTCAAAAGTTACAAGTTTGGAGAAATCACAATCCCCTTGTTTATTCATCATACCCATGCACCCCATACGTTCAAAACCATAATTAAAGCATGACCAATCATATGTAAGTAATGGGAAAACATTGTTAAACAATAAACATTAAAAATCCTCAACCCTTGTTTCAAAACCATCATCAATACCGTATGAACAACACTTTAAAACATATACTTTTAACAAATTAGCAATTAGGGAAGAGTAATATGCATTGAATATCAAGTTTCACGGAAAGAATTTGACCCTTGAGCGCTTGGATGACCAACTTCTTGGAAACCCTAAGTATTTTGCTTGAGGGGATTTAAAGAGAATAAAGAGAGTCTTGATGTGTTAAAAGTATGGAAAGAATGCCCTAGAAGTGTTTTATGGGTATGGGGTCTAAGTGGTTAAAGTGGAAAATATCCAAAGTGCCCTCAATTTAAAAGCTGGAAAAGTGTCTCCAGTGACTACGGGTCACACGACAACTCGTAACCACACCTTATAACTCGTCACCATGATTCGTAGCCAAGACAGTGTCAATGGCACCCATACTGTTAACCTTACGACTTATATTATGCAACTCGTATCGTGACCCTATGACTCGGTCCAATTCGTATCTAAGACAGAACAATTTAGGCCTTACACTGGTCACCCTATGATTTGCAACAAACGACTCATAATGAGTCCTCATGACTCGTAGTGACCCACTTGTACTCAGATCATAACTTACCTACACACACACTGTTTAGGTTATGATTTGAGTCCAATGACTCATCTATGATCTTTAAGACTCGTATCCCCAAGTCGTACTTAGGACAACAACTTAAGAACAATTCACTGGACTCGTTATGACTAGTGTCATATGACCCATCAAGACACCCTACGACTCGTATGGTGAGTTGTAGTCTGGACAGTGAGGATAAAATTTTAGAAATTCTCAGGGACCAATACCTGGGATGTTTTATTCTCTCCCTCCCTTCGTATCATTCATCCTCAAATGATGGGTTAAGGCATTTAGAGCACGGTTTGACCCCAGACACAACCACACTTACCTTTAAAAATGACAGAACACAAAGACATCAAGGAATTCACAATTTCCTCTAACAAAGTCAGAAAACAAAGATGCTAAGATCATACGTACCTTAAGCATGAGTTTTTGTAATAGGGAATACGAATGCATAGTTGTACTTCATGTCCTCCTCGACTTCCAAAGTATCTTACTCAGACTTTTGGTTATTCCAAATGACCTTTATCGAAGCCACGTCTTCCGTCTGCAACCTACGAACTTGCTGATCGAAGATCTCAATGGGGACTTCTCATAGGATAATGAATCTAAAATACCCATGCCTTTCAAAGGAACAACCAATAAAGGATCACCCACACACTTTCTCAAAATCTAGATATAAAAGACCGGATGAATGGAGATCAAGCCAGAAGGTAACTCTAAGTCATAAGAAACATTGCCAACCCTCTTTAAAACTAAACACTGACCAACAGAATGAGGACTAAGCTTTCCCTTCTTTCCAAACTGCATCACTTTCTTCATGGGAGACACATTTAAGAACACCTAGTCATCAATGTTAAACTCCAACTCTCTTCGCCTCACATTTGCATAGGAATTTTGGTGTCTTTGGGCGGTCTTAATCCTATCATGAATGACCTTTACCTTCTCCATGGCTTGGTAAACCAAATCAAGACCAAATAACCTATTTTCACCATCCTCAATCCACCTAATAGCAGACCTACATCTCCTTCCATACAAGCCTCAAACAGAGCCATACCAATGCTAGAGTGATATATTTCATGATACATTTTTATCCAACCAGGATAAACCATATAACCTGACTCATGAGCTTTGGTCAAAATTCTTCAACGCAACCCATTAATATCGAGAATACACAATCTACCTTGGTATCTTAAGATACCATCACCACCAATCTCGTAACCCTTTTTTTCTACCTACATCCTCCTTGATTTGCATCAAGATAGATTTTAACACTTGTTTTTCCTTTACCTTATCACCAAGAGATGACTTCGCCATCTATTGAACAATCACACCACTATCCTTGGAATTCAAGAGATGGACTCCAAGATTAGCTAAATGATGTATATCCTTTACCAAATCCTACTTTTCTTCATCAACATGAGATAAGATCCCCATGGATAACCTGCTAAGAGCATCAGCAACCATGTCAGCTTTACCTAGGTGATCTTGAAGACTCATGTCATAGTCCTTTAGCAACTCAAGTAATCTCTTTTGCCACAGATTTAGCTCTTCCTGAGTGAACACGTATTGCAGGATCTTATGATCAGAATAAATATCTGCATAGATCCCATACAAATAATGTCGCCAAATATTTAATACAAACTCCACCTCTTACAATTCCAAATCATGAGTTGGATAGTTCTTCTCATGAACTTTTAATTGCCTAGAAGCATTTGCAACCACCTTGCCATGCTACACTAACACACATCTCAGTCCCACTCGGGCGTATCACAATAGATATAAAACTATCAGTACCCTCAGGTAGAGATAAGACCAAAGACGAAGTCAACTTATCCTTTAATTCCTCGAAACTACTCTCACAAATATTAGACCATAAAAACTTTACCTTCTTTTGAGTCAACTTAGTCAATAGGGCAGTAATAGAAGAGAAACTTTTCACAAACCTTCTATCATACTTGGCTAAACCCAAGAACCTCCAAATATTAATTAAAGTCGTAGGTCTAGGCCACTTATTAACCATCACAACCTTTTGTGGATCCAATGTGATCCTTTCGCTAGAAACAACAAGACCTGGATAAGTCACAACATTTAACTAGAACCCACACTTTGAGAATTTAGCATACAATCGTTGCTCCTTAAGGGTCTGCAATACTAAACGGAGGTGATCAGCATGATCTACCTAGCTCTTTGAATATACCAAAATATAATCTATAAATACAATCAATAATAAATCCAAGAACTGATGGAATACCAGTTCATAAGATCCATAAATGCTACCAGGGCATTAGTCAAATCAAAAGACATCACCAAGAATTCGAAATGACCATACTAGGTTCGAAAGAAAGTCTTAGGGATATCCACTTCCCTAATATTCAACTAGTGGTAACCAGATTGATGATCAATCATAGAAAAGTACTTAGCACCTTGAAGCTGATCAAAGAGATCATCAATCCTCGAAAGGGGATACTTATTCTTTACTGTCACCTTATTCAATTTTCGATAATCAATACACATCCAAAAAGAACTATCCATTTTATGCACGAACAAACTAGGTTTGCTCCCCATGAAGACACACTAGGTCGGATAAAACCTTTATCGAGAAGGTCTTTCAATACCTTCTTAAGCTTCGTCAACTTAGCTGGAGCCACTTTATACGGAGGGATAGAGATAGAATGAGTGTCTGAAATAAGATCAATCCTAAAATCAATTTCCCTATCGAGAGAAACACCAAGAAGATCATCAGAAATACCACGGGAAATTCACAGACCTTAGGGACAACCCACAAAGAAGGACCTTTGAATCTGAATCCTTAACATTCACAAAGCTATACAGTCACCCCTTGTAAATCAATTTTTGGGCTCTAAGATATGAAATGAACCTTTCCTTAGGCACTAGGGCACTGCCTTTCCATTCAATAACTAGCTTATTAGGAAAATTGAAATTGACCCTTCAGGTCCGACAATCAAGTGAATAGCATTATAAAACCAATCCATCCCCAAAATTATATTAAAGTCTATCATGTCCAACTCTATTAGATCTATCATCATGTCCAACTCTATTAGATCTATCAAGGTTTCCCTACCCCTGACAGACATCGCACAACCCCTATAGACCCCTTTAGCCACAATAAAGTTACCTACAAAGTTGGACATAGAGAAAGGATTTGAAATACACTCCGGATCAAAAACCAAAATGAATAGCCACGTAATGGGTCACATAAGATAGGGTAGACCCAGGATCAAGTAGACAATATACATCACAAGAAAAAATTTTGAGCATAACGGTAACAACATGGGGGACGTCTCAGAATCCTGGTGGGTGGAAAAAGCATATAGACGGTTCCTACCAGTGCCAGAGCCAGAAGAAAAAGTATCACCCTTTTGTGCAGGAGATGATGAAATAGAAACATAAATCTTTTTTTGCCGTAGAAGCGACCTTGGAAGGATAATCCCACTACATGTGCCCAATCTAACTACATTTAAAATACTTGTTCCTCCCGTCCTCACAAACACCATGATGCATCTAGCCATAAAATCTACAAGAAGGATATGATGGAGTGGACTGAGCTCTACTAGTCTGAGACTGGGAGCTTGGTGCTCTAAATCTATATCATACTAAGAACAACGATCACCCGATAGCTTTGGATTAGGAGCACTAGCTGTAGTGTAGGAACCAAAACTGACCCAATTCTTTTTAGACCATTTTTCACTATCTCTACCACTCTACTGATAATCTCTACCCTGATCTAAGTATCAAAACTTCTTGTTATGCCTTTCACTCATCTCTGCTTGTTTTTTCTTCTTATCTCCCACTTTTTGTATATACACCACAAGTCTAGAGATGTCCATATACTTGTTCACTAACTTGATCTCCAAAATTAACTCATGGGATAAACCAAAAGCAAACTTCCTCATTCTAGACCTCATGCTAGACACTAACTCAGGAGCATATCATAAAAACTAATGAAACTTCAAGGCATACTCATTTACTATCATCTTTTCTTGCTTTAAGATCACGAATTCCTCATCCTTTACCTCCCTCAACTCCTAACAAAAGAAGTAATCGAGAAAGACACTAGAGAATTCATCCCACAAAGAAAACCCAACATCATCACCCCTAGACTGGTCCCATTCCTTATACCACTGATACACCACATCCTTCAGCTGATAGCAGTAAAATCCATAGCCTCCATATCAGTAGAATGCATCACACAAAAAATATTTTTCATCTCATCAATAAAACCTTAACGCTAATAAAAGTTGGAGAACTCAACCTCATAAACTGGACAACCTTTATGGCCTCATAAGATGGAGTAACAGAAGTAACACGCTCAGACTGTGAAGCTATCAATTGAGCCAACATGTGAATCGACTGAAAAAATCCATATTTCACACATCAGCTTGAGTAATCCGAAGAGGACTAGAGAAAACCGTGGGAACTCCAAGAGGGTAATCAAGAACTGGATCCCTAGACCAAGCCTGTACCCCATAAGTAGGGTAAATCCTATCAACATTGTCCTAAAATAGGATAGAGGAGTTTCCATGAGCTTCAGATCTTCTGGAAGGCATAATCTGAAAGACAATGAAATAGGAATTAAAGATGATCCAGACCTTAGACTCTATATCCCAAAAATAGAACAACAAGAGAGGAAAATGTTCTTAAATATATCGTAGTCTCTCCCTCATAAGTGTGGCACTCTACACACTCATAATTGAGACTAAACTTGACACAGATTTATGGACACCCAATGACACTAAACCTAGGCTCTGATACCAACTTTATCATGACCCAAACCAGGACCTAACCGTGACGGGCATCTCCAATCCACCATGGATTGAAGACCACCCCTTGAACTTAACCTAACACCATACATCATCCAACAATGGCTAAATTCTAAACATATAACAAGATAGCACAAGACAATTTTAAGAAATAAAAGGTATTTCTATAATCGATAACCAACAACTGAGCAAACACATCAAACCAATATCACCCAAGTCTATAGTAATCCAACAAAGCTTCTACTAAAATTGAATATCAAAAGAGTGTCGGGACATGGCCCCAACTATAGCCAAGTCGGAGACATAAGAGACCAAAACTTGAAATGTAGACTTCCAATGTATGGAAGATCATCACTTCAATATTAACTCACGAACTAATCATGAACCTTAATCATTAAGCAAGAGAAGTAGAAGTATGGTCAGTTCCTTCATTGTGTGGGGATACAACATCCAAGTATGGTCAGTTCCTTCATTGTGTGGGGATACAACATCCAAAGTCAGTTAGAGGGGTAAATACTAGCATGTAACTTATGGATAAAGGATAAAATAATGCCATAGATAACAAATTAAAATCATTCCAAAATTCAATGCACAACATCACATGCAATTATATATATTCATAATATCATATGTTAGGGTAGGAAAAAAGGATTAACATGAACTTTGAAAACCTTATCCTGGATTATGTAACTCAACCATCATAATATAAAAAGGCACGCATAGGCTATATGGGCTCAGCTCTTCCCCAGCTGGAAGGGCCACAGTGTGTATGGTTGTACGAACCACAAGATATACATATGCTCTATGGGGACTCGAACCTCCCGGCATATCAAGGCAACACAAGAACCCAATCGTGTAATATAATATGTGGGACTCGAACTTGCCAATTATATGATAATAATAAGGGGGACTCGAAACACCCGATCATTTAGACCTCTACGTCGGCGACCATAGTTTCCTACATTGGCCCCTCGAGACCTCAACTTTCATAACTCAGCTACACAATTCTCATTAAATCCTAATTAAATCATTTTCCACACATTCTCATTCATTGAACCACATTACATATTAAGGCATACATTGTTGGTATCATCATACCAACTACACTTGCAAGAACATCAACATTCCAAACCAATTATCATCACTTAGGGGAATTCATAACCCTCTTGGTTCATTTATACATTAGCTTGAGGAATTACAAAATTACTTAAGGTTCAATTCAAAAGTCATTATACTTCATTGACTTTTCACATTATGCAATAGTTCAAGAGTAGTTCAATATACATACTTTTAATATTCAAAACCAATTTCACAATATGGGGTTGAGGTCATAACCACTTCAAAAGTCACAAGTTTGGGGAAATCACATTCCCCTTGTTTACTCACCATACCTATGCACCCCACATATTCAAAATAATAATTAAAGGATGAAAAATTATACGTAAACCATGGAAAAACATTGTTCAATAATAAGCATTCAAAACTCCCAACTTATATTTCAAAACCCTCATTAATACCATATGAACAATACTTTAAAATATATTTTTTTAACAAATTAGCAATTAGGGAAGAGAGACATGCTTGGAATATCAAGTTTCACAGAAAGAATTTGACCCTTGAGCTCTTGGATGACCAATTTCTTGGAAACCCTAAGTATCTTTCTTGGGCTTTTAGAGAGAATAAAGAGAGTCTTGATGTGTTAAAGTATTGAAAGAATAAAACAAAGGTGTTTTATGGACGTGGGGTCTAAGTGGTTAAAGTGGAAAATGTCCAAAGTGCCCTCAACATAAAACCTGGAAAAGTGTTTCCAGCGACTATGGGTCACATGGCAACTTGTAACGAGTCATAGACAAGATAGTGTAAGGGGAACCCATACTATTAACCTTTCGACTCGCTTTATACGACTCATATCGTGACCATACGATTTATAGGGTCGAAGCCGTAACGAACACAGAATCATTTGGGACTTACATTGGTCACCCTATGATTTGCACTAAATAACTCGTAATGAGTCTTCACTACTCATGGTGAGCCACTCATACTCATAGATGAGCTTAGCCACACACATACTGTTTAGGGTTGATTTGAGTCCAATGACTCACCATGGATCTTAACGACTCGAATCCCGAAGTCATACTCAGGATAAAAACTCAAGCACCATTCATTGGACACCTTATGACTAGGGTCATATGACCCATCAAGACACCCTATGAAAGTGGGGATAATTTTTTAGAAATTTTCAAGGACCAACACCTGGGATGTTTCATACTTGTGCTATGATCTACACCGAAAAGGCACAGTCGAGGCGAGTATGGTCCACTTATACTTAGTAGGTATCATAGGCCAACTGAACAAAGCATAAAATAAGATAAATAAAATATACTATAAGCATGTCATCTGCAAGTAGAAAAGTTCCAAACAATATCTCACACTATCTCCACTAATATTTGTAATTTATATAAGTACATAAAATAGAAACAACATAGTTGTAAAGAAAAATATACAGAAACAAAGAAGAATTCAAGGAAGCTAAGAAAAACAAACAAGATGTGTATGCAAATACAATGCAATGCAATGTGGATAGAATTAATGATGAAAGTCATCGCATGACTTTCTGTGTATACCTACTAAGCTCGCAGCTATCAGTTAAGACCCATGGGGGGGGGGTTCTTAATCCATGTATTGTATATAATATCTCAATCTCAATCTCAATTTATCTCACCTCTCTGGATCATGTTCATGAAGAGAGTTTCCATAAGAGTGTTCGTTTCATTTTCTTTTAAAAATAGTGTTTCTAAGTGGTACTAAAGTCTTATGAATGTATATGTATGAAATAAGGATAAAATGTTCACAATCAACTCAAATAATGATATCCAATCCATTCAACACACACAAATATATATAAGTGAGTCCAAAAATCAACTCAACATATCCACAATTCATGACCAACAACTCTAATTAGGTACCATCAGAATAAATATGCATGTAAGTAGGGGTGTACAAAATCCAAATTAACCAATAAACCAAATAAAAAAAATTATTATTAATTTATCACTATCGGGTTATTGGATTAACGATTTTATAAATTTTTTATTGAGATATTGATTTGATTTTTGATTCTAAGGTTTTAGTTAACGGTTAAACCAATAACCCAATAGAATTATATTAAAATTATATTTTTATCCCTAGTTATATAATAATGGCTTTATATTTTAAATTCATGCCCTATTGTTCTTAGCATTTTATAGTTGTTGTCTTAGTGTTGTTCTTACCTTTATAAACTTGTTGGTTTATTGGATTTCCACCCATTAATATGAACTATAAACCTACGTTGATGTTTTTTTAGAGATCGCTACGATTGCTATTGCATTCTACTTCGCTACTTCACCAAAAAGAAAATAATTTTATTTTATTAATAATGTATTTGAATTTGGTTCTACTTGTACTTTGTGTAGTCTTTTATGCATGAAGGTAGTGTACATATATGAACTTATAAAAATAGAAGAGAAGGCAAAAAATAATAAAGAGAGAATTTTTTTATCGGTTAAATCGATAAACCAAACCGTTAAGGACTAAAACTAATAAATCAAAAATCAATTACAAGTATCTTATTGGTTTGATTATCATTTAGTGTATTGACAAACCAAAAATTGATAAATCAAATCTATAATACTCAAAATCTAACCGACTGATGCACACTTTTATATGTAAGACATCATCAATGTCATATCACACCTTATCTCAGGTATTTTTATCATGATAAAAGCAATCAATGCTCAAATAAGACCTATATTAGCAAAATAAGCCCTCATACAGGCATCATATCTAGAATAAAGGAATTTAAATGTACAAATAATGCCAATGATGTAAGATAAAGCTATCTACACTGGCAACACACAATATCATATATCGCAAGTCAATAACAGAATATAATCCCCAACATGAGCACAAAAATTAAATAAAAATAATCTCAAAATATAAATTTCATAGTAATTTACCCCAACCCATAACATGTGTTACTTATTTATTAACTATCCAACTCAATATAAAAGAAGTGAAGTCATAACCTACCTCAAAACAATGAAGTCTTGGTATAAAGTGCTTCAACATAGAGCCTTCCACTTGGAAACGGACTCAGAACCAATTACAACATTCAAATATAGCATCAATGCATTAAAAGAAAGCGAATTATACCTATATTATTCATATTTCAGCTAGTTCCAAAATGAGTTCAAAAATAAAAACATTACAATCAAAATTTTTAAAAACACATTCTCCAAGGTTATAGGAGTCTGTAGGAGAAATCCCACAAGAAAATGAGCCAAAATGTGGTTGAAATATAAAAAATCCCTTTTTACACTTAACTGGTGAAAATCCCAAATTTTTATTTTGAATGATTTATAATTATCTTTGATGGTAGAGTAAATGAAAATTAATGGAAATAAGATTTTGAAGCTTACCCAAGCTCAAATGGTGAAGAAATATTCAAGAATCGTCCAAACCCAAAGCTAAAAGGTCTAAAAATATAGGAAAACATGAAAAAAGACACATATATTATACTAGGTTCAATAGTTTAAGCATCCAAATGGTCGCTTAAGTGACCATCAGTTAAGAAACTAGGATGTTACTTTAGTGACCAAGCCAAAATGGTTGGCTTTGCTTAAGCAATTTTTGAGTCGCTAAGGTATCCTCCACTAAAGCAACCTTTTGTTTGGTTAAGTGGCTTCTGCTTTAGCGATGAATAAGTTGCTTAAGCAGCGGCACCAGCTGATGCTATATCGGTACCTTGGTAAAAATGTCAAGTTTTCAATCGCACCATCGAGATTCTTTCAGAATTCCATGAATGCAAACAAGATATGCTACTATGCTAATTTTGATGTTCCAGACTCAATAATGACATCAGAATTTTAAAAAAAGATCATTTTCCCAAAATTAACCTCCAGGACCCCTTTTCACTATTTTTCAAACGAAGGATAGAAATGATATATAAAGGTCCTAAAATTGAGCCAACCCCCTACTATCTCAAATTCGATAGTTTGAATCTGCTGAAGCAGTTTGTTTGCCATCCGACACTCAAAACAATAAATTTTAACCAAAGTGAACTCTATTACTTTTCAAGCCTCTAAAAACTACCAAGTGACCCAAATCGTATCCTATCACAGTGGGAATCACACCAACCATCTTTGAACCTCAAAATCAATATGTAGTAATTAAAAAAAAGGACAAAATGGTTGAAATACATAAAAACGAAAAATTCACCAATTTAGGTCATTATATTCTCGGAGATCGAGAGAGCAGTCGTTGGATAACTGAGCTTACCTGGATATTTATCCTATGCTTATTAACTCATATATAGATGATGAGGAAGATATGGTATATGTTGATTCGACAGAGAATATAGCCATAGTACCTCCTATTTTGCCCCGGACATCAAATTTGACATCACGAGTGTCATGATCCAACTTCTAAATTCTAAGGGTGTGTTTCCAGGATTGTCTACCAATGATTCAAATTTGCACCTTGTAAATTTACTTGGAATATGTAACTCGTATACCAACCCAGGGATAAATTAGGAATTACTTAGACTGAGTTTTTTTAACTTTCTTGATTATAGGAGAAGCATTTTTATGGTTAGGGGAATTTCTAAAAGGCTTTATCATGACTTGGAATGAGTTGTGCAGGCAATTCTTATATAGGTTCTTTCCTTCATCAAGGATGTTGTAGCTTAAGGAAGAGATCTATAATTTTAGGTAGCTGCAGTCATAGTCAATGTATGAGGCTTGGTTCAAGTTTAAGAAGAAGTTGACCTTGGTATCTAATCATTAGTATTTAGGGAAAAACTTATCATAGATATTTGATAGAGCCCTAAACATCAGCTTTATAGCTATGGAAGACACCGTCTTTGGAGGAGCATTTATGAGAATACATTGGGAGGCAACTTTGAAGATGTTAGATCAGATCTCACTCACTCACCGAGGGTGGAAATCTTGAGAGGCTGAGAGGGGATCTAGTACTAATGTTATAGGTGCTTCCTGCAATTAGAGAGCAATTGATGATGCAGTAGTGCAAGAAATTACATTGCTAAGGACTGATTTAGGGGTGCTAGCAAATTAGTTTGCAGTAAATAATTCTGAGAAAATGAATCCAGTAGCAGCACAGGGGTTAGCTTCCAAAGCATATGAGTCTAAATTAGAAGAGAAAGATAATTATTTGGATTATCAAATGACTGGTTTCTAAGCGCAAGGTCAATGAAACCAAGGTCAGAACTATTATGATAGGTACATAGTCTATAGCAGAGAGCGAGATGGTGACTGGAGGAAGAAGGATGACTAAAAAGAGAAGGGAGATAGATAGACTCCACCTGGTAGACATGATGTAGAATCTAGAATAGAAGAGATACTGGCTAAATTGGTAAACGGTCAGGAAAATCAGAAGACCAACCTTAAGGAAATTAAGGATGATATTTTAAGATTGACCTAGAAGGTCGACTCTCATGCCACTGCTATCAAGTAGCTGGACCCAGTTTGGGAAGATGTCAGCAACTCTAAACTAGAGGTAGCCAGGTAACCTTTTGAGCAACACTATGCCAAATCTAAAAAATAACAGTCACGTACTTACTATTACTACGAGGAGTGGTATAAACACTATGGATCCTGCACTACCTGCTACAGAAATGGTTGATGATGAAACATATACTTTTGTGTTTGAAAAGGTAATAGAAGAAAGGGATACAATTTCTAAAGAAAAAGGTAAGGGTCCGATCGTTGATCCAGATGTAAGACAAATTCAGAGACCACCCCTACCTTTTCCTCAATGACTGATGTAGAAGAAAGAGAAAGGTAAGTTTAAGTGATTTATTAAGAGACTGATATAGTTAAGCCCGAACATACCTCTTCTTATTGAAATATAGGAGATGCTTGGATATGCCAAGTTCATAAAATAGTTAGTCACAAGGAAGAAAGGAGTAACTCTTAAAGATGTTAAGGGAATGAACCATTGCAGTGCAGTCACAACTAGGTCTTTGGCACAGAAAAAGGGTGACCCCGATTCATTCATTACATCATGTACTATTGGGTCATCCAAATTTGCCAAGCCTTTTATGATTAGGAGCCAACATTAATTTGATGTCTCTTGCCGTCTTCAAGAAACTAGGCTTAAAACTTTGAGAACCAACTTTGATTCGAATATTAATGGCTGAAAATATAGTGATAAAGCTTGTGGGAATCTCGTGTGATTTGATTGTTAGGGTGGAAAAATTTATTTTCCCGATTGACTTTGTCATTTTAGACTGTGAGGTTGACACTGAGATGCCTATTATTTTGGAAAGACCATTCATAGCCACAAGCAGAGCTATGGTTGACACGGAGAAAGGTACGCTAAAATTCTAAGTCAATGGTGAGGAGAAAACATTCAACATGTAAAAGTCAATGAAATAGACAATGTACATGAGAGTAGTATCAGTGATTAATTATATTGATGACTTTAGAGGATATTCCTAAGGGTATCTTGATGAATTATGAGTAGTCAAGATACCCGCATTGTGTTGCGACGTTAAATCAATTGTTTCATGGGAGGCAAGATACTCGCGTTATGCTACGATGTTAAATAAAGTGTTTCATGGGAGGCAACCCATGCGCATTTTGGTGAAGTCTAAGTAACCAACATAGATATGTCATACTGCGACATTAAATCAAGTGCTGAGTGGGAGGCAACCCACTATATTTTAGTGTTTACGTTTTTGTTGTTTTTATTTTTGTAGGTTTTTAGCTTTTGGAAATTACATGGAATATGATAAACATTGCTACATTTAATGATTTTCAGGTAAGGGGACTATGTTATCGTCCCATCATGGTCATAAATCCCACACGGTAAGTTGAGTAGAAAATTGAAAAGTTGAAATTTTAAGGATGAAAAATGGTAAGTTGTGGACTTTGGCACCTAATTGTACTTTAGGGACCTAAAAATTAGGTTGCAGGACCGTAAGTAGCTAAAAAGTGTCAATAAACCAAGTCCAGGTTGTGGAAAAGTGGGCCAAAAAATTTGGCTCGGCACCAGCGAGCTGCGGGTACAAGGCGCGGGTAGGTGCCGCTGTTAGGTCAAATTTGGGCCCATTTTTTAATTAAAATTTGAGGTCCACCAACATTTAAATATGACATATTATAGCCCTCCATCTATATGAAAACATTCTAACCCTCATTCTAACTTATTCTAATCCTCAAAACTTCAATTTTCTCTTTGAATTAATACTTCCCACCTTAAACATAGCCAACCCCACACTTAAGAAAAGTGAAATTTACACTTGTTTGAGATACCAACCTATGCAAACACTCTAGAAACAAGTTCCAATTTGGGATTTAGTTGAGTTCTTCATTATTCTCTTCTAAATTTTCATATAAGAGGTAACTTTCTTGGATCCTAATAGTGATTTACTATTTTAACTATTATTGAAACAAGTTGATATGTGTAATCCATTGATAAATATATTGAAAGGATCATGCTTGTATGAGGGAGCCTTGAAACCTAAAATCATAATGCAGGGCCTTGTTTTGAGTTAAAATTCTATGTTTAGGCCATAGCCGAAAGTTGAACTTGAATGAACAAAAGTAAGTCCATAAGTTGAACTTGTTTGTTTGCTTTGAAAGTCATGGTTTTTTATTAGGTGTATACATTGGACTTGTTGGGATTTCAAATAGGTTATAGGGGTGTGAAAAGTTAGGATAAATTCAAACATTTTGAATTTTGAGTTTTTCTTCAACTTTTCCTATCCCTCAATTTTGTTAGAAACTAATATTTCGTTTTACAGATATACATGGCATGTAAAGCAGTGAAGAAGAATGCAGTGGGTACTTTAAGGAGATGGCTAGAGTCTCCTAATATTAGTGGTTTAGTAGAGGAGTATTTGAGATAGCGTTATATTGATGCTGCAGTTGTAGTAACATACAGGGTTACACGAGGACAGACTCGCCAGGCTGCTCAGTCAACCGTATTCCAATCAAGGATGAATTCCACAAGGATATCACCACTATATACTCCTCTACCCGATGATGATGATAATGAGGAGGAGGAGGAGGAGGCAAAGATTGAGCCTACTCCACATACTGATGCTCAGGACCCCCAGTCTAAGGAGACGTCCCAGGATTTTTCTGAGGAGGTTGAGCAAGAGAAGCCATTAGTAGTATCCCAGTTTGATAAGGGTACAACACAGGTTTTCTATGATGTACAGTGGGAGAATACACCCGCACCTATCCTAGGTGCATCTTCCAAGGAGGGATATTTGAGATGGTGTGTGTCTAGGATACGTAAGACATATGATATTGATAGTGAATATTGTGATCTAGGTAGGCCTACACGTTGTATCTATGAGAAGCACCAGATTGACTTATAAGAGCTAGAGTAGTTACCATAGTTTTGGGAAGTATTTGACAAGTATTATCTCGAGTGGATAACTAGGTCACTCAGGTCTTACAATTTGGCTATGGTGTAGGATTTTTATGCACCTTATAGATCCACCGTAGTCCTCCTTATATGCCATCATCCAGACCTGATTAGATTTGTATGACAAACATAGCTTGATCACACACTAGTCATAAAGTCAGAGTTGATGTCAAAGAGAAGACTATCCATAAAGTCATGTTCAGCTTAGATTATATTACACCTACATCTATAATATAGTGCAACCACAGACTGAGGATCACATGAGATCATTATATTATGTGGGATACTGAGCACAGAGATGAAAAAGTTGATATGGCTAGGTAGATAGCCAGTTATATTTCACCACAGGGTGAAGAGGCCCCATGGATTAAGATTCTAGCTCTGATCAAGAAAGGCCTGTCGACACTAGAGTTCAGAGCTTGGTGGTTACTAATTTATTGTTGCCTACTTCCCACTACTTTAGATAATACATTGACGTGGGAAGGAGTTGCATTGGCTACTTGATTAATTTTTGGTTACGATATTGATTTTGCTGCCATCCTCAGGAATGAGCTACATTATAGAGCCATTGGTAAGATGACTAACCTTTAATTTCCTTGTATGATCCAGAGGCTATGTAATAAGGTAGGTATGCCTGAATTACTAGGCATTTATGAGAGTGTAACTATCACCACGACTATGTAGACAAAGACTATAAGGGGTCTACCACATCTAGACACTTCTAGGAGATCTATACAATGGGCAGCAGTACTACATGCCTAGTCTGAGGGACCATTAGTTTCCATAGATCTTGATGAGGCAAATATAGATAATGTGGGAGATAGGGGAGCATAGAGATACTTCATATTTGAGTACTCAGGGTGAGAGGACAAAGTGTACTTCTACTTTAACCCTAATTTCAACCTTAGAGTCGATTAGTGCATCTGCAGAGCCTGCTCACCCATCCATTACAGCTCCTATGATAGGTATGATTACTGTATCCAGTGAGTTTTTGTAGGGCCTAGTAGAGAGACAAAGATCTACAGTCACTCGATTGAAGGTTTCTGAAACCAAGAAAACTACCCTCTTTTGGCTGATGAGATTAGGGGTCAGGACGAGGTTGGAGCAGCCCGAGTCTAGATGGGTGGCTGCTTTAAGAGTCACACTATGAGAGCTGCATATCAAGTTGCAAACACAAATTAATGAGCTACAGAGATGGGTAATACCTGATATACAGAGATAGGTATGTAAAATTTGATTTAGATAAGAGAGGACTTTGATATCCTACGAGCAGAGGCACGCTCTCTTACAGAGATCTATATCACAACTACTTCTTCTATGATACCCCCTATAGTCTAGATACCACCTTTATGTGCACCACGATAGTTTTACTTCTTTGCAGAGGATGATGAGTAGGTCCCACTAGTTGGGATAAGAGAGGTCACTTGTATGATTTGAAGAATCCTGTTATGACAGAGGAGGAGGCCCTTAAAAAGGCTAGATGAGACTTTAGAGACTGCATTCATAGATAGGCAGAGGCATGATGCTATAAAAGCAGGGGTATCATCCAGTAGTGCACTGCCACCACCACTGCCTCTGCCAGCTTTCATGCCCTCATCTGAGGAGGCTTCTAACTCGGGCTCTTACTGCATCCTAAGTATGTTCTTACTTCCCTATGTTTTGTTTTTATTTACCATATTAAGGATAATGCATAGTTTTTAGTTGGGGGTGGACATGCCATACTGCCACGGGTTTTTGTTGTCACCCTTTTTTTTCTGTCAATTGTGGTATGATTGTAGAACTACCATGACTAGGATAGTTATGTGTCGTATTGTTTTTTTGTAATGTGACCTTTTGTGTAATTTGGATATTTTGAGTACTTAGGGCAGTAGTCAGATTTTGACTAATTTTTTATAACCCTCCAAAAAGGTTTTATGATTTAGAACTCTATTGATACACATATAAGCAAATTTTGTAGATCTTATTATGGCACTAGTATTAGGGACATAATAACCCTTTACTAACAATTACGTGAACTTAATAGATAGTAGTTGGTGATATTAACTCTGTGTTATGTGAGTGTGACATGCTGCCTAGTTCCTTATGTATGTTAAATTTAGAAATTGTCTGGTTAGTCTTTCCTAGGTGAAGGATAGTTGGTTAGTGAAGGATCATAGGTCATTTTTTATTGTAGTCCACTTTAAGACTAAATGACCTTCCATGTGCGAATTGTATCCCTTGATCATTGTTTTGAGCCTTATAGCCTATTTTTCTTGTTACATTTTCCACCTTCCCATTTGTATTACAATGAGTCTATTTTGTCTCTAGTCCTTCTTGGACATTGTGCACCTCAACACAGGCAAAAATCCTAAGTTGAGGGTGGCTATCATAGGGGTGCATAGTGTAAAATTAATATGAAGAAGGGTAAAATAAGAGAAAAAGTTAGCATGGCTCAGAGTGGTAGAAAAAGAAGAAAATTATGAAAAAGTGAAAAAGAAAGAATAAAAGACCACATCCAACCTGAATGTGCAATAAAAGAATAAAAGGGTGAAATAAGGATAGAATAAAAAGAAAATTGGCTAGTAAGTGAGACCCTTAAGTTAGTGTACTGCCAAGGAGGCTTAGTAATTTTAAATATCCATACCTATCATACCAGCCCCCAAGCCTACATTACAAGCTGAGAAAAATCCTAAAGTGATCCTGACTTGACTATCTGAATGCTAAGGTAAAGAAATTAAGGGCAAGCCTATGTTATTTGACATGCATTGACTGGAACTTCTTTGTTGAGTGTGTGTGTATCTTAACTGTACCTACATTAACATGCATGATTGCATATAAGTAAGTGGGACATTCTTTTTATGAGGGTACTTAAGTCATATTGCTAGCTATCTTCTTATTTCGGGTAGTGTAATTTGTATATATGAGTGGTTGTCTATTGATGTTCTGTAGAAATATAGCACTTTCAATGCTTAAAACAAGAAACTATGCAAGTTTCTGAGGGATTTTTGTTAGATTTGATCTATTTTGGGTATGTTTTGCAGAAAATCATGATTTGGATGATAAGTTTGTGAAAATGGTGAAAAAAATATTTTTGGTTACTTTTGGAGTAATTGTAGATGATTGGGATGTTTTCTAGCTTGATCATGAGGAATTCATGTTTGAGAATTGAAGAAGAGTTGAAAAACTGACACTCTGCACCTACTAAGTCAACATGTGGATAAAAGTAGGACCTACAGACTGCAAGTACACATAGCAGGTGCAAAAAAGTCAAAATCCTGAGGGCTGAACATTGCAGGATTTTTGCTCCTGCTACCTGTACCCTGTGCCTGGGCTTCAGGTAGTACCTGCACCCTGCCAGACTATAGGTACATGGAGTAGGTGGCCACTGACCCGATTTTCCCCTATTTTATTTAGGATTAGTTTTTAGGGTTTTGACTTGGAATATAAATACCTTTCATGTACTTTTTAGTTAGAGATATAACAGAGAGAGGAGATATACGGAGAACGCACTTTAAAATATATTTTGATTTCAAGATCCATCTTTGATCTTGGGATTTCATTGTATTGACCTCCATTGATTATTCAGTTTACAATTGTCGGTTTTCTTTCATCATATCACTGTTATTTCATTTTTGATTTCCAAAACGATTGCTATTGATTTCTTTATGATCATGTGCGGCTAAAGCCATAGCAAGGTTGTGGAAACCCTGGCAAATTGACAAAGCAGGGAAAGTATGATTATTGAAGGGAAACCAATACCTATGGCATGCATTGCTTTATCTTTGATATGATTGATACTTAATGGGTGCACACATTAGGATTCCACCTAGATATTGCTACTTGGTCTAACAAAGGGGTAGTAACTAGGAAAAGATAAAGACAACAGTAATTTAGGGAGTTAATAGCCGATCCATTTCAGAAAAATTGTACATATGAATGACTATCATCCCTCATCTAATAACTTGAGACTCAAAAGGTGATCCTTAACTAGGACCAGGGTAAGGGTTAGTAACGCGATACTCAGAGACTTAATAGGTAAAGGGTAAAATCCTCCCGCTCATCCAAAAGACTCTAGGAGGTACATAACTTATCAGTTCTACATGTAAGGTATTGAGTTGGTTCAATAACTCACATAATCATACAGAGTTGAGATTCTAGGGGAACACAATCCTAGTATTCACTTAAGACTGATTATCAACAAAGTTAATATTGTTTTTTGTTTGAGACTACTACATACAAATCCCCCTATTTACTTTCCTATTTCACCCTTAGACTGTAACCACTAAGATCTACCAAATCACGTGTTCCCTTGGGATTCGACCCCAACCTTAGTAAGGCTAATATATCTTGACAGTGATTGTATCAGCATAAAAAAAAAGGTGTTGCTTAGATGTTATAATGGCATGTAGTTTCTAGAGAATAGGATGTGTTAATGTATATATATCTATTGCATGCTCATACTGATGTAATTCACTCCAAAATAAGCATATGAGTTTTATAAATATGAAAATCAATCATGCTTCTGTTAATAAATCAAACTGAAGAATACTGTGTGAATTTGATATCATGTCTAAGATCAAAAGATCAAGATTGAAATCTAGATCATATAATGTAATCTAAAATGATAAATCTAAACTACATTCAAACTGAGAGAATCATGATAAATTCATATGCTCTTAATTTAAAATGACTGAATCATGATGAAAATTATGTATATTCATCAACTTGTGGAAATTCATGTCATAATACTAAAATTCATCTCATAATAACAATCATGTAAGTAGAAACATGAGTAAAGGTAAATTCTTTTCCAAACTTAATTTTAAACCATATGATAATGTCATAATTTCAAAAATATGGAAATTGGGTATGAACCCTAATTGAAAGCTCATACATTCAACTATAAAAAACAAATATTTTGAGCTCAATGACGAGTGGTTATCCTTGTTCAAGCCCCACTTACCTGAATTTCTTGATCTCTTGAAGGAAAATATGAATTTGGATCCTTGGAAGTTGAACTTTGGGAAGAAACCCTAATTTCTTTTCTCTTGTTGGTGGAGAGGCGAATGATCTTTGAAAAATTACTAAGAATGGGAAAATAATGCTTATTGGCTAATTTTAGTTGTGAAGGATGAGTGGTATCACTACTATGGAAACTGAAAAAAGGCTGCAAGAATTTTTAGTTGACAATAGCTTGACGGCCCATCAGTTTGATGTCAACTCATCACCAAAATCGTCAATATCAATCTGGATTTTTCCATTTACTAGTTAAGGATGACGACTTGATTTGATGGCTTATCACCTAGTTGACGGCTCGTTAGCTTAGTCGTCACCTAGTTGATGGCTCATTAACTTAGTCATCACATTCTAACAGACAGACACTCCAAAGTAAAATGAGGATAACTTTCTACTCTAATATTAGCTTAAGGTGAAATTAGATGAGTTGAAAAAAATACTTGAATATCTTTCATTTGATATATAGTAAGGCACCTAACTCGTTATATTCTAAGAGTTATACTCGTTGAAAATTGACACTTGTAGGATCCAATACTAAAACATAATCAATAAAAATGCTTTCAATTCCTTGTTGTAAGTGCTTCCTATGACCATATTCACACTAAAAACACTTCACACTCAAGGTAAATGTCATGACACTTACTTATGACTTGACATAAACACTTGGGGCCTTTAAACATATGACAGATTATTGGAAACTTATCTAGGAGCTTGTGGGGTATTAAAATGAGGCATGGTTTAACTCTATCTCTCCTAAACCTGTCGAGTTCTACTCGATGTTCTTGATCCTGTATCGCTCTTTCTGCCTCCTAAAATGCATTATAGGAAGCCTCATTATCCCTATTTGCATTTGCTTTTGCTAGTAATCATATAGCAGTTCGCGCAATTGTCTCTTGAGCATCATACAGATGCAGCAGAGGAAAGTTAATTGGATCATCCTAACACTCCTCATGATGAGCTTCATGATTATGTTCAGACATCCTATGAATTATTTGTAGGATTATTTCAGTCTCTAGATCAAATGGGATCAGGGATTACCTTGACTCCTGGTACTAGGCATACACCGGCGTATGCCCCAATAAAAATAGAAAAGTAAAACCCAATAACCTCAAAAATTTCACTCAATCAATCTATCACTATATTTCTCGACAATAATGCCAAAATTTAATATCGCCCAAACTATACCCTCTAGGAAGATACAATGTGGTTGTTTTCAAATTATAGTAACCCAACAGAGGTTGGGGTCGAACCACAGGGAATATATAGAATATCTCTCATAAACTTCCTGAAGTATCCGGACAATGTAGGAAAGTATATAGGGTATTTGTATTAAACCATAAAATAGTAGCACATCTTAATTTCTTTTGGTTGAAATCAATCTAAGAAGAATACTTGGACTGTGTTTCCCCTGGCTTTCCATCTCCATAGACTTATTATTCTCAATTTGACTATCTCAATGACCTACTTGCATAATCTGACAATATAGGTATCACCAACCGTCTTGTCAACTCATTGGTATATTTTACTGCTTACTTTATGTGTCTCAGAGTGTTTTATTTCTAACCATTGTCTTTGATCCCATTTTAACTATTACCTTTTGAGTGTCAATTTAACAAGATAAGGGTTGGTAGCCTTGAATTACTGTTGAAATCTTCTTTACCTAATCTAAGTCTCTCTTGTGAAGATGATCTCAAATATAGGCAAGTCCTTAACTTCTACAGTAGTTAAGAAAGCAAACAATCTGAAGAAGATTAACATACATGCATAAATACTAATTTAGCAGAACCTCTTACTTATTCTACTTTATTACTTTTCCAGGGTTCCCACAACCCTAGCTAGGTTGTTTAGCCGCTCATAGTTGTAAGAAAATCCATGGAATTCATAAACGGAAGCATAGAAATAACCCTATGATAATGGAAACAAAACCCAAAATCTCAAATTAATAATTAACTAAAAATACAAGAATAAAGGATTCCAAGATCAAAATTCAAATCTTAGAAACAATATGTGTTTATGTATGTAAAGAGTGGATAAACTATTATGAAAGTACTCAAGGCTGATTTATAGTTTCTCAAATAACATAGAAAACCTAAACAAAATAAAATAGGAAAATAAGGTTTCCAGTGGCTACGCCTTAAGTAACCAGTCGTCTAGTTGTCAGCTCTGTTGTGTTCTTTCTATGCTTAGTGATGACAACTCATCACGATACCCTATGAGTCATTGGCTGGACTCGTTGTCACTCCAGTGGATTTTTTACTTTCCAAACTTTTTTCATCATTCTCAGAGTGGTTTCTCCCTATAAGTCCCAGTCTAACATTACAACTTGAAGTCTATCTCATTTCCACTAGGGCTCCAACTTTTATACCTTTTAAAATTTGTCCAACTTTTATCAGAACAATTCCTCCCTATGACCGGTAGTCAATACCTACGAGTCATAACCACCTTCAACTTTATTTCTCTTCTCAGCAATTCTCACTGTTCTCATGACGACTTGAACTACGAGTCTTATAGTCACCCAATGACTCATAGTCCAGGCAGTAACTTAACTATTAGAGATTTTTGTTATTATTTTGGTCCACATCACTTCCAACCCTTGTTTTCCTGCAATCCATACAAAAAGACACATCATATCTAAAGAAAATGTCCTAAGTATTTGCATATTTTCATAGTCTTAAGGATTGAGATTTCCATGAAACCATGGCACATTAGTCTACATAAATTGTTTCTTATTCAGTGCTAAGTCCACACCACAGGTTTTCTTAAGGGCTACTTGTAGTCCTAAGTACCATGTGACGTCCAAAGGGTAGTATCAAGGCATTACATTAGTGGGACACCTTCTCTCTCAAACTCAATAAATTAGGAACCAAGCCTCAAGGAGTCCCTCTGCTATCTAAATCTCAAAGCTATAAAACCTCTTATGCAACTCTCTACTAAATCACTCTGTAACATCAATCATCTAAAATTCAACTCGTGCCTCTAATGTAACAATAGTAGTCTGCACCCATGGCCGAATCTAACCAACTTGGCCAACTAGGTTTCAGAGTGAATCTGGCGCTCAACTAACTCTATTTTCCTATTCACCAATTTCTAAAAAAAATGATACGACATTGTAGCCATACCCAAAGAAGGTGGGCGAGGGGCGCTATAGATGTAGACAGTAGAACTATAGTACCGATGAACCACTCACTGCCTGTAGTAGCTGAACCTTCATCTAGCTGACTGCCTATCTCAAGATCACCACCTAGTACCGACCTATCTACCTGCTTGATCTATTGCCATCCTAATGTGGGGCTCCTTAGCTATCTTTATCTAGGCCTACCTTGATCAATCATCTCAATATCTCAGTCATAAATGTCTTACATATCCTGCAAATACCACCTATGAATTTCAAGAGTTGTTAGAAAAATAAAGGAGTGTGTTGACTCTTGTAACGTTGCGATAGGGGCTGATGAAAAAGCATCCTCATCCCTCTTTTAAGATTCTGCTCCCCACATAGACTGAAGACCAGTTATCTCTCACTCACTGCTATCAGACTCAGCTAATTTTTCCCCCTCTTCACACTTGAAAGTGGATGTATCCTCCATATTGTCACATAATTTAGATACCTCCTCTTCCTCATCAGATTAGGAAAAGGTAGGGGAATGAGGTGGTGATCTCCATGGATATTTTATTTGAGGGTTGGCTTGAGAAATATAAGCTGGTGGGGGATAGGCCTAGGTTGTGGTGTAGGATAAGATGATGGCTGACATGCCAGATGTATGGTAGCCTTGGTTGTGGCATCTTTTTGAGTCTGGTGTAGTACCAATGGTGCACTATCAACTAAGTACTCCTCTATGGACCCACACAGCTTGGAAAACTCATCTCAGAGTCTAGACTATAGGACCTTATTTTGCGTTCCATTTTATGTGATGGTACCTGTATTGAGAAGCATTTGTACTCAAATTACATCAGTTGGCAAAGATTTGAAAAATAATTAAACTGTCAAGTCCCATTCACTAGTCCAATCTATGACTCGTGGACTGAGTTTAAGATTCATAGACTGGGCTTGTGAACTGATAATGTAGTTCATAAGTTCAATCCATGACTCAAGGATGTAGTTCCCGAGTCGTGACTTGAATCATAAAAATCAGACCATGATTTTGAGTTTATAATCTCTGGTCTAATTTTCACGAGTCCAATCCACGACTCTTGAATGCAATTCACAAGTTATGGGTTAGACTTGTGAGTTCAAACCTAAGATTTACTGCTGAATCCTCTGCTATTTCAATTCCAATTTTGACTCAATTCAAAACAGGTCAACCATCACGATCATAATCATAACTTGAGAAACCATACCGTAACACTGGTGAAAATTAAAACAAAGAGAAAGTAAATTTCACAAGTATAGGTCTCTTTCATGCGCGATAGCACTATGAACATAATAATTTCACACTTATAAATTTGATTAGGAGTTGGTTTTCTTAAGATTTGTATTAGGTTTCAGATTTGTTAATAAGGGAAAATTTCTGATCCTGGCTGGGTCACATACGCCCCTAATTTTAAATGTATATTCAAAACTTTAGGCTTAACTAGGTCTATTACTTGATCTGTGAGTTATGGATCTGACTCAGGACCCATGGGTTGAGGTCATGGGTCAAGTTTTGAAACCCATCTGTGACTCTTGACTTCCATGACACGACCTACAAGTTGTAGTTCTGACTCATGAACCATGGGTTAGGCTCACGAGTCAAGTTCAGAGAGTAGAAAATCCCCTCTGACTCTGACGAGTCAAGTCCACAAGTCTTAGAACTAAGTCACGACCCGTAGACCACACTCATGAGTAAACATAACTGGACTTGTATGAATTTTCTATTTTTTAAGCCAGGGATTCCCGCATGCTTCCTTCCGTGCAAAAACAAAGTTAACACTAAAAAGCTTGGGTTTCCTTTCAAGCAACGCTTTATTTAACATCACGGTATGAAATGACTATGTTGGATACTTATAATTCACCAAAAAGTTCATGGGTTAACTCCTATGAAGCACCTGATTTAGTGTTGTAGCATGACACAGCTCCCTTGACCACTCTGACTTCCTCAAGGCCCTTATTCTTATAAATTTTAATGTTCTCTGTGTTTCTCATATAATGCTTAACATGATTCATTTTACCTTGAATTGGAAATCACCATCTCATTGTATCTAAATTTTACTATATGGAAATACTCTCATCATAGTGAATGGTCTAAACCATCTAAACTTCAACTTGCCAGGAAACAAGCAAAGTCTTGGATTATACAACAAAACAAAATCACTGAGTTTGAATCCCCCCATTCAATTCTTCTATCATGGTATCATTTTATTTGTTCCTTATATAAATTTGAATTCTCGTATACATATAGGAGGAACTCATCTATCTCATTTATCTTCTCCAATTACAAGTGTGCAGCATCACTCCACTCAAAATTTAGCCTTTTCAGTGTCCATAATTCCTTATACTCAAGTTCAATCAGCAAGTAGCATAATTTTCCATACACAAGATGATACAGAGATGAACCAATAGGATTCTTATATACTCTCCGGTAGGCCTATAATGCATCAGCTAATTTTCTCGACCAATCAGTCCTATTAACATTCACAGTCTTTGCTGAAACAGACTCTATATCTCGATTAGAGACCTCAATTTGCTTACTTATTTGTGGATGGTAAGGTGTTGACACCTTATACTTCACACCATATATTTTGAAGTAGGGCTTTGAAAAGACGATTTCAAAAGTGAGACCTGCCATTACTAATGACAGATTGTGGGCTACCAAATCTAGATAAAATATTCTTCCTCAAGAATAATGTGAAACTTTTACCATCATTATTTGGAAGCTCAATTGTTTCCAACCACTAAGAAACATAGTAGACAACAACCAAAAGATACTTCATATTTTGCGAAATCACAAATGGTCCCATTGAAATTGAAACCTTAATCATCAAACAACTCAAGCTCAAGGATGGGTGTCATAGGAAGCTCATGCTTTCGCAAAATATTGCCCTACCTTTTGCATTTTTTACAAGCTCGAGCATAATCATTTGCATCTTTATAGATAGTAGGCTAATAGTAAACAAATTTTAAGATGTTGTGGGCAGTGCGAGTACCTCCATGATAACCCTTAACTAGGGATGAATGACAAGCCTCCAAAATACTCATCATCTCAACCTTGGGAATATATATCTGAATCGCACCATTAGCATACACTTGAAATAACTATGGATCATACCAAAAGAACCTCCTCACCTCATGCATGAATCACTTGTATTTCTGAAATGACACATCTTCTAGGATGATATCACTTGCCAAATAATTAGCAACGTCTACAAACCAAGGGATTAAGTCTTGTAATGTTGCCAACACATGATCATTTGAAAAAGTATCATTAATTTCAAGATCAGCCCCTAGTTTTAGCATTTCTTCCTCCTCTAGGTGTGAGAAATGGTCCACAACTTGGATTCCAGTCCCTTTTAGATCCCTAACCTCTAAATCAAATTTTTCTAGCAAAAGTACCCATCGAGTCAATATTGTCATAGCATCTTTAGTTGTCATAAGGTACTTAAGAGTAGCATTATTAGTGTGTATAATGACTTTAGTATCAATCAAGCAGGATAAAAAAATTTTAAATACAAACATCAGTGTAAGCAATTCTTGTTCAGTCACCATGTAATTCTGCTAAGTAGGATTTAGTGTTTTAATGGTGTAATAGATGGGATGAGTATATTCTCTCATCTTTGGCTTAGGACCGATCCTAGGGCCATACCACTAGCATCACATATCACTTCAAATGGTAAGATCCAATCAGGAGACATAATAATAGGAGCTAAAGTAAACCTCTCTTTGAAGAACTCAAAAGCCTTAAAGCAAGCATCATCAAACACGAACTTCACCTCCTTATCTTATAATTTTCACAATGGAGTTGCAATTTTAGAGAAATCCATGATGAATCAGCTATAAAAACCTGCATGGCCCGAGAAACTTTATATACCCTTCACAGAAATTGATGGAGGCGATTCTGCAATTACTTTAATCTTTGCCTTGTAGACCTTTATCGTCTTCTTCAAAATTTTGTTCCTAAGAACTATCTTCTTCCTTGACCACGAAGAGACAGTTCTCCTAATTTAGGACCAAATTGCACTCTTCACATCTTTATAAGGAATTGAACAAATAAACTAAGAAATCATCAAATAAATCACTTATGAATGAGAAATCATCAATGAAAACCTTAATAGTTTCCTCCACTATGTCAAAAAAGATGGACATCATGTAACGTTGAAAAGTGGCGGGTGTATTACAAAGACCGAAGGACATTATTTTAAATCCAAACGTCCCATATAGACAAGTGAAAATTTTTTTATCTTCGTCCTCAGGAGCAATAGAAATTTGATTGTACCCCAAATAACAAATAAGAAACCAATACCATTCTTTACTTGCAAGACAGTCTAGCATATGATCCAGAAACAACATAGAAACGTGGTCTTTCTAGGTCAGTTTGTTCAGCTTATTGTAATCCATAAAAACTCACCATCCAGTGACTGGTCTCATAGGAACTAACTCATTGTACTCATCGGTAACCACAGTGATACCACCCTTCTTTGGCACACACTAAATTGGGATCATGCATTTGTTGTCGACAATCGAATAAACCGCACCTTCATCTAACCACTTGATGATTTTTTTATTCATAACCTCTTACATAGATTGATTAAATCTATGCTAATGCTCAATGCTAGGGTATACATCCGGCTCAAGCTAAATTTTATAAGTGTATTTTTGGTGGAATTCTAACTATGTCAGTAATTGTCCAAACAATAGCCTTCTTAAACCTTTGTAAAATCCATATAAACCATCAACCAGGCATTCTAATAAATTTACTACAACAATAATCAAAAAGGTATTGTTAGTCCCCAAGAATGTTTAACATAAATAAGAGAGAATGGTCTTCAATTCTAAATCTGATGGCTCCTCAGCAGATGGTTTGGATAGAGGGGTTGCTCTATTTTTAGATTGAGGTCTAACTTCTTTGGTGCATAACAGAATGAACCTTTTCCCATAAGTGCACTCACCACCTCTTTATACCCATTAATACTATCACTATCAAAGTTTATTATCACAGTGAGTGCCTTGACACCAAGTCTTTCATCAGTAAGTGAAACCAACCTTTTCATTTATGGTGTCTTTCATATAAATCATACATATACTTTGGTGGTTTCATCGATTGACCATATTGAAACTTGTCATCATTTAAGTTTGAACCTCATCTATCCCATTTCCATTTCAACTAATGCCCTACCCCTGGCTAAGAAAAGCCTTTCCAGTATGATAGGTACATCGAAGTCAACCTCACACTCAAAAATCACAAAACCATATTTCAAATTCACAATCAAAAATCACAAAATCAACTGGAAACATGAAAGAAGCCACCATTATTAATACATCACACAAGATATCAATTGGTTTTATATAGTGCGATACACCATCAAAAATCTTATAGAGGTCGGCTTAGGTGACTCCAACCCCATCTGCTTGTAGACAACTAGCGAAATCAAATTAATAGTAGCTCCCAAATCACATAAAGCTTATAAAAAATTAAATGACAAAATAGTACAAGGAATGGTGAATAGTCCTGGATCTTTTTTCTTTTCAACTAATGATCAAGAGCAAATAGAATTACATTGGTGCACATTATCGGCATTCTCAAAGCTCATCATCCTCTTTTTGGTCACATAATATTTTATTAACTTTGCATAACCAAGCATCTACTCCAAGGATTCCACATTAGGGATGTTCAAAGATAACTCTTTCAGTGTAGAAATAAGATTCTAATACTTTTCTTCTTCATCTTTCTTCTTCAACCTTTAGGGAAAAAGTGGTAAAGATCGAGGAATAGGCTTTCTTACTCTTTTCTTTATCATTGTCAGCTCTTTTTCTGCAACTGTAGGCTTCTAATATGCCTCATCATTCACCATTAACTTTTTAGTTTTATCTTATATGCATCATCATATCCACAAGGTTATTCCTCATATCATCAACCACAGGCATAGGAAGATAAATAGTGGCCTTACTACTCCAAGTAGTAATATCTAGACAATGACTGTCATTCTTTGGATTCTATAGTGTTTCTAGGAAGGGTGATTGATTCATGTTAGTTTAATATGGCAGATATCTTTCCAGTATACTACTCAAGCTATTTAATAGCAGTTGCATACGACTCTACCTTTTGGCCCCAAAGTTTTTGCCTTAATTTCCTTAAGGTAACACTCTTGATTTTTTGAACCCTTTATATGATTTGCAAGAAACACTTTGATCATCAAAATCCTAGACTCAACATCCATTTTCCCTAGAGGAACATAAAGGCTACCCTTTTTGTAGTCACGTTCCTCCTCTAGTCATCGTTATGCTCTCTACTTCTATCCCCAGACCTATCTATCTAGCAGTTCAAACCTTAATTCCCTTGCCTTAAGTTCTAATTATCTTGATTAGACCCTTGGCACTTGTCTTAAAAAGTTGTCATCTCTCTATCCAAATACTTAGTTTTTTCTTAGAATCTGACTCTTTATGTTTAGAAACCTCATGTACCCACTCTATTTACCTATTCTTCTCTAATCATTGAAATTACTGCATAATAAAACACCCTAGGTTTTGATCCTTAGAAATTTCCTAAGTTTTTGGCATTTGGACATCATACTCCTAGGGAGTACTAGTCATATGATAGGATATAGTTTGGTGGGTCTTAGTTGTATATTAACCAGTATAAGTTAGTTGGTTTCTATCCATGATTTGAATGAATCATACTATTTGTATGTTAGGGTACTAGTAGTAGAATGCCAATCATATATTGCCCTATGTCTAACCTAGAGGAGTCTATTCTGCCTAAGGTACGGATTTAAGTACTAGTCGTATGGTTGGGTACAAATTAGCCTTGGTGATTGTATGTTGGACAGTTTTGAAGTCCTAAGGAAGGCCTAGGGTGCAAAATAAGGGTACCACTCATACCCTAGGGTATGGTTTGGAAGGGTCGTACCCTCCTGCGGTAGTTTTATACAGTTTAAGTTGGGGGTAATCTGGATATTTCCCCTCTTAACCTCTTTAGGCCCCATAACTTATAATAATCTTGGGATATCATTTACCCTATTATTCTAATCTTAAATACTTCGAAACTTTAGCAAGGATCTTGGGTCAAGGAAGGCTAGGATTTCTTCAAGAAGGTTAACTAAGGGCTTACAAGGGTAGCTTCTCTCTGTTATCTTAGTAATCTAAGGCATGTTACTCCTCCATCATTGTTAGTTCCAACTAAAGTCATGTTTTATGTAAGGTTTTCATGGCATAATTGTGGTATAGTTTTGGATTTTAAGTATATGGTGGGATTTTGGTTATAAATTGTTTGGTTAAGGTTTTTCCATCTTTCAATTATGGTTTTCATATTTTAATGGTTGTTTAAACATGTGGTTGCATGGGAATGGTTAATTAGTACTTGGCTTGACTTTGAAAACTATATGCCTTTAACGTGTTTGACAAAATGCCAATGAGAATATTTTTACTATATTGTTGAACTTTTATTGAAAACTTTGCATGGTATAAAGTGGTAATAGAACCCAAACTAGGTTGGATGGTCTGTAATGGTCAAATGGTAAGGTCTTGGTGGTCAAGGTTATAGATTAATTGAATACACTTGTAGGGTACATAGGAATCCCACAAGAAAACTTAATAATGATCATATATCCATGTCATGTGGGCATCTCAAGCCCGACTTGGACTGGAAATCACCTCGTCAACCCAACCTAACCATCTATTTAATTAATAAGTGTCAAATAAACTCCGACCAAATATCAAAGTAGCAAAAAATAAAGCTAATAGTTAATACTTAGACAATATCTAGAATTTTTATTAATGGACACAATCTAGCCAATAAACCCAAGTCCACAGTCATCTACAAAAGCCTCAACAAATTTGATGTCTAAATATGTTGGGACATGCCCCCCGTCAATAGCCAGCACTAAGTCAAATAAATAAACTCTATATCATAAAGTAAAAGACTTTGAAATATATGTCTTTCGGAGAATGGAAGATCACCACTTCAATGTCAACACATGATCTGCCCGAACACTTGGTCACTGCATAGAAAAAGAAGAAGAAACTCTGAAACCTATGTCGTGTGGGGACATAGCATTTAAAGATAGTTAGCGGTTGGAGCACTAGCATGTAGCTTGATGATAGGGATAAAATAGTGCATTAGTTCAATCCAAGTCAAATCATCATATGAAATCACATTTATATTAGCAAAGGCATATATGCAAAGAAACATACACATGTTTATATATATAGCATACCTAGTCATGGAAAGAGTCATAGAAATCATTCTTAAAGAATTCATTCATGAGACATGGAGTGAACAACTTTCATCCTTTCACCTTACAAATTCTAGAACCATAAACTTCCTTTTTACATTAGTCAAGGGGAACCGAACCTCAGACCAACTCGACCAACTTAGACAATTCAACTGACTCATTAGGCAAGGGACTCAAACTGCAAATCATTTCCTTGGACTGGGGACTCTAAGCACTAGTTATTTCATTGGATGAGGGACTCAAACCACAATCTATCTCATTGGAATAAGGACTTGAACCACTAGTCATTTCATTGGACTAAGGACTTGAACCACTAGTAATTCTATTGAGCGAGGGACTCAAACAATAATTCATTCATTGGACTAGGGACTTGAACCATTAGTAATTTCATTGTACTAGGGACTCGAACCACTAGTCATTTTATTAGACTAGAGACTCGAACCACTAGTCATTCCATCAGTCGGGGGGACTTGAACCACAAGTCATTCATTGGACTAGGGACTCGAACCACTATTCATTTCATTTCCATTATAAGACGACATTTTAACTCTTAACCCTTTTTAGCTCATGAACTAACATCCATTCAATTTGTTTCACATTCAAGGGCTTGAACCATTTACCCACATCAACACCATACGGGACCATAAGGTCTTCATGGGAGTATTCATCGATTTACCACTTTATTAGGTCAATTCCTTCATTATAATCATCATTCAATTCAAATTATAGTCATCAAAACCATTACAAGGCATTTATGCTTCATTAGCCTTTCTATATCACACTTTAGTTCCACACGCAATTCTAATTCATGTTTAGGGAAATGAACCCCTTTCTTAGCCATCAACAAACATGGTAATAATTTAACAAATTACATGGCTAACAATATAATACAAAACCATTTATCAACCATTCATACTTATTGGGATATCACACCATCTAAGGTCATAAATTAATTCATTACATGATTACCAAGGTTTTTACCAAGTATTCATACTCATTATGACTCAATACATGGCCAACAATGCCTTTACCAACCACTTATCAAGTATTCACTTTCATTATAACAATATCATATCTTATTCATGTTCACTAGACTAATACCATAGTTTAATACACCATTAATATGTGGCTAGACATTTTATTTAGACCTTTTCACAAACACCTTGTGTGCATACATTTATCAAGGCCAAGTTCATGGTAGAATTCATTATTTTTAGGGTTAATCAAAGCCCATTTGTTAAAACACAAATAGCAAACACCCACATATGGAAACCACTACCAATATCATATTGTAATACCCCTTACTTTTCCTAGCTTGAAAAGTTTCCTAGGAATGTTAGAAGCTTTCTTTGAAAGCTGAATCCACTTTTTTACACGTGGTATTTTCAAGATTTTCACTTTTTATCAGGTGGGGAATTGAATAAACTTTCCATCGATACTAAATATTCCCAAATCCAACAACCGGGTGAAGAGTTAGAGTTTTTTTACTGAGACAGTGTATCACCTGAGCCTTCGGCGTGTTGCGGAGATAGCTCAAATGACAATTGTCAATTTTTAGTGTTGCTCCGCAATAGTGGAGTGTCGCTCCAAACTTCTAAGTCATAGACAAGGTGGTAATGTTATAAATCCGCATTGCGCCACTGAGCAATTTCCCAGTTGTCAATTTCCAATGACTTGGTGTGATAGTAACGGTCGCGCCAAGGATGAAAATCGAGTAATTTTCTTAGAAATTAAAGACGCGTCCAAGGTTAAAAGGGTCAATTTCCTACCCCTAAATATACCCAATAATGCGTGATTTAGACATTCTTCACCCAAAATATACTAGTTTCTCTCAAGTTTATCTCAAGAACAAGCAAGGATTTTTATTGGGGATTCAAATTCAAGAAGGTTTCACCGTCAATCCTCAAGAAATCACATCTCAGGTATGCATAGTGATCATTCGTGGATTCCTTTCATCCATGAATCCCAAGAATCTCTTTTCTAAGTTCAAATTTATGGATTTCTTTATGAATTTCATGTTGGGTTTGTTTTGTTTAAGCTGAGAATGATCAATTGAATTCAAATCCATGTTGGATGATCAATTTTATATGGAATTGATTTTTATAGATGTATATTCATGTGAACCTATAAATAAAACCTTGGATGATGAAATTAGATGTTGAATCATGGTGTTTAATTGTTGCATAATGTTGTCTACATATATTATGCCTACCAAGTGTTTGATTAAGTTCCTATATGAAGGAAAAGTGTCTAACTAGCATGATATTATGAAATCCCCATTTATGTACAAGTTTATGCATATCACATGTTTGATGAAGTGCTTCAATATATGAATTATAAATTGTGTTGTTGGTCGTATGTTCAAGTAAGCTATGCTATGTCAGTTTCTTTCCATCGAGTCCTAGGGGTACTTGTACCGGACAATTTAGCTGTGTGCCTAGAGCCATGTCAGGTTTCCATGATAATCTCAGTCAATCCATGATCAGTAGAATTTAGTCAGTCTCATGACTCAAGAAATATAAGTAAATTCATTATCCATCAGATTAGTCATCTCAGTAATCTCAGTAACTGCAGTATTCCTAGAATCTCAGTAACTTCAGTACTCTTAGTCAGTCCTCAGAACTCAGTACATTCCATTAGTCAATGGATCTCAGTAAATTCAGTTTAACTCCGCTAAACAATACCATTATAATTAGCTCAGTTCAGATAATCAGCTCAGTTCAGCTAATCAGTTCAGTGTCTTTCAGATAGGAATAGGATTCAGCACCGAGCGAGCCTAGGGATAGGGACTCACCCGCTAGATTTGATTGAGATCTCTAGAAGAAATCCCTAAGTTCTAGAACTACGTAGCCAGCATAGGAACGAGATTTCACTCATTAGATAGGACTGACATACTCAGGGATCACCCGTTATCACCTTTAAATGTATAGGACTGATCCCAGGGTTCACCCACTAGATTAGGACTGACTCCACAGTAGTTATCTTTACTAGTGGTGCGGTACTAAGACCCTTCCAACTGGGGTTACAGCTTGGACCCCAATTAGTTTAGTATGGGGCATGTCGGTTAGATGAATACATCCCACAGTTTCAGTTACAGAATTAGGATTGTTAGATACAGTTAATTCAACTCAGTAGTATAGATTTAAAACTATCAGATACAATCAATCCTTATCATTATAAATAGACCCTGGGATCACCCACTAGACAGGACTGATCTCAACTATGGTTAACCAGTATTAGTATCATCAGATGTAGAGATCACCCCATAGATAGGACTGATCTCAGATTCAGTTACTCAAATATAGTACGGAACTCAGCTAGTTCCATAAGGTTCAGAACTGTCAAATATAGTCACCTATGTTATCAGTTATATTAGTTATCAGAACTTATGTTATTACCATTCAGCTTCAGGACTATCAGATACAGTCAACCAGACTAGTTCTTCATAATTAGAACTGTCAGACATATTTATTCCTGTATCAGTAACATAGTATCAGTCCCTCAGTATTCAATAATACAACATCATTTTCTCACTCATCAGTGACTCAAATGTTAATGTCAGTAGACTCAGTAGTCAAAACTCCGTATTCAGTCCTATCATGATATCAGTTACAGTTATGTATGCATGCATGTATTCTCATATTCATGTTAATCAGTCTGATAGTATTGTTCATGCATATGAACCTATTGCATTCAGCCTACCTCACTTGCATACCATTACATTCAAAGTACTGACGCATTTACGCTATGGTGTCCTATACCATAGGCTTAAAAGAATGAGCTCCAGAGAACCAGTAGCATCCCAGTTCAGCGATCAGAGTAAGCAGTGAGTCCTCATCCTTCAAGGACATAATGATCACAATACTATTTTAGTAGTTGGAGTTAGTTGGGGACATGTCCCATCAACTACTTATTCAGACAATTTAGAGGCTTTCATACTACAGTATGTTTAGATAATTATCTCAGTTGTTTTGGTATTACTATACCATATCTTTTTTTAGTTATGTACTAATATTGAACCTTATGGCCTTTCAGTTCCTGTTTCCATATTTACGATATTATTACTATTATTCAGTGCTCAGTTTACAGATATTAGTCATGGGTTAGCTTGTGGTCCTGCGAGGTAGTGCGAACCATGTAGTGTTCCGGGTACCAAATTTAGGGCGTTACACATATATACTCACAAGTCAAAGCAAGAGCAAACATTATTCATCATTTGACAACAAAAACCCTTTTTATTTAATTTCAAAATCACCAAGTGCACTTACTAATCCAAGTGTGACATACATTATTTTTGGGTTATTTAACAAAGGAGAGAGATACATGTCTTATACAAGTTGATTCAATGAAGAACTTGACACCTCCTTTGCCTCTAGATGAACCCTCTTCAAACCTTACACTTCAAATATTCCAAAATGTTTGAGAAAGTGTTTTTGGATGTTTAATCCACTCCAAAATATGTTTTAGGAGGCCATATACACTTATTTAATAAGGGGACTTAGGTTTTTGGGGTTTGTAAATGACCAAAGGGCCCTTAGTTAAAAGCTGGAAAATAAGCCCATCCTTGGGTACAACTCACTTAAGAAAACAACCCTAGGATACGAGTGGTACCCTAACTCGTACCCTAGGCTCTACCTAGGTCATCTACACTAATCGTGGTACGACTTCATATCCTTGAGTCATATCCAAAGGGTATGACTCATGCCTTAAACTATACATATCACTCATACAAAAATAGTCTACTCTACACCAAGTGCCAAGCACCATACAACTTACCTAGGTACGACTTGTATCTTATGTACGATTGAAGGGAGACTAACTCATATAATGGACAAAATTTTACCCTCCCAGGCTGATAAAGGTACGAGAAGGGATGAAAGAGTGGGTACGACTCATACACAAGGGTATGGGTGGCTTGCCCAACCGTATCTTAGATAGTATGCACAAAAACCAAAAAATTTTGCAAGGCCAAGATCTTGGGTATTTCATTCTCCCCCTCTTAGGATCATTTTTCCTCGAATGGCGGGTAAGGGAAATGTATTCATATGTTAACACATAACCATACATCAAACCAACCTTTTACCACATTTAGAACACAAGGCATATAACAAAGATACAACACACATCATGATTATCATCGATCTACTATTCATTTCATTGGCTCTGGGGTTTAACCCATCATTAATCAAAAACACTTGATCAATTCGAATCTTAGGGACTAGAACCCATTTTATACTAAAGACATTCATTAAATCAAAAAGATTAACACATACCTCGTTTACGAGCTTCCAGAATGGGAAATGAGATACTTGGACTTCAAGTCCTCGTTCGCCTCCTAAGTAGCTTCTTTGGACTACTGGTTCCTCCATAGAACCTTCACCGAAGCCACTTCTTTCATTCGCGACTAGTGACTTAATGATCTAAGATCCTCACCAGGATCTCCTCATAGGATATAGAGTTTGAAATGCCAACATCCTCCAAGGGAACAACCAAGGAAGAGTCACCCATATATATTCACAACATAGAGACATGGAAAGCTGGGGAGATGGAGTTCAATCTAGATGGCAACTCTAACTCATAGGCAACATTCCCAATCCTTTTCAAAATCAAATAGAAATAGGGACCAACATAACGGGGACTAAGCTCCCCCTTTTTAGCGAACTGCATCACTCCCTTCATGGGAGACACCTCCAAGAATACCTAATCGCCAATGCTAAGCCCTAAATCTTTTTGCCTCATATCTGTATAGTACTTTTGGAAACTTTAAGAAGTTTTCAACCTCTCACAAATCACCCTCATATTTTCTAAGGCTTGGTGAACTAAATTGTGGTCGTGCAACTTACCCTTACCAATTTCCTACCATCCAATAGAAGGTCGACACTTCCTACCAAACATGCCTCAAAAGGCTCCATGCCAATGCTAGAGAGAAAGTCTGATTCAACTTATGGCTTCCTAGAGACACACCATCGAGTGCTTGATTCTAGCTATGCACCACCACTTCCATGTTCAAGCCTATTCAAAGCTAAAAGGAGTTAACTTAATCCACCGGGCTATATTCCTTTTATCCATCTCGAACACTACTCTGCTCCATTACCATTATCATATGCAATTCATAAGTAGATGACATAGGAAAAATATAACCAACTATTATAGCCAAAAGCATCAACATATGATTAAAAATTCAATACCACAACACAACTATGCCATAAAACAACTCATACACATGTCTTCCTAAACGTCTTAAGCACCCAACACGGGTATTGGTATATCTACCAACTGCATCATTAAAGCCTACCACTTTAATACCCGTGGTATGATCTATCCTTCTAAAGATCTAGCACCCTCTATCATTTCCATGAAGGTTTCACCATCCACTATTTTCTAAAACCGTAGTTCTAGAAGTTGCCTTAGAATCTCCTCAACTTAGGGACTTCTACATTTTCCCATTTCAAAATATCACCAAATTCTCCAAACCACTACCATCTTAGTATAAGAAAATAATTAAGGAACCAACGTATAAGAATTGATGCCACTCAAGGCAAGATAGAGTTCCCCAAAACAAGACACGACACCATAGGCATGAAGGATTTCATAGCAACCACCTAGGTCATAAGTAAGACCCGTCCCAACACAACATGCCAAAGGAGGAGTCCTTAGGACTGGACACCAAATAACACACCATCGCATATACCATTGGTAATGCAATGTAAGGTCAAGACTCATATTTGGGGAACAAAACATATGCAAGATACGAACTTTAGGCTTAAGTGCTAATAGAATGCATTCCACACTAGTAGAGTGCCCTCTCGACCGAGATAGGATAGAATAACTAGAGTACACAACCCGAGCTTCCTTAGGAACCACTGTTAAAGAAAATTTAAGATCAACCTTCGACCTTTCTCCCATTGCACCAACGAGCATAACACTACACTATAATGGGTATCACTGGGGAGGTACACTAGGGACACTTAGTCTTTCTCTACCCAAAACTATTCTATAAAGGAGGAATAAGAGTTGGACAAGCATCTGAAACAAGACCAATCCCACACTCAACCTCCCAATTCATCAAATTAAAGAATGCCATGGGGTAATTGGTCAACCTAAAGGTCATGACTAAGAACTTGTAGTGACCATACCAAATTCTAAATACAGCCTTAGGGATATCCTCTTCCCAAGCCTTAAGTTGATGATAACCGACCTAAGATAAATTTTAGAAGAACACTTCGCACCTTGAATTTGATCAAAAAAATCATCAATTCTAAAGAGCGGATACTTATTTCTTATGGTCGCTTTGTCCCACGGACAGTAATCAGTGCACAAATAAAGAAAGCCATCCTTCTTATGTATGAATAGACAGGAGAACTTCAAGGAGACACAATAGGACGAGTGCTCAAAATAAGATCAACCCCAAAATTATTTTCCCTGTCGGGAGGGATATCGGAAGGATCATTGAGGAAAATATCTGGAAAATTATTGACCACGGGAACAGACTCTAGGGAAGAACCTTTTGAGTTAGAACTATTAACTCAAACCAAATGTTACAAATGCCCTTTTGAGAATAATTTATACTCTTAGATATGAAATAAATCCCTCTTTAGGCACCAAATAACCACTTTTCTGTATAATGATTGGCTCATTTAGGAATATGAACATGACCCTACGGGTCAGACAAGCTAAGGACACATAACAAAAATGTAACCAATCCATCCCCAGGACAATATCAAAATCAACCACACCCAACTCTATTGAGTCTACAAGAGCTTTTCTACCATAAATAAATACCACACACCCCTTAGAGACCCTCTTAACAACCACAGAGTATCCTACCAAGGTAGAAATAGAAAATAGAACTGATAAACTCTCAAGACCAAAAACCAAGATGCACAGTCACATATGGGGTCACATAAGAAAGAGTAGATCCTGGATCAAGAAAATATTGCACAGCATAAGAGAAAAGTTTTAATACACCCGCGTCAGCACCAGAAGGTGCCCTGATCTCCCGAGGGATAGTAAGAGCATTAAGATGGTCCCGACCATTATTGAAGCTAGAAACAGCACCCCTTGGTGCAAGAGCTAGAGAAGTAGAAACCAATACCCTTTTGGCCTAAGCGACAATCATTATGGGACACTCCTGTTGTATATGACCCAATTAACCACATTTAAAACACTGATTCTCTTCTTTCTCACAACAATCATGGTATAATCAACTGCAAAACTGACAAGAAGGATAGGTGAGTGATAATTGGGCCTCTCTGACCTGATGTTGGGCACCTTGTTCCATATGAACATTACCAATTTTAAAATTCCTGCCTTTATATAGGTTCAGGTAGAGAACACTAGCCACAGAATGGAGGCTAGGACCTACCTAATACTTCCTCTTTGACCATTTTTCACTAACCTGAGCCAATAGAGCAAAGGAGCGACGGAACCCAACATCTTGAGGTGACTGAGAAAAAATATCACCCTCAAAAGTAGGGTTATTAGGAATATGTGGAACCTTTCGAGGACAGTCAGATATCACGACCCTTGACCAGGTTTGAATCCCAAAAATTGGATGAGCGTTGTCCATATTGCCCTCGATTGGGATAAAAGAGATCGCCTTAACATTAGATCTTTTTGGATACATGATCTGAAAGATGAGCAAGAAAAAATTAGAGAAATCCAAGACATTAGACTCTATGTATCTTTTGATTGAAACACAGAAAAGGGAAACATTCCTAAATGTCTCGTAGCCCCTCCTTTATAAGTATGGCATGCTACACACCCATAAAAAAACTTTACTTGACACGGATTTATGGACTCCCAATTAATGATGAACCTAGGCTTTGATACTAACTTGAAACGCCTCAAAATCAGGACATATTGTATGGGCATATCAATCCCAACTTTGATCGGAGATTGCCCCGTCAACCCAATCTAACCATCTATTCAATTTATAAGGGTTGGATAAACTCCGACCGAATATCAAAGTAGTGGAAAATAAAGCTAATAGTCAATACTTAGACAGTATCTAGCATTTTTATTAATGGTAATAACCAGCAAATAAACCTAAGTCCACATTCATCCACAAAAACCTCTACAAATCTGATGTCTAAACATGTCAGGACATACCCCTGACAATAGCCAACACTAAGTCAAAATAAATCAAGTCTATGACTTAAAGTAAAAGACTATGAAATGTATGCCTTCTAGAGAATGAAAGCTTACTACTTCAATGTCAATATACGATTTTCTTGAACACTTGGTTACTATGTAGAAAAAAGAAGAAGAAGCTTTAAAACCTATGTCGCGTGGGGACATAGCATCCGGAGATAGTTAATGGTTACAGCGCTAGCATGTATCTCGCGGATAAGGATAAAATACTACATCATTTTAATCTTAATACAACCATCATATAAAATTACGTTTACATTAGCATAGGCATATATAAAGAAACACATACACATGTTTCTATATATAGCATACCAACTTATGGAAAGAGTCATAGAAATCATTCTTAAAGCATTTATTCATGATACATGGAGTGAAAAAACTTCAGCCTTTTACCTTACCAATTCTAGAACCTTAAACTTCCCATTACATTGGTCAAGGGGATCCAAACCTCAAACTAACTCAAACAATTTAGCCAATTCAACCGACTCATTAGGCAATGGACTTAAACCACAAGCTATTTCCTTGGACTAGGAACTCAAACCACTAGTTATTTCATTGGAAGAGGGACTCAAACCATAGGCCATCTCATTGGAGTAGGGACTCAAACCACTAGTCATTTTATTGGACTAGGGACTTGAACCACTAGTCATTCCATCGGTTGAGGGAGTAAAATCACAATCCATTCATTATAATAGGGAATCACTAGTCATTTTATTAGAATAGGGACTCAAACCACTAGTCATTTCATCAGGCGAGGGACTCGAACTACAAGACATTCATTGGACTAGGGACTCAAACCACTAGTCATTTAATTGCTATTATTAGATGACATTTGAACTCTTAACCCCTTTTAGCTCATGTATTAACATCCATTTAATCTATTTCATATTTAAGGGCTTGAACTATTTACCCACATCAATACCATACGGGACCATAAGGTCTTCATGGGAGTATTTATCGATTAACCACTTTATTAGTCCAATGCCTTCATTCTAATCATCATTCAATTCAAATTATAGTCATTAAGACCCTTACAAGCCATTCAAGCTTTATTAGCCTTTCTATATCACACTTTAGTTCTACAAACAATTCAAGTTCATGTTTAGGGAAATGAACCCCTTTATTAGCCATCAACCAACATGGATACAATTCAAGGTCACCGTGAATTCTTTGTAATCTTAGTACATTTTCCCTTGTAAAATCTTTCTAGCCACCCAGGCTGCATTCTTGGGTATTATGATGGAATCCAGTCTTTTGTTCTTGATGTATACACTATGTATCCATTTTATCCACATTGAGTCTTTCTTCATTGTTATGGCCCATAGGTGTTTTGTAATTGCAGATTTGTTCTATCTTTCCAGGTTCATAATGTTAAAGCCATCTGTAGCCTCAGGCAAACACACTTTGTCCTAATCAATAAGGCTTTTCTTGGATACCTCTACTGCACCAGTCTAGAAGAAGGATCTGCAGATTGCATTTATCATTTTCATTACCTTCTTAGAGAGTAAGAATATTTGTGCCCAATATGATTAGACACCAAGCAGAATTGATTTTATCAGTTGGACACGACCAGCATAAGATAATAGTTTGGATGTCCAACAGCTGATCCTAGCTATAATTTTCTTCACTTGAGGACAACACTGACTGATAGATAACTTCTTTGCTGCAAGGGGAACCCCTAAGTATTTGAATGGTAGGGATCTTTCACTAAATCCCAAATGCTGCAGAATCTCATCCTTGACTTTCCCAGACACCCATGTAATATATATGGATCTTTTCTCTGCATTTACTTTTAGTTCTAATGCTTCTAAAAACTTCAGAAATGTTGAATATAATAGCTTAACAGATTGCATATCAGCCTTGCAAAACATGAGAAGGTCATCATCAAAATACACAACACCTTGTATGCATACCTTTATCAAGGCCAAGTTCATGGTAGAATTCATTAATTTTAGGGTTAACCAAGACCTATTTATTAAACCATACACAAAAAACACCCACATATGTAAACCACCACCAATATCATATATAATCATAAGTCTAAGCAAGAGCAAACATTATTCATCATTTGACAACAAAAACCTTTTTTATTTGATTTCAAAATGACCATGTGCACTTACTAATCCAAGTATGAAACACATATAGTTTGGGTTATTTAAAAAGGGAGATATATCATGCCTTATACAAGTTGATTCAATGAAGAACTTGACACCTCTCTTGCCTCTACATGAACCTCTTCAAACCTTAGCCTTCAAATCATCCAAAATGTTTGAGAGAGTGTTTTTAGATATTTGATAAACTTCAAAATATGTTTTAAGAGGACATATACACTTATATAATGAGGTACTTACGTTTTGGGGGGTTAGATGACCATAGGTCCCTTAGTTAAAAGCTAGAAAATAAGTTGGTCCTTGGGTACGACTCACTTAAGGAACCATACCCTAGGGTACGAGTGGTACCCTAATTCATACCCTAGGCTATACCTAGGTCATGTACACTGATTATGGTATGACTTTACACCCTTGAGTCATGTCCAAAGGGTATGACTCATTCCCTAAATCGTACAAAACACTCGTACCAAAAATAGTCTACTCTAACCAAGTGCTAAGCACCATATGACTTACCTAGGTATGACTCGTACCTTAGTTGTAACGCCCTGAGTCTGTACACCAGATGATAAACGGTACTTATGACCCTGAAAGATCATAAGCTAACCCATGACTGATATCTGCTGTGAGCACTAAAATATGATACTGTAATAAATATGGAAAATAGGCTAAAATGCTATAAGGTTCAAAATATATAAACATTGATAAAGTGTATCAACTAAAATAACAATTTGTAAAACTAAACACTGTCTGAAAACTAGTCTGAAAAGCCTCTAATCTAAAATTATCTAAAAGTACAGTTGATGGGACAATCCCTAACTAACTCTATCTACTGAAATACTAAGTCTACTATAATAATGAAATAAAAGATTATCCTTAAATGATGAGGACTCACTGCTAAATCTACTGCTGGCTAACTCTAGATCTATCTATACGCGGTCAGGAAACTAAGCATTTGAATCTATGATATAAGACATTATAGCACAAACAAAGAGTATGTGTTAGAACATGGAATGTACTGGTATGCTAGATGGGGTAAGGCTGAACGCAAGGGTTTATATGTATGAAAAATAACTGACTGAATGATACAGAGTAACTAAACATGAGAGTACATGGATAACTGATACAACTATAAATACTGAGTATATGCTACTATACATACAACTAAATACTATGACTAAGCTTATCTGAAGCTAAGTCCTGAGTTTTGATACTGAGTAACTGATATCTAAAGTTATTAATACCGGTTGACTGTATCTGATAGTCTTGATTCTGTAGAACTGAATTGAGTTTTATTCTGAAGATTGAAACTGAGACTGTGGGAGGTAATTACCAACAGACATACCCCAAATAAGATAACTGAGTTGGGGTCCAACCTATGACCCTATTTGGAAGGGTGTCAGTACTGTGCTATGGGTAAAGACACTGAAGAGTTACCCTCATCTGGAAGGTACTCTAATGAGAATCGTGGAACCCTCATCTGACAGGTTAAAACACCTCATCAATCCTTAATCAGTAGGTTTGATGTCTCAAACTATACTGGCTACGTAGTTCTGGAATGCAAGGATTGCTTTTAAGCATCACACCCTTTAATGGCAGGTGAGCCCCCATCCTTGGGTTCACTCGGTGCTGAATCCTACTCCCAACTAAAAGACACTAAACTAAATATACTGAACCGTACTGAACTGATACTGAGTTTACTGAATTTTCCTGAGTTCTGTAACTGATTACGTTCTACTGAGTTTTATAACTAACTGATAGTACTACTGATCATGACAGTACTGAGACTATTTTGTAACTGATACTGGCTCTAGGTAAACAGCTAAATTATCGGGTATTAAATACCCCCAGGACTCGATATCATAAAAAATAAAGCATAGCATGATCTTGAGATACACAATAATGTACACTTGTCCATAATTCATTCATAAAAGAATTTCATCAAACACTTGTAAGGCAAAAGCTTGTACATGATAGAGACCACATAATGACATGTCAAGATTCCACTATCTACTACATATAGGAATTTTAGTAAATACTTGGGGAGCATGGAGTATTGCACATGATGATGGTTAACACATGTAATCATGAATGCAACATTCAATTTCAAATTCAAGGGTTAAGCATGCAATTCATATAATTCACCACATAACTATCTTACTTTCATGGAAACTTATAATTAAACATGCATTGGATCCCAATTACTATCATAATCAAGAATACATTCAATTCTAAGCATGGAAATCATAAATCATAACTCTTGAAGTTTTAAAAATGGATTCTTAGACTCTATGGGTGAAATGGACCCATAGATGAACACCTAACATACCTTGAAAAGTTAATTCCTGATGGTTCTTGAAGAAATTCTTGAGTTTTGATCTTGATTCTTGAGAGAATGCCTTTGATTTGGGGAAAATTGAATAATAATTATGTAACTAGGTTAATTTACAGTAATTTACGTTTTAAAGGCTGATTTGGGTCATGAAAAAATATCCAATTACCCATGGGAATGATTTAAAATCATTACTGAAAAATTCCCAATTTGAGAACCTAGTGCGACGAGCCACATCACGTCAAGCCACTGGAAAATGACAACTAGAAATGTGGTGGGTGGCGCACTGCGGTGGAATCATGTTGAAATATTGGATAGGACCTAGAAGCATGGTGCAACGCGGTACAAACGCGTTGCTTTACTTGAAATTGACAATTGTGGAATGGGTCCTTGGCGCGATGTTCTAATATCGCAGTACCTGACTGGAAACTGATAATTGCCATTTTGACATACTCCGCGATGCGCTACTGGCTTAAATGACGGTGTTTAACGACTGAAACTTAAAATAGCCATAACTTCTCACTCGGTTATCGAATTTAGGAGAATTTTATATAGTTGGAAAGCTAATCTAATTTCCTACACAATGGCAACATCTAAACTGAAAAATACTGACTATTTCAAAAATATTATATCAGATAACTCATGAACTTAGAGTTAAGTTAAGCTTAAGAAATATGAGGTATTACAATAGTATACGATTGAGGGGAGCCTAAATCATATAGTGGACATAATGCTATCGTCCTAGGCTACTCAAGGTATGAGAGGGGAGAAAAGTATGGGTATGGCTCATATACAAGGGTACGAGTGGATTGCCCAACCATATCTTAGATAGTATGCTCAAAAACCATAATTTTTTGCATGGTCACGATCTTGGGTATTTCACATATTGTGGGGTACATGGGAATCCCCCAAGCAACTTAATAGTGTAATCTATGGGTACATGGGAATCCCTTTATTAAAGAGGATGGCTAAGGACATTTCTTTCAATCTATGGTTGGTGTGACGATACCACTACTTATAGCCTTGGTTAATAATAAATGGAATTGGTGGTTTGGCTATGTACTAATGGTTTTAATTGGACAATAATGATAAGTGTGATAGTTAACCGTGAATGTGTAATTCTAATAGAAGGACACTGAAAACTCATATTTGCTAACATGAGGATTGGTCATGGAGATAACATATATAATACTTATGGGGTACACAATAATCCCCTAAGTTACACTTATATATATGTATCTTAGAGAGCAAAGGCTACACGGGAATCCCCTACTTCAATAGTATCTTCGTTTGTGCAGCTACACACATCGGGGCCTGTTCAGGGGGTAACAATGGACCCATATAGCCCGTGGGTGGTTCTAGGGCGATTAAGCTACATGTCCTAGGTAAATAGTTTTAAGGCATACTAAACCCGGTTCCCTCTCCCGGTATGTATATATATATACATGTCTGTGTATGTGGTTGTGTATGCATATGGTTGTTTACTTGGTTTTAAAGGTTTGCATTATTTTATCCTTAGACTGAGTGTATAGTAACTTTCCCTCACTAAATCGTCTTCAGGCACTGTATCCTCACTTCATACAAGAACCAGCCATTCTACTCCTCCTGCTCAATAATTAAATTCAGGAACAGCTTGTATTGGATTGAAGTAGTGAGCTTTCATATTTTAGAAGGCTCCATTTATGTCATGGATGTCCTTACAAACTTTGGTCATGTTATAGACTATGGTTTTGTCTGTGGTTGGTGGCATGTCTCAATTGGATATTGTTTTACTTTTGGTTAGAGTCTTTGTGGGACTACTATGGGTTAGTATGGGCCGCGTCGGTAACGGTGTCAGCCTTGGCATTAGCATTGGTATTGGGGATGACATATATAAACTGTATTTGATTTATGATTATTCCATTTTCTTTTGAATTATATATATAAACACATTGGGTTATTGTCTTGGTTTGGTTGGTTATTGGATGGATTGACTTGATTGGGTTGGTTTAGGAAGTAGACTTAGCCCAAAGTCAATATATCTTCAAATACACTATCTTGTTATATGTTTGGAGTTCATCTGACTTGGGCTATATGTTTGGAGGTTGGATTGGGTATTGGAGTGGTCATCGATCCTAGTTGTACTTGGGATGCCTATCACGACAAGGCCCCGGTTCGAGTCCTGTCATATAAGCAAGCCAATCCCAGTTCGCAACTATGCTACCTCTTGAGCCACCATCTAATCTAATGTTCTTTTCTCACTGGAAGCACCGATTGCATAAGTACCAACCGATCTATTTGCCTCCCCTGTATGCCACCCTTGGTTGGTTTTAGTAATCCAATCTAAGATTTTGAATCATACTCCCAGCAAAGACTCTTGAAGTCCCCTCCTATAATAGTATCGGCCACAACCTTGGTATTAGTATTCAAGGATCTATAGAATATCTCAAGTAAGTTTCTCCCCCTCAACCATGTCTTATATAGTGCCTCTGAATACAGCTACCTAAAATTGTAGATCTTATCCTTCAATTGTAGTATTCTAGAGGGTAGGAAAATTTTTTCCAAGAATTATGTCCTCAACTCATTTCAAGTGGTGATAGATCCATGAGGTAACTTTCCTAACCACAAAGGCACCTTTCTTGTCAGGGAAAATGGGAAAAACCTCAATCATATAACTTTTTGACTCACCCCAAGCAGATTGTGTAAAGTGTAAATCCCCACAAAGATCACAAGGTTCATGTTTGCATCATCAGTAGGCACACCAACAAATACCCCCTTAAAGTTCAGTAACTGGATCATCGCATCTGTAATATCGAATTTAGTCCCTTGGGGTAATTTTGGAGGAATTATTACACCTGTTTTAACTGGCTCAACATAAACCAAACCTTCATATGGATTATCACACTGGTAGATATAACTTGATGGGTTATTGAGCTCTATTTCTTCTCAGTCTATCCCTATTAAGTGCGACCTGATGATCTTTATCCTTCTATCTGGCCCTTTCTTCCCTAGATTCTCATTAGGAAATTGTTTGTCTAGTAGTTTCCTCAGCTATTAAGCGAGTAGTACCTTGCTCTACAGTTTTCTGACCACCATTTTGAGATGGTCGATTCAATACTGTTGGTTCTTCGTGAGCCCCTTCAATCAGAGCTTATTGATCATGAACTCTTTTTCTCTCCATCTTTTGATTTGGTCTCAAAGTTCTCTCAAGTTCAGGATCAAATGGAATCAGGATATTACCTTGACTCCAAGTACTGGGCATATACTGGGGAGTGCCATAGAAATATTAGAAAAGTAGAAATCAACAAATGCAACCAATAAATTCAACAAACTAGAACTATCAATTCGTAATCATATTCCTCGATAATGGCACCAAAATTTTATGTTTCCTAAATTATACCTCTTACAAAATATAAAGAGGCCATTAAATCAAATATAGAACCCAACTGGTTTAAGATCGATTCCTCGAGAAATAGGCCGAAAGTCTGTCAAGAATTTGTTGCTGTAATTAGGAATTACGTAAATAAAAGGGGTTTTGTAAAAGTAAGTGTAATAGTAACAATTATTGGTTAATCGGGTTGTGATCAATATGAGATGAGAACTAGGATTGTGTTCCCTATGACTTCATAACTCCGCAAACTGTTCTTGCATAACAGACTATCTCGGTCCTTACATGCAAAATCTAACAAGACACTCCCTCCATTTAAAAAAAATGACCTACTTTGACTTAGCACAAAGTTTTAAGAAAATAAAGAAGTCTTTTGAATCTTTTGGCCTTAAATTAAAGTTATGTCAAATGTACCAAAATGCCCTTTAATCTTATGGTCCTAAACAGGACATGTGAAAAGTTGAAATTAAAGTATTGCCAAAAAAGGGAAGGGGTCATTCTTTTTGAAATAGACTAAAAAAAAAAGTAGGTCATTCTTTTTTAAACGGAGAGAGTACATATAATTCATCTTTCTCTTGACCTAAGTTTAGATGAATTTCACTTTTCGTCTTTCGGGCTCAAAGCATTGCATTACTAACCGTTGTTTTGTGATCTCAAATTAACTATTCGAAAAAGTCTAGAATACAAGCTTGTTTCTAACATTGACCACCATCATAAAAGCAATCGAATCAAAAGAAATACCAATACATGTAAGAACACTAGTCTATAATAACTTCGCACTTAGCCCTATTTTGTAATTCATCATGGTTCTCACAGCCCTAGTTATAGGGTTAGCTCCTCATGAGATCGTAAGAACACACGAAGATTTCATAGATGAAAGCATAATATTTAACTTACAAGAATGAGATCAAAAATTAAAATCTCCAATTGATTAGAAACCCTAAAAACCGATGCCAATGACTCTAAGATCAATAATGTATCTAAGAATCTCAAAAATAATGTAGAAAGTGTATAAAATGTGTAACCTAATAATAAAACAACAAGGGAGTATTTATAGATACAAAATAAATTCTATCCTAAACTGTTAGGAAAACTAGGTCGGCAGAAAGTACGACTCATAGGTTAGGTCGTGGATCAGATCCATGAATCGTGCCTTGCAATCGTGGGAGTTAGGTTTGTATTCAATCTTTAGAACATGGTTCATGACTCTAACTCATGTGGCGTGGGATGGAGCCATGGATCATAGGTTGACTTCGTGAAAATCAGACTTGGCAATCAACTTCAAAACTAGAGTCACGTCTCCACTCATGACCTATACACACCCACGAGTCCTGGATCAACTGGTGGGTCACACTTGGTAGATTCCCTTCTTTTTTCTCAGATTTTCCTCCAAAACCTGCCTTCCTGCACAATCAACACCAAAAATACATTATAGTTAACAAAAATACCAAAGTTCCTGCATAATTTCCTTATGTTAAGTATCGAAAGTGTCATGAAACCACGACACACCAACAAGGTGAGAGGTGACGGTTGAGGATGGGATTTGTTGAGGAAAAATTGAGCATTTTGGAGGAGAATTTCTCTAATCCTACGTAACCAAAAATTTAAAGAAAGAGTTCAAGAAGAAAAATCAAATTCCATCTAAATTTGGCGAGGTTAAATTCAAATTTTGATGTTAAAGTCTATTTAAAGAGCCCGTTTGTCTCAATTCTTGCTCCAAAATAGATAAAAACTTTATCTTTTTTGCACTTTCTTCTTTTTCGTGTTAGTGGGCCTAATGATTTTCGTTTGTCGATTAGATGTAGTCTTAGTATATTGTTGTTATTAGAATCTCACAATATGTGAGAATGGTGGAACTATGTGTTGTAGAAGGCTTTGAAGGCCATATAATTTTTGAGTGATATGTATTGTTATGATTATACTTGAACCCACTGTTTTTCTTTGTTTGAACCGGTGCCTATTGGGGTCTGGTCCACGATTTTCTTTTTGAGATCGAATAACCATATTTGAGTGACAAATATTTTCTTTTTGTATAAACTTAAAAAAAAAAAAAAAAAAAACTCGTACGTTGCATTATTCTAAGTGTTTGGTTTGCTATTTTATTTTTTCCGTTTAAGTAGTAGCTTATAATCATTATGCACTAAATTAAGTAAATAAATAGGGTTTTTATGAATGATTAAAACTGGAGTTTTGTCAAAGCTTCGACATGTCTTAGGAGTTTTATCCTCACATTATTCGTTGATAAATTCTTCCTTATCATTGTTCTTATTTAGTATGAAGGGATTGATTAAATAAAAGAAATATATTGTGTGTATGCATTCTGACCAAGCTTTTGGTCCATGGCTCTTTTTTCTTTCTAAAATTTAATTAGGATTTTTTTTGTAACAGATTCATATTTGTGTGACTTAAGATAATACTAATCCTTTTAATTCCTCCTTTGTATGCATCATAAATGATCTCTTTATATGACGTTCCTCTCATTGTTCTCCTTCTTTTATGTTCTTTCTGAATTTTTGGGTGAGTTGTTTGGATTTGGTCTACATACATTAGTTGAAATATAACCTCCTTTGGCATGTATTTTTCCCTTTTTAAAAAATTTTGGGACTCACTCATTATTTAACATAGCAAAGTGTTACCATTAATTTTGCATCCTAGTTGGACCAACCATCCCATGAGACACCCATTTGACTTATGTTACCTGTAGGATTGGTATTTTTCTTTCACAATTTTAATTTAATTCATATTTTATAAAGTTGGATGCTTAAGTTGTTCACGACCAAATTAGTGTTGGATGGTTAACTAGTGTTGCCTTTAACTTGTGTGTTCTATTCCCTTCAAATCAAGAGTAAATTTAGTACCTAAAGTGATCAATCATGTGTTGCTACATTAATTTTGTTTTGAAGCACCACTCTAATTTATTTATTTGCTAATTTCTTCTCCTATTTTTCTTGTGCATGAAGTGGCTCAAAATGAGTCCATTTGGACTTCCATTAACCTTGCATTCGAGTATTATTGAATCAAGCCTCCTCCAAGTTAAAAAAAATGGACAAAAATCATGAAAATCAAGGTTGTATACAAAGATACATTATATACAGGGGTTGAAAGCTGATATACAGGTTCAAAGAAGTTAAAATGAAAACAGGAAGCAAGTATACAAGTCATCTATGCTAGTATACAATGCATATACATCCCAAAACCTGAAAAGGAGAATCTGATATACAGATGATATACACAGCTGAAAAGTCCATTAAAATAGACCTCAAAGCTGGCCAAATTCTAATGGGCCGAATCAGGGGCCCAAATCTTAAACTTTTTTTCCTTTAGTTTATTTGTAAATTCGTATTGATTACTTGTTTATAATAATAATGAACTCTTAAATTTGGTTAAATCAAATTAAATTTCTCCATAAATTGTCATTCTTTTCTATGTTTTTATTTCTCTTTCTTGATCATTTGTAATATAATCTAATTTTTCATGTTAATAAAAGTAAGTTGTTTTATATTTTCCCTTAGAACAAGGCTTTGACAAAAAAAAATCAAAAATGAATTTTATTCTATTCATGTGCTAAAGTGAATTATTTAAGTTAAAAGAAAATTTTCCTCTAACATAAAAAAATAATTTTCCTCATACAAAATTCAAAATCCTTTATAACTAGTCAAAATTTCATAATTTGTTTACTTTCTTTCTTTTATTGAAAATAATCTATTTTCTCAAATTAATAAAAGAATTGGGCTAGTTCACCTTTCCCCATGAGAGAAATTTTTCTTAATTTGAACAAACAGCTTTTCACTTGAATAAAATGAATGTTATATTTTGCAAATAGATTTCAAGATTTATAAAATTAGCCATATTTTTAAAATTAGTCAAATCAATCAACTCATCTTTTAGTCAATTACTTTTTTAATGGACGCTTTTGAATGCCTTAAAAATCCTCTCAAGACGTTACTTGAATCCTTATCCATTTTTCTCTAATTTTAAGGATTTGTTTTTATTTTCAAATCTTTAAAATATTTCTTAGTTTTTCTTGATATTTTCTCAAAATTTAAATGGCAAGTCAGTATTTTCTTCCGTTTGGCCATGAAAATAACAAATTTTCAGAGGTGAAGTTGGAGTTGGAGTTGAAGTTGGAGTTGTGTTTGGTCATGAATATAAATTGAAGTTGTTTTTGAAATTTTTTAAGAGAAATAGGAGTGAGAAAAGTAAAAATAAATAAATCTTGCTTTTACTTTTTCAAAAATAATTTAAAATAATTTTTATGGTCAAACACCACTATTTTTACTTTTTTCACTAAACTGAAATAATTTTTCAACGAAAAAAAATAAAAAAAATTCATGGCCAACTACTAAATTGTTTTGAATTTTTTTCTTTAAATTTTAAAATTGTTTAAATAATCAAAAATCATGTTTTCACACCCTTTAATTCGAAAAGGGATAAAACAAATATCTTCATAAACAAATGACATTTCTAAGAAAAAAAATAATCTTTTTGGTTTGAAGATCCATAACTTTGTATCCCTTCTCGCCCACAGGAAACCCAAGAAAAACACCTTTGATAGCTCTAGGCTCCAATTTACCCCTTTTAAGTTAGTAGAGTAACCAACATGGGTTGTGGTGTAGTGCTCTTAATCAAAGGTTGGGGGTTTGATCCTGATTATGAAGAAAACTCTGTTGGGAGCGTTGCCACCTTATTAGACCCTACAACGTGCAATTCGGATTAGTCAGAGCTCCAATAAAGATATCGGACATCGAATGGAAGACACAAAAAAAAAAAGTTGATAGAGTATAAACAAAACACAGATACCCAAAAGTTCTTAAAACATCATAAGATGGCTTCTATTTGTACACAAAGTCATAAGGAGTTTCGAATTTCACCACATTAGAAGGAAATCTATTGATTAATAGTGGCAGTGGGAAGGCAATTCACCCAGAAAGGAACTGAAACTTTGGACTGATCAATAAGAGCTCTATATGTTTCAAGTAGATGTTTATGTTTTCTTTTTCCTATTCCATTTTGTTGTAATGTTTTCGCACAAGAAGTTTAGGGTGTGTTTGGTATGATAAATATTTTTTTGAAAAATATTTTCTTGAAAAATAAGTTGGTTTTCTACTTATTTTCTCATGTTTGATTGGTGAGTGAAAAATATTTTTCAAAAAATATTTTATAGTGTTAGGTTGGTGAATAGAAAATATTTTAAAAAAATATTTTTAAGTGTTTGATTGGTGAGTGAAAAAAGTATTTTTTAGAAAATACTACTAACTGTTAACTAGTATATCAGTGTCTCTAGCAACTCAATAATTTGTAAGAACTAATTTAATCATAGCAAACACTATTAATATCGAATACTAAAATATTACCATCATTAAATTTAAGAAACTATTAATTAGCAAATATAGGAGACACTTTTCAACATTTTGTCAGGACAATCTCAAGATACTACAAGCAATAGAAATATAACGGAACGACAAGCTTATTCAACCTTGTGAACACAAGTTACATCGATGACAAAATGAAATATGCAATTAGCAAAAGTAACATAGGTAGGTCTTCCTATGTGCATATGAAAATAACAAGACATTCAACGAACATTGAAAAAGAAAAAAATTCGGGCTTCACTATTTTTTATTTCAAGCAGTGAAAAATTGAAACAAAGCTCAGTGAAAAATATTTTCGAGTAATGTAAAATTTTGAGAAATGTGAATGTTTTGAGTCATGTAAATATGAGTGTTATTGGGGTGGGGAAGAGGGGTGGGGTGGGGGCATAAGTTACATTTGTCATTTTCCGAAAAATGACTTCCCTTGGTCCATGAGGAAAGTCATTTTCCCTCAAATAGAGAAAAATGAGTTATCTTGAAAAATATTTTCCCAATATATTACTACAACCAAACAAGAAAAAATAGAAAAATATTTTCCAGAAAACATTCTCCATCATACCAAACACACCCTAAATGTAAAATTTCTTGAGATTTGAAAAGTTCGGAGGTTATGATGCATAGAAGAGCTCTATATGTTTCAAGGGGAGTATTATCCTCTCGTTTTAAAATAGTTGGGCCATGTTGACTTGACACTTTGAATTAAAAAGAAATAACTCACATTGAATAAAGTAAAAAAAAATTACGGATATTTTTTTCTTTACTCATATTTATCCATGCATTATAATCCATGGATTACTAATACCACCAAATGAAATGTATTAGTTATACATCATATAATACCATGTATAATGTATAACTAATACATATATTAATTATATATTATTTCAAATTTACTATCAAATAATGTATTAAATAATATCACGCTTTAATATATGGATTGAAAAAATAATACAACCTACCAAATGGCTCCTAAGTGGATTGCTGATTTGGTTACCGATGCCACCTCTCTGCTAATTAAGTAATAATCTCGTATAAGACATGCTAAGAAAATAATAATCAGGAATTTTTTTTTAAAAAAAGTGTGTTTCCTGTTAGTTCGCTGAAAAAGTTTGTTTGCATACTTGTTTTCTTTATTATAGCCCTCTTTTGCAAATCTTTGTCATCATTCAACCCAAAAGACTATTCTACTAAGGCCAAAAATTAACCACCCCTTTGACAAAACTATATATTATTACTCTCCATATTAACCTTACTTTCTTAGTTTCAATTAGAAAAAATGAAACGACTTTAAAATTTTGTGAGTTTATAAATATGCATAACATGTGTGTGATAATAAGCTTGTCATAATTAAGGAGAAATAGGGTTTGATTAAATTTAAATTCTTTATCAAAAAGAAAATATGTCCTTTTTAAACGGATTAATAATGTAATACTGTTAAATTAAGTTTAGAAAGTTGTAGATATGATTTCATAATAAGCAAAATATAGCATCGATCTGTTAAAAAGTTTCTTATAGGTTGTATTTTGTGAGAAGAACTGAAGATGAAGAAAATATAAATGAGTCATCTGGGGATGAAGATGAAATTCTAAACTATCATAATAGACGTAAAGATCAGGGGTCTGCCTAGGTCGGGGGTTCGAAACGTCCCTTCAGCAAAGGTGGGGTGAGGACGCGTAGGTAAGGCCAGGTGGTCCCCCCCCTCCCCGACACCTACGGAGTAGGTATGAATCGGGTCGTCCCTCCCATAATAGACGTAAAGACGGTGAAACAGACGACGTTCATAAAGCTGTGAAAGATATATGCAATAGAGAAGGCTTATCTCCAAGAAAAAATAGAGAATATGTCAAAGGAGGAAGAATCAGGGAAAAATCTATTGGTAGGAGCACAAGAAATCAAAGAAAACTACCACAAAAAACCTCTGATATTCCTATTAATAATTGTTGGAAATAAAGAACAGAACTTAATCTGTATAAAGGAAAAAAAACAAATGTTGAACTAAGAAGATAGAGCAGAAAAACTTTTATTTATTTCATGGCTTATTGATATGATCACTGCCACATTTATACAAAAAATCATAACTGAAAAAGCTTAATTAAAAGAGTAAAATAAGCTATCATATCTCTAACATTATTGCCTAAAGATTAGTAGTTGTTATAAAATCAGATTATGCATGATTGCAGCCTTATTTACCTATACTTAATCCAACTTTAAAGTTGTAAGCTGAATTTTAGCAGCTAGTACAGCTAATCTGCAGCTCTTGAGGCACTAATCTTAATACTCCTCCTTGACTCAAGAGCTGTAACACCAAGTCTTTCTCCGAGAAACTTCAATCTTGCTCTAAGTAGAGACTTAGTTGGCAATTTGTTTAGAAGAAATACTGCGGTATTGGTAGCTTCAGCCCAAAATTTCTTTGGTAGCCCTTTCTCATGACGAAAATACCTTGTCATCTCCATTAGCATCCTATTTTTCCTTTTCACTACTCTGTTTTGTTGAGAAGTCTAGGGTGTTGTTAGCTGATTCTCGATTCCCTTTAAAGATGATATTTTCTAAGGTCCTCCTACATCCATGTGAATAAGTTGCAGCTTATTCTTTGGCCTCCATGATGAATTTTGAAAAGAAAGCCTTGTTTTCTTCCCATGCCGACAAGCTTCATAAGCAGGCAAATTTTTCTTAAGGCTCGGGAGACCTTCTATTAGTTGATTTTTTTTCGTGAAGAGTATGGCATCATGATGATAATGTTTGAGTCTTTTATTGCATAATTCAGAATCATTTTCTAACCCCGACAATTGTTGCTTGCTCTTATCTTGACCTTGAATATCTCCTTATTATCAGAATCTTTGATGACACATGCTTTTTTTTTCAAACAACACTTTAAAACCATTTTTAAGTAGCTGTCCAACACTTAAGAGGTTTTGATCAAGATCAGGAACTAAAAAAACATTAGTTTCAAGTTTCAAACCTGTTGGGCTTTGAATTGTAATTGTTCCTTTGCCTTTGAATCAAGATATTCTCCATTTCCAATTTTGACTTTGGAAATAACAGATCTATCTAGTTCTTTAAAGAGATTTTGATCACTGGTCATATGATTTGTGCATCCGCTATCAATCATCCAATTTTTTGAAGTGCTTTTGCTAGCAAAACAAGTTTCTTCAAACAATTACTCTTCTTCATATTGATTTACAGTAGCCTTGGCTTCGTCTTGTTACGTTTGTGAATTGCATACCTTCCCCACATGGCCGAGTTGACCACATTTGTTGCACTTGACATCTAGTCTTCACTAATATTTCTGTTGAGAGTGATTTGTCTTTTTGCAATAAAGGCAAGGTGGATTACTTCATCCCTGATTGTTATAATTATTGTCACGCCTTTGCTTCAGGTTCATTTTATTTTCCTCGTATGACTTGTTCTGTGATTTAGCTTGCAAAGAACCTTCAACAAAACCTTCTTTCCTCATTATTCTCCTTTGCTCCAAGGATTGCAAAGTATTAACAAGTTCTGCCAAGGTAATGCTTGATAGATCCGTAAAATTCTCTAAAAAAGAGATTGTGGCTTCATATTTCTCAGGAAGTGTGATAAAATTTTTTTGAACAATTCTGTCATTAGTAAAATCCTTACCAAGCAATCTCACCTTGTTAGGTAAGTCAAGTAGCTGATATGCATAATCTTTTATGGTTTCTAATTCTTTCATTCTCTTTATTTCAAATTCCCGAATCAGATTTATCACTTGCATATTTTGAACTCTTTCATTTTCTTGGTATTCCTTTTCAAGATACTCCCAAGTTTCTGCAGCAGACTTTATTTGCATAATTCTGGTAAGAATTGAAGGAGATACCGCAGAGAAAAGGCATGCTTTGGCTTTGGCTTTCCTTGTCTTTCTCTCCTTGTGATGTCTCATCTGATTTACTGTTGGATTATCTCCAAAAGGAGTTACTTCATAGTTCTCTTCTACTGCTTCCCATAGATGCAGTGCTTCAAGATGAACCATCATTCTAATTGGCCAAGCTTGATAATGCTCACCATTGAAGACGGGTGGAATTAGAAAGCTTGTTTCAGAATTCATTTTCTATAAACTATTTAATATAACAGTTCAAAGAATGGTTATATAGAAAGAACTTGTATTTTTTACTATCTCTCTTCTCACAGGTCCCTCAAGAATACAATGCTCTTGATACCAATTTGGTGGAAAGAAAGAACAGAACTTAATTTGTATAAAGGAAAAAAAAAACAGATGTTGAACTAAGAGGAGAGAGCAAAAAAACTTTTATTTATTTCATGGCTTATTAAAATGATCATTGCCACATTTATACACAAAATCATAACTGAAAAGCTTAATTAAAGGAGTAAAATAAGTTATCATATCTCTAACATTATTGCCTAAAGATTAGTAGCTGTTACAAAATCAGATTGTGCATGATTGCAGCCTTATTTACCTAAACTTAATCCAACTTTAAAGTTGTAAGCTGAATTTTAGCAGCTAGTACAGCTAATCTGCAGCTCTTGAGGCACTAATCTTAACAATGATTAAGATCCTCAATTTAAATATTATGGGAATGAAATCCCAAGCGGATACTGAAAGACTATTATACCTTCTCAAAACTCATAAAGTATCCTTTTTTACTTTACAAGAACCTTTTTTGTAGGATCCTTCAATTAAGAGATACAAAAATATTCTCGTAATGGTTGGCTGTTTTCCTAATATTAGCAATAAACTCTGAAGATTCTGAAGCACAAACCTTATTTGTAATGTATTTTATAATCATTCTCAGATGATTACTTGCAAAATATCTCGTACTTTTATTGATACTAATGTGTTTTTTTCTGTTGTTTATGCTAAGTCTAAACCTACTGGAAGAGAAGAATTATGGGATCACATGAAGGCATTTGCCTCAATGATCTACAATCCATGATTGGTTTGTGGGGACTTTAATAGTATTCTTTTGGCCGAAAAAAAATTGGGAGGAGGGGTACCCCTCATAAACTCAATAAAAGTTTACCGTTTTTATATTGCATTAATGATTGCGGGTTTTATATATGATCTTGGTTATTTTAGGAGCACTTTTACCTGGTGTAATAAAAGAAAGAATAAAGAGGTTATTTGGAAGAGATTAGATAAAGCTTTGTCTGATGATAAGTGAACTAGTTTTTTTCCTAAAACAACTGTACTCCACTTGACTAGGATAAACTCAAACCATTATCCTTTATTAATATCAGCTAACAAGGATTTTAACGATCTTATAAAATATTTCAAGTTCTTAAACTTTTGGGATGAACAAGATAAATTTTATGAGTTGGTATGGCAAATGTGGTCTGAAGATATTAGCGAAAATAGCTTCTCGATTGTCCATTAGAAACTAAAGAAGTTGAGCAAGGCTCTTAGTGAGTGGTCTAGAAATAAGTTTGGGGATATCTTTATTAAGGTTCGACAACTACAAGACAAAGTGGATCAATATCTAGAAGCTGAGCATGGATGAAGTCGCCGGACCAGAATGACAGGATGAAGCTTAATAAAGCTAAAAAAGAGTTAGTTATCCAACATAAGATTATTGATAACTTTTGGAGGCCAAAAGCTATCCTCAAGTGGTATATGGAAGGTGATTAAAATACTTAGTTTTTTCATAGTGGTATGAAAGATAGGAGGAAACTTTTGAATATTCACAAGATTTTTGTTGGGGACCAACTGGTGAAGGGTGATGATAATATAGGAGAAGTTCCTACACATTTCTACCAGGATCTTTTTAAACAAGATGATAGGGAGGTTGGCATGGAGTTGATTAATTATATTTCAATAAATATTAATGATAATGATAATAGACTGCTTATGGAAGAGTCGACCTTAGAAGAGGTTAAAAAAGTTGTCTATGATATTAATCCTAATAGCTCCACTGGACTCAATCGATTCAATGACTTTTTCTTTCAAAAATCTTGGGAGATCATAGGGGTGGACATTTTAAATATGGTTAAAGTTGTATTTAGTGGACATCAACTTACTAAGTACTTTACTAACACTGGTCTTGTTCTTATTCCCAAAATTGATAATCCTCAATCTTTTTCTGATTTCAGGACTATAATCTTGAGCAATCTTTCACAGAATATTGTCTCTAAAGTACTTAATAACAGACTTTCAAGATTTATCCCTAAAATTATATCTCAAAATCAGAGTGAATTCATAAAAAATAGATCAATTGGGGAAAATGTCTTATTGGCCCAGGAGATTATCCACAATATCAGAAAGCCTACTAAGGGTGGAAATGGTATCATTAAGATGGACATAAATAAAGCGTAAGATAGATCATCATGGAATTTTCTTTGTATAGTCATGAGAGAGATTGGATTTATTGAGCAATGGATTAGCATTATATGAAATCTTCTCTCCAACATGTGGTACACTGTGATTGTCAATAGAAAGAGACATGGATTCTTCAAATCACATAAGGGTGTCAAACAAGGAGATCCTATCTCACCCTCGCTATTCATAATAGTTGCAGAAGTATTGACTAGAACTCTTAATAGTCTTTATGAAAATCCTAGATTCAGTGGCTTTCACATGCAACTAAATGGACCTGGGATTAATCATTTGTCTTATGCTAATGACATAACTATTTTCTGTGAAGATAAATCACATACCCTACATCTGGAGATAAATGTTGTTAACCAATATGAACAAAGCTCTAGACAACTAATTAATAAAGAGAAAAGTTGTTTCCTGATGGTTGAAGACACTACAACAAAGAGAAGGAATATTGTGAGAAGAATTCTAAAAATACAGGAAAAGAATTCCCTATAACTTATCTTAGATTTCCTTTATTCTATAGAAAGAAAAGAATACACTTCTTTACTGATAGGGTAACAAAGATTATTCAAAGAATTGGCTCTGGAAAGAACAAACTTCTAAATACAGGAGAAAGAATTATTCTCATTAAACATGTTTTGACTGTCATGCCAATGCACTTTTTCTCTATTTGACAACCTCCTAAAATAACTTAATAAAAAATTAAAAAGCATTTGCAAGTTTTTTTTGGGGAAAATGGATGGAAAAAATAAATATCACTGGGCATCCTGGAAAAAATATGTCTCCCTAATGATGAGTGGGGGATAGGGTTGAGATCAATGCAAGATAAAGCTAATGTTTTTCCAGTTAAACTCTGGTGGCAGTTTAGAATAAGGACCTCCTTATGGACAAATTTTATGAAGGCTAAATATTCACAAAGAATACACTCGGTTGATAGAAAATGAAATTATTCTCAGTCGCAAACTTGGAGAAGAATGATGAAGATTAGAAGCAAGGTTGATCTCCTAACTACTTAGAGGATCCACTCTGGATCCTCTAGTTTCTGGTGGCACAATTGGGTTGGCATCAGTAAGTTGGCAGATTTTGGTGTGGACAACACTTTTATCAAAATTTAAGTTGATAGCTTTATTGAGAATGGGAGTTGGAACATTCCTAAATTATTTTAAATTTTTTCAATGGATGTGGTGCAACATATAAAGAGAGTTAAAATTAATTTTTTTTATCTTAAGGATCATCCATTTTTGTCTGCCTCAATAGAAAGGAGATTCCTGTGTAAATCTCTTTATTAGAGAATGTTATAATAAATCTATGGTAAATAGAATGATCTAGAATAAGAAGTACCCTTTCAAAATCTCTTTCTTTCTTTGGAGGTTGTTGAAGCATAAAGTGGATGTGGATGAGAGGCTACACGGATTTGGTTGTAACATTCCCTTTAAGTGTTAGTGTTGTCCTAATCCTGCTTTGAAAGAAGAGGAACATCTATTTTTCAAAGACAAATCTAGTAGTATTGTATGGTCTCATTATAGTAAATTAATAGGAATCAGGATGACCCAAGGAAATTTAAGACAAATGATCCTAAGCTAGTGGAAGGAAAACGATCAAAACCCTATTCAGAAGCTTTCATTACAGGTGCGCCCAAGTATTATCATCTGGCAAATATGGAAAGTGAGGTGTAAGAGCAGGTTTGATAATATTAGGATGACCCCTAATTGAATTATTCTTATGGTGAATCAACAAATCTTTATGATTTTCCATAAGCAATTTCCCAAAATCCCCCCATTTATGAGATGGTTTCATTATTTTGATTTGATGGAGAAGGCCACACCTACATTTTCTACCAATGTGGTTAAATGGATACCTTTTAGAGAGGGATGCATGAAATTAAATACGGACGGACGCTCAAAAGGGAACCCCGAATACATTTACTCATTTTTATGCATCCCACTTGCCAAATAAAAATACAATTCAATATATACATCCCTCATGCAACACACATTATTACAATAATCATACAACATACTACATCAACAAATCATTTAAGCAATTCAAATCAACAACACTTAAACAATGAATCTAACAACATTCAAAATATATAAAACTGTAACACCTCGTACTTAATTACGTGTATTAGCCATTGTTATATGTGTTGGAGTATATGTATTGATCCTAAGCTAGGTTAATATGAGTTTAAGTATGAGTATTGATTATTTTGAGATGGTTTCAAGTGTATAGTTTGATTATATGTGTATAAGAATTGACTTTATTTATACCGGAATTTGCCCGTCGATGGTTCCATACGAAGGTTATTGAATAATCTTTCCAACGATATAAAGATTTCCAAAAACGGATAAGTTTCGGATATAATCGACCACGTTCGAAACTATAAAATGGTGGCCGGGATATTGTGAACAGTAAATGTGCAGTAAAATTTCCTGCACACAAACTACTGAGGCCTGCCTGTTTTTTGGGTCAATTTGAATGATCACAACTCACTCAATATAATGAACTGGGAGAGATACCACCTATCAAAAGAAAGATATTTGAGTCTTATTTCCAATGCAATTGGTTTCATCCAAATCCAACATCTGAGTAAGGAGTTATACTCGTTTTACTTCAGCCTCTCAAAACAGCTTTTTAGAGTCAACTTCAAACGATCATAGCTCCTTGTACAGGAATACCTGTGTGGCCTACTTTATAAGAAATGAAATCCCTTTGAATTATCTGTCCAACGATACCAATTTCACCCAAATCCGATATTGGAGAAAAGAGTTATGGCCAATTTACTTTAGCTTGTCAAAACAGTACACCATGGATAGATTCGAATTTACTTAAATTTTTAAGGGCAATATGGTCATTTTCCATCACCTCGTGGACGAAAATTAATCATTATATACATATAATTAGTCTCATATCCATCAAGTATCATCAAATTATTGAAAATAAGAAACCCTAGCCTAATTTCAACTCCAATTATCTTGTGATTCAACCGTAGAAAATCCAAATTGATTCCGTAGTTGTGTTCACCGTCTCGAGGGCTTCGAGAAGCACCCCTTATTTGTGCCAACAGGACTTTGAAATCAAAAGGGCCATTTAATGGTAAGGATGTAAATTATGTTGGTGTTATTTATATGGATATGTATATATATATATATATATATATATATATGCATGTGAGCATAAGAAGTATGTTATTTGATTGTTGTTGAAAGATGATTGGGAAATGATGTTGGATTATGTTTAATTGTGAAGGAATTTGGTGTGATGATGTGGTATTGATGATGTGGTATTGAAATGATGATTATATATATATATATATATACACACATGAACCTATTGTTCAAGTTGGTTTTTGGAATGTTTTGCAAATATTGGTAGTATGGAATTATGAAAGTGAATTGTGGTGTTGGGTTGTGAATACTAGATACCAAACATTTCATTGTAGATAAGTGATTTGTAAAGACGGGAAGTTGTGTTGAATTAGTATCCGAATCTACAACGGGGTATGTAAAGCATACTCTAACGATGTTCTTTGGCATGAAAACACCAATGTTCCATCAAGTAAGATTCCGAGGTTGTCCAAAAACATGTATTGTTCTACATTACCAACGAAGTTGTTTCCATTCTATAAAGTGTCAAAATGTTTCATTGATATACCAAAAGTCTCCTATTTTATTGTTGTGATATTGATGATTCTAAAACACATTGTTGATGTACCAATGAGTCTTTATTACATCGTTGTTGTATAGAAGGTCTATTACTTGATTCCTATTGATGTATCATTGTTCCAAAGGTACTATATTGGCATGAACACTAATGTAATAATCTCAAAAGCTTTTGAACTAAGTTATTGGAAAGATCTCTTATGTGTGTTACTTGATATACATTTGGGTGGTATCCCATGGGCATAAGCCTAGCATGGGTCGATCCCTATTTATGTGTTTATAGGTGGTATCCCAGGGGCATAAGCCTAGCATGGGTCGATCCCAGTTGATATGTACTGGGGGCAGCCTAATGGTCACAGTACGATACAGTATTGATTATTGTTAGGTGGTTGGAGGTTCGGGAGAAGGAGGTAATGGTGAATGATAATTATAAAGAATGAAATGAACGAATGTATACCGTTCCACAAATGTGTTTGAATTCAAGAACCCAATTCAGATTAATGAAAATGTACATGATCCTAAAAGTGTTTATGAAGTGTGGTTCACTTCTATTATGATTTATTCACTTGCGTCTGATTTTCTTGATCCCCCATATCACATATGATTATTTACAGCTTTACATACTCAGTACATATTTCGTACTGACGTCCCTCACGGGGGACCTGCATTTTATGCTACAGGCACAGGTGCTTCAGCTCATTCACAGCATAGATAGGAGCCAGGTCATACAACTATTGTTGGTGAGCTCCAGTTTGCTTCGGAGCTCGAGTCAGTTCCTTATGTTTTGTTATTGTACATGAGTCATGTGTGGGCGGGGGTTTGTCCCGACCCTTGTTATGTCATGTATATCTTAGAGGCTTTGTAGACATAAGGAAGGGTAAGGTCATGAAAGTTTATATAGTGATGTTATATTTGTATATATGGTGGCCCCGACGGTCAAGTATTATATATATATATTTGTGTGTGTTGTGCTGATATAGGTAATTAGATCCTTCTATATGCAACGAAGTGCTGTCCAAATTTTTTGGTGACATGTAAGTGAAAGTACAGATATTTGAACGGGTTCTCCCGGGCCTTTTCGGCTTCGGGTGCCAGTCCGGCCCAATGGGATTTTGGGGCGTGACAAAAGTGGTATCAGAGAGGTTTGTCCTAGTGAGTCTACAAAGCCATGTCTACGTAGAGTCTTGTTTATCGGTGTGTTGTGCACCACATCTATAAATAGGAGGCTATGGACATTTAGGAATTGTTTCTTTTCTTCATGTCTTAGATCGTGCGATAGAGCTTATATTGTATATGAAGTCATAGTTGACCACTGAATCCATTTGTTTCTCTTATTATAGTAATGATGCCGGTTACCAGAAGCAAAAATACCGGTAAGCAAGTAGATGTAGCTGCCGGAGAGGAGACTAATAAGTCACCCACTATACCAGCTAATCAAAGTAAGGCTCCAGCTGAGCATGCATCAGAAACTTCCCCCAGTCTGGAAGAAATAAGGGGGAGGAGAACTATATCCCCAGAGCCACCTATTAATGTTGTTGATCAAGATGTTAGAAATGCAGTAAAACTTTTAACTCGTATAGTTGTTGGGCAAGTCCAAGGGCAAGCTATTCCTGCTGCGGGTTCTAGCGGTACTGATAGGGCGGCTAGTCTTCGGACGCAAGATTTTCTTAAGATGGATCCGCCTACTTTTACCGGATCCGATATTAATGAAGATCCTCAGGACTTTATTGATCAGATCCAAAGGGCCCTAGAGGTGATGCATGTATCGGGCAGAGAGACAGTGGAGTTAGCCGCTTATAGATTCAAAGGTGAGGCTATATATTGGTATGAAGACTGGAAACGGTCAAGGGTCATTGATGCACCCCCAGCTACTTGGAAAGAGTTCAAAGAGGCATTTATTAATCATTATCTTCCATATGAGACTTGTCAGGCCCGTGCGGATCAGTTCTTAAATCTTTGGCAGGGTAATACAAGTGTGAGGGAGTATAGTCTTCGATTTAATTCCTTGTCCAGATATGCTCCTAATGTTATAGCTACTATGGATGACAGAGTTCATCTATATGTGAATGGATTGGATTCGTATTTGGTTAAGGATTGTACTATTGCTGCACTGAATAAAGACATGGATATAGCTAGGATCGAAGCATTTACACAGAAAATGGAAGATCAGAGGCAAAAAAAGAACACAGGAATTTGAAAGCGGATCTTCTAAGAGGGCCAAATCTACAGGGCAGTTTATGGTGCCACAGGGAGGTTTTAGACCTTAATTTTCTGCTAGACCACCTAGGCCATTATTTTTTTATTCTGCAGCTAGTGCTCTACCACAGCATCAGGGGTTCAGTGGTAGTCAATTTAGGCAAAGAAGTGAGGGTCATAGTTCGTGATCAGTTGGTTATCATGGGCAAGGGAACATGAGCCAATCGAGACCTTCTCGAGAGCTATGTAATCGATGCGGAAAGCATCATATAGGCGTATGTCGAATGGGAAAAAATATTTGTTATTGGTGCGGTATGACGGGGCATATGATGAGAGAATGCCCACGAAGGGATGCAGGTGGCATAGCATGACCTTCGGGATCAGCTGTTACATCACCGTCACCAGTATCTTATTCTGGTAGGGGCGCACGACTTGCGGGTCACACTAGAAATGAAAAAAGAGTCGCCATTTCCAGCGGGACTCAGAATTGCACTTATGCTTTAGCGGATCGACAGAATCTAAAGGCTTCCCCAGATGTCATTACGGGTACGTTGTCCATATTTTCATTTGATGTATATGCTCTAATTGATCCTGGTTCTACATTATCATATGTTACTCCTTTGGTTGCTGGAAAGTTCAAAAGGACCCTCGAATTGTTAGATAAACCGTTAGAAGTGTCTACCCTGGTTGGGGAATCTGTTATTGCTAGAAGAGTTTATAAAGATTATGTAGTAACTGTGTGTGTTCGAGACACGATGGCCAATCTTGTGGAACTAGAAATGTTAGATTTTGATGTTATAATAGGTATGGATTGGTTGGCGTCTTGTTATGCCAAAATTGATTGTTGTATGAAAAAGATGTATTTATATTTTCCTGATGAAGCAGTTATTGAATGGCAAGGTAAGATTGGCGCACCAAGAGGTAGATTTATTTCTTATTTCAAAGCAAGAAAAATGATTTCCAAGGGCTACATATGTCATTTAGTTAGAGTAAAGAATACGGAATAGGAATCACCAGATCTTCACACTGTACCAGTGGTAAATGAATTTCCTGATGTATTCCCTGAAGATCGTCTAGGCTTACCTCCTGAACGAGAAGTAGAGTTTGGTATTGATGTAATACCAGGCACCCAACCAATCTCCATTCCTCCATATAGAATGGCCCCAGCAGAATTACGAGAATTGAAAGAGCAATTGAAAGATTTGATAGAGAAGGGATTCATAAGGCCTAGTATGTCCCCCTGGGGAGCACCAGTGTTATTTGTGCGCAAAAAGGATGGCTCGCTGAGGATGTGTATTGATTATCGGCAATTGAATAAGGTAACTATTAATAATAAATATCCTCTCCCAAGAATTGATGATTTATTTGATCAGTTACAGGGCGCCAAGTGCTTTTCTAAGATTGATTTGAGGTCAGGTTACCACCAAGTGAGGATCAAAGAAAAATATATACCCAAAATAGCTTTCCGAACAAGGTATGGTTATTATGAGTTTCTAGTTATGTCATTTGGGCTAACAAATTCACCTGCAGCTTTTATGGATTTGATGAATAGGGTGTTTAAGCCATTCCTGGATGTATTTGTGATAGTTTTTATAGATGATATTCTAGTTTATTCTAGATCAGAAGAGGGCCATGCCAATCACTTACAACAGACATTGCAGACTCTTCGTGATTGTAAGCTTTATTCAAAGTTCTCTAAATGTGAGTTTTAGTTAAAGTCGGTGGCATTTTTGGGTTATATTGTATCTAGTGAAGGGATAAAGGTTGATGCTCAAAAGATAGAAGCTGTGAAGAACTGGCCAAGGCCCACAACGCCTATGGAGATTCGTAGTTTTCTCGGGTTGGCTGGTTATTATAGAAGGTTTGTTAAAGACTTTTCTTCCATTTCAGCACCCTTAACCAAGCTAACCCATAAAGCATCTAAATTCCAATGGAATGATGCCTGTGAGAAGAGTTTTCAAGATTTAAAGAACAAGTTGCTTTCTACACCCGTGTTGGTACTTCCAGAAGGCACCGAAGGGTATACAGTGTATTGTGATGCTTCCAAAATTGGTTTAGGATATGTATTGATGCAGCATGGTAAGGTAATAGCATATGCTTCTACACAATTGTCGCCACATGAGAAAAATTATCCTACACGCGATCTTGAGCTGGCAGTAGTTATTTTTGCTTTAAAGATATGGCTCCACTACTTATATGGGGTTCATGTTGATATATATACTAACCATAAGAGCTTGCAATATATTTTTAATCAGAAGGATCTAAATTTAAGGCAGCGGAGATGGATTGAACTATTAAATGACTATGATGTTGATATATTGTACCATCCAGGGAAAGCAAATATGATTGCTGATGCGTTAAGTCGTAAGGCTATGATGGCGCCTATAGAAAGGCAAGGGATGATTAAAGATCTTCATCAATTAGTGAGTCTAGGAGTTCGTTTTCTCGAAACTCCGAACGAGGAGCTTATTGTGCATAATGCTGCGGAATCCTCATTAGTAGCTGAGGTGAAAGAAAAGCAAGATGCAGATCCTATTTTATTACAGCTTAAGCAGAACGTTCAGAGTGGTGCGACCAAGGCATTTGAGCTTATGCGAGAAGGAGTACTTCAGTGCCAAAACTGATTGTGTGTGCCGGATATAGATGGGCTAAGAAAGAACATTATGACAGAGGCACATTTTTCAAGGTATTCCATTCATCCAGGATCAAGCAAAATGTATCAAGATTTGAAAGATATGTATTGGTGGAATGACATGAAAAGGAACATCGCAGAATTTGTAGCTGAATGTCCAAATTGCCAACGAGTTAAAGTGGAACATCAAAAGCCCGGAGGCTATATGCAATGCATAGATCTTCAAATTTGGAAGTGGGACATGATCAACATGGATTTTGTTATAGGTTTGCCTCGTACAGCTTGGAAATTTGATTTTATATGGGTGATTGTGGATAGGCTTACTAAATCCGCACATTTCTTACCCGTTAAGACCACTTACACAGTTGAAGAATATTCAAAGTTGTATGTTAAAGAAATAGTCCGATTACATGGAGTGCCAACTTCTATTATATCGGATCGGGGAACTCAATTTACTGTAAACTTTTGGAAGTCTTTCCAACGGAGTTTGGGAACACAGGTGAATCTGAGTACAGCTTTTCACCCTCAGACGGATGGACAGCCAGAGCGCCATTCAAACACTTGAAGATATGCTACAGCATGTGTTATAGATTTTAAAGGCAGTTGGGGTGATCATTTACCTCCTATTGAGTTTGCCTACAATAATATCTATCATTCAAGTATCAAAATGGCACCATATGAAGCTTTATATGGGAGGAAGTGTAGATCACCAATAGGATGGTTCGAAGCGGGTAAAACTCTTATGTTCGGACCGGATCTTGTGTATCAAGCCATAGAAAAAGTCAAGGTGATTCAGCAACGGTTGAAAACAGCCCAAAGTCAACACAAGTCATATGCGGATAGTAGAAGAAGAGGGCTAGAGTTTTCGTTAGGCGATTGGGTATTTTTGAAGGTATCGCCAATGAAAGGGATGATGAGATTTGGCAAGAAAGGAAAGTTGATTCCACAATATATAGGCCCATATAAGATTATTTGAAGATGTGGGCAAGTTGCTTATGAATTAGAGCTACCCCAGGAACTCTCATCAGTGCATCCAGTATTTCATGTATCGATGCTTCGAAAGTGCATCGGAGATCTGTCCCTTATTACTTCTACTGAAGATGTGCAAGTAACAGAAGATCTTACCTATGAGGAGATGCCTATTGCTATATTAGATCGTCAAGTTAAGAAGATGAGAAATAAATAAGTAGCATCGGTGAAAGTACTTTGGAGAAATCAACAAGGGGAAGAGATTACATGGGAAGCGGGGGAAGCAATGAAATCGAAATACCCTTATTTATTCAAAGGTGAAAAAGAAGTGCAAGGAGTGGAACTGGGACACTCACAAGTAAGTTTTTACATATGCATAATATCTATATGATGATGTGAATATCAATTATGAATTCGAACTTGTTTCGGCAAAATAACTACATTCACATTCGAGGACGAATGTCCTTAAGGGGGGAAGGATGTAACACCCCGTACTTAATTACGTGCATTAGCCATTGTTATATGTGTTGGAGTATATGTGTTGATCCTAAGTTAGGTATTTATGAGTTTAAGTATGAGTATTGATTATTTTGAGATGGTTTCAAGTGTATAGTTTGATTATATATGTATAGGAATCGACTTTATTTATACTAGAATTTGCCCGTCGATGGTTCCATACGAAGGTTATTGAATAAGCTTTCCAACTATATAAATATTTCCAAAAACGAATAAGTTTCGGATATAATCGAGCACGTTTGAAACTATAAAACGGTGGCCGGGATATTGTGAACAGTAAATGTGCAGGAAAATTTCCTGCACACAAACTACTGAGGCCTGCCAGTTTTTTGGGTCAACTTTAAACGATCATAAATCCCCCAATATAATGAACTGGGAGAGATACCACCTATCAAAGGAAATATCTTTGAGTCTTCTTTCCAATGTAATTGGTTTCATCCAAATCCAACATCTGAGTAAGGAGTTATACTCGTTTTACTTCAGCCTCTCAAAATAGTTTTTTAGGGTCAACTTCAAACTCTCATAACTCCTTGTAAAGGAAGATATGGGTGGCCTACTTTATATTAAATAAAATCCCTTTGAATTATATTTCCAACGATACCAATTTCACCCAAATCCGATATCGGAGCAAAGAGTTATGGTCGATTTACTTTAGCCTATCAAAATAGTCCACCATTGACAGATTCGGATTTACTTAAATTTTTAAGGGCAATATGGTCATTTTTCATCACCTCATGGACGAATATTGGTCATTATATACATATAATTAGTCTCATATCCATCAAGTATCATCAAATTATTGAAAATAAGAAACCCTAGCCTAATTTCAACTCCAATTATCTTGTGATTCAACCGTAGAAAATCCAAATTGATTCCGTAGTTGTGTTCACCATCTTGAGGGCTTCGAGAAGCACCCCTTATTTGTGCCAACAGGACTTTGAAATCAAAAGGGCCATTTAATGGTAAGGATGTAAATTATGTTGGTGTTATTTATATGGATATGTATATATATATATATATATATATATATATATATATATATATATATATATATATGCATGTGAGCATAAGATGTATGTTATTTGATTGTTGTTGAAAGATGATTGGGAAATGATGTTGGATTATGTTTAATTGTGAAGGAATTTGGTGTGATGATGTGGTATTGATGATGTGGTATTGAAATGATGATTATATATATATATATATATACACATGAACCTATTGTTCAAGTTGGTTTTTGGAATGTTTTGCAAATATTGGTAGTATGGAATTATGGAAGAGAAATAGTGGTGTTGGGTTGTTAATACTAGATGCCAAACATTTCATTGTAGATAAGTGATTTGTAAAGACGGGAGGTTGTGTTGAATTGGTATCCGAATCTACAACGAGGTATGCAAAGCATACTCTAACGATGTTCTTTGGCATGAAAACACCAATGTTCCATCAAGTAAGATTCCGAGGTTGTCCAAAAACATGTATTGTTCTACATTACCAACGAAGTTGTTTCCATTCTATAAAGTGTCAAAATGTTTCATTGATATACCAAAAGGCTCCTATTTCATTGTTGTGATATTGATGATTCTGAAACACATTGTTGATGTACCAATGAGTCTTTATTACATCGTTATTGTATAAAAGGTCTATTACTTGATTCCTATTGATGTATCATTGTTCCAAAGGTACTATATTGGCATGAACACTAATGTAATAATCTCAAAAGCTTTTGAACTAAGTTATTGGAAAGATCTCTTATGTGTGTTAATTGATATACGTGTGGGTGGTATCCCAGGGATATACGTGTGGGTGGTATCCCAGGGGCATAAGCCTAGCATGGGTCGATCCTTATTTATGTGTTTATGGGTGGTATCCCAGGGGCATAAGCCTAGCATGGGTCGATCCCAGTTGATATGTACTGGGGGCAGCCTAATGGTCATAGTACGATACAGTACTGATTATTGTTAGGTGGTTGGAGGTTCAGGAGAAGGAGGTAATGGCGAATGATAATTATAAAGAATGAAATGAACGAATGTATACCGTTCCACAAATGTGTTTGAATTCAAGAACCCAATTCAGATTAATGATAATATACATGATCCTAAAAGTGTTTATGAAGTGTGGTTCACTTCTATTATGATTTATTCACTTGCGTCTGATTTTCTTGATCCCCCATATCACATATGATTATTTACAGCTTTACATACTCAGTACATATTTCGTACTAACGTCCCTCACGAGGGACCTGCATTTTATGATGCAGGCACAGGTGCTTCAGCTTATTCACAGTATATATAGGAGCCAGGTCATACAACTATTGTTGGTGAGCTCCAGTTTGCTTCGGAGCTTTCCGAGTCGGTTCCTTATGTTTTGTTATTGTACAGGAGTCATGTGTGGGCGGGGGTTTGTCCCGACCCTAGTTATGTCATGTATATCTTAGAGGCTTTGTAGACATAAGAAAGGGTAAGGTCATGAAATTTTATATAGTGATGTTATATTTGTATATGTGGTGGCCTCGACGGCCAAGTATTATATATATATATTTGTGCATGTTGTGATGATATAGGTAATTAGATCTTTCTATATGCAACGAAGTGTTGTCCAAATTTTTTGGTGACATGTAAGTGAAAGTAAATATATTTGAACGGGTTCTCCCGGGCCTTCTCGGCTTCGGGTGCCAGTCCGGCCCAATAAGATTTTGGGGCGTGACAAAAACAATCCTAAAGATTTTTTACTAATTAAAAGCTAAGTTCAAAATATCTAAAAATTATCTAAAGGTCAAGTCCAACAACACTAAGGAGTAGCCCCAACAAACTTCTCATCACTATTTATTTCCTCTTCGCTACTTGAATCAGGAGCAACAACCTGTGTTAAGGCCAATCTAAGATGCGTAATCTGATGTGACATAGCAACATGTCTCTCAAAATTGTAGAAATGGCCTGATCGTCCTTTGCCAACCAACAACACATTGTCTGAAAATCAATTGACTAGTGTTATATGAATTTATATGACTAGTATATATATATATATATATATATATATATATATATATATTATATATATATATATATATTAAAGTTGACTAAATAATAATTAAATCTAATATACCTTAAACTCTTGAAACATGGCTTGTTTAGAGACTATTGGAATGTCCCACCACTCGTGCCAAGGATATGTAAAAAGTCTCATAACGCTCTCTCTTACAGCCTCATTAACTTCTTTTGACGCGGGATACGACCTGTAAATAACATAATAAGTATGTAAGCTTGAATATTTTATTAATGAAAAATAAACCTATCAACTGAAAAATAAACATACGAAGATCCATCAGGCTCGATAAACACTCTACCAAACATGTTTGTAACTCTAGGAATTAGACTAATCAAATCTGCATCAATATCTTCTTCTACAGGAGGAGGTGCACCAATTTCAAGTCATGAATTCACATTTCCAAATGCTTACACTTTACTAATTTCTAAACACAAGTTCATATTTCAAGTAACTACACTAAACCATTTTCAAGTCACTAACTCACTTCTTAAGTAACTACACTTGATTAATTTAAAGTCAGTAGTACACATTTCTAAACACTACACTTGACCATTTTCAACTCTCTAATTCACTTCTCAAGTAACTAAACTTCACCATTTTCAAGTCATGAATTCACATTTCAAGTATCAACACTAAACCAATTAAAAGTCATGAATTCACATTTCAAGTATCAACACTAAATCAATT